>JAVUPR010000270.1:0-600000 GCA_036785695.1 Gentiana straminea | reverse complement strand
GCTTGATTCGGTCCTTGTTGTTGAGAAGTGTGGTTCGATCAACGGCTTAGACGAATCCTTGGTGTGAGGTCTTAGTGTCCTTTCCTGCAAGGTATCACTTTGACTCACCGTTTTTCGTGTTTTAAATTTGTTGTGATTGCCTTTTGAACCTGCTTTTAGTAGTCTTATTGATGCTAGTTAGCTTGTGGTCTAATCTGAGTTTGTTCTGTGTTGTAAACTTGATTTTGGTGGTCTGATCTCTAACTGATCGAGGTAGTAAGCAACAATCAGATTGGCCTAAAGTACCAAGTCTGATTGCCTAGTGAGGTATATTGCTTGTGCCTTGAGTCTCCCTGAAATCAGACACCTTAAGTCTCGTTTTCAGCTTCGGACGTAAGTCTGTTAGATTCTGGTCCGAGTGTCTTGTTTAATCCCCTTTAAACTGTTGTGTCAGATTTTGATTATCAGTATACACACTCCTGAGTTACCTTTAATCAAAATTTGAACACCCCTTGCCGTGTACCTTTCTTGTGTTGGGAAATCTGCATCAGTCCTGTGTGGCTGTATCTGCTGCTTTGCTGATTTTGAATACTGTTTGTTGAGCATGCTGATTTGAACACATTGTAATAGTGTAGGCTATAGTCTTTTATAGTGTTGAACATTGTATTCAGTCAGTGTAAGATTCAGGTCTGATAATTTGGTTGTTTCAACCTAATTATCCCACTTGAATCTTGACTGGAAGTTCAGTCTTGATCTGTTGATTTTTGTATCAGTTTGATCCCTGCTGTATTTTTCATAAATCTGCTGCACATTGTAATAATTAAATATTCTGTAATTGTAATCTGCGTACTGCTTTGTAATAGTGTTTTAGGCTGAACATTGTTGCTGTTATTAGGTAGTTGACCTGCTGAATTTTTGTGAAATAATATAGACATATATATTGCTTATTTTCAGTAGTTCTTCACTGTGTGTAATTTGAATATATATTATCTTGAACCGTTGCAAGTCATAAGTCTAACCTTGCTACTTCACCTGCATCCTAACTTATTTGCATATCATTCTACATATAGTCTAAATCAGTTTGCTGTAAATATCATAGGCTTAAAAGTGTGGATAAAATTTTCTGTCTCTACTGTTTTTGTTCTTGATCCTTTTTGAACATATTTGCAAACGTACCACTGTTTATTATCACAATAATTAATTTGATCACTAAAGTTTTATAACACAAGCGAATAACCGACTAAGTTAGCTTCCGCCTTAGTTGTTTAATACTTGTGTTGATTTATCGAAAAAGAGTTCATAAATTGGTTAACAATCTATTCACCCCCCCTCTAGAGTGTTTATTTGCGCATTATCGATCCAACATACTAAGCAATGGTCTCTACATATTAGATATGAATGTTGACGTACTTAATATAAACAACAAGAAAGCCAAGACAAATGACTTGAATGAATCCTACCAATGGCATTTTATACTTGGCCATATAAATAAGAAAAGCATTTCCAAACTCCATAAAGATGGAATGTTGGATCAATTCGATTACGAATCGTTTGATACATGCGAAGCTTGTTTGCTTGGCAAGATGACAAAGTCACCTTTTAGTGACAAAGGGATAAGATCAAATGAGTTGCTTGAGCTCATACATACTAATGTGTGCGGCCCAATGTCAATTCACGCAAAAGGAGGATACTCTTATTTTATAACTTTCACTGATGACCATTCTCGATATGGTTACATATACTTAATGAAGTATAAGTCTGAAGCCTTTGAAAAGTTCAAGGAATTCAGAAGTGAAGTGGAGAAACGGCTAGGTAAAAAAATCAAAACACTTTGATCCGATCGAAGTGGAGAATACCTAGATGGAGAGTTACAAGATTATTTGAAGGAGAATGGGATTCTACCTGAATGGACCCCTCCCGGGATGCCTCAGATGAATGGCGTGTCTGAGAGGAGGAACCGTACCTTGTTAGACATGGTACGATCCATGATGAGCTACACAGTTCTTCCAAAATCGTTTTGGGGGTATGCTCTAGAAACCACATCCTATACACTGAACCAAGTTCCATCAAAGACGGATGATACTACGCCATACGAGGTATGGACTAAGAGGAAACCGAGCCTAGGTCATCTAAAACCTTGGGGTTGTCCGATTTACGTGAAGCGCGGATGATGCTGACAAATTAGAACCCAGGTCTGACAAATGTCTATTTGTGGGATATCTTAGGGAAACCAAAGGGTAACAATTTTACCATCCTAATGAACAAAAGGTGTTTGCTGCCAGGACTGGCCACTTTCTGGAGAAATAGTTTATTCTGGATAGGGTCAGTGGGAGTAAGATTGATCTTGAATAAATTCGAGAACCACTTACGGATAACAGTCAGATGATGGAAGTAGAGGAGACACCACATACAGATGTGATGCCAACCCCTACCGCGGACACACTAGCACCTCAAAGATCCACCAAGGAAAGCCGTGAACCCGAAAGGTACACTGGCGTGTATCTCATGGAAGATGAGGACCCTAGAACTTATGAGGAAGTACTATTAAGGCATGACAAAGAGAAATGGCTAGAAGCCATGAATTCTTAAATGGAATCCATGAAAGACAACCAAGTTTGGAACTTAGTTGATCCACCTAAAGGAATAGTTCCCATAGGGTGTAAATGGGTCTTTAAGTGAAAGACCGAAATGGACGGCAACGTGACTACCTACAAGGCTAGGTTAGTGGCAAAAGGTTATAAGCAAAGACAAGGAGTTGACTATGACGAAACCTTTTCGCCTGTTGCCATGTTAAAATCCAATAGAATTCTGCTCGCTATTGCGGCATACCATGATTACAAAATCTGGCAGATGGATGTGAAAACAGCTTTCCTTAACGGGAACCTGTCTGAGGAAGTGTACATGACACAGTCTGAGGGTTTCACAACCAATGATGCCAGGATGGTGTGTAAACTGCAAAGATCCATTTTTATTAAAGCAAGCTTCTCGGAGTTGGAATCTTCGCTTTGATGAGATAATCAAACAGTTTGATTTCATCAAGAACGAAGATGATCCCTGTGTTTACAAGAAGGTTAGTGGGAGTGCCATTGTGTTCTTAGTGCTTTATGTAGACGACATATTGCTCATAGGGAATGATGTGCCTATGTTACAGTCAGTCAAAGCTTGGTTATCCAAGAACTTCTGAATGAAGGGCTTTGGTGAAGCAGCCTATATTCTAGGAATCAAGATCTATAGAGATAGATCTAAGAGGTTGCTTGGTCTGTCGCAATCCACCTATATAGACAAGATGCTGAAGATATTCAGCATGGAGCAGTCCAAGAAAGGATTGCTGCCCATGACACATGGGGTCTACCTGCCGAAGGGAATGAGTCCTAAGATAGAGGAGGAAAGGGCACAAATGAGTAAGATCCCTTATGCTTCGGCAATCGGTCAATCATGTATGCCATGTTGTGCACTAGACCAGATGTCTCGTACCCTCTTAGTACGACTAGTAGGTACCAGTCCAACCCAGGTGATGGTCACTGGGTTGCAGTAAAGAATATCCTCAAGTACATGAGACGTACTAGGGATATGTTCCTGGTTTTCGGGAATGATGATTTAGTATTAGGAGGTTACACAGATGCCAGTTTTCAAACTGACAAGGATGACTTTAAGTCACAGTCTGAATTTGTTTTCACGCTTAACGGCGGAGCAGTGAGCTGGAAGAGTTCCAAGCAGGAGACTACTGCAGACTCTACAACGGAAGCCGAATACATAGCAGCCTCGGAGGCGGCAAAGGAAGCAGTTTGGATGAAGAAGTTCATTACTGAACTTGGTGTGGTTCCCTCCATTGAAGGTCCAGTTCCACTGTACTGCGATAACAATGGGGCGATATCTCAGTCAACGGAACCAAGGTCTCATCAGAAGTCCAAACACGTGCTACGGCGCTATCACTTGATTAGAGAGATAGTTGATAGAGGAGATGTAAAGATAGAGAAAGTCCACTCGGATGATAGCATAGCTGATCCGTTAACCAAGGCATTGTCACAGTCAAGGGCTTAGACATATGGGTGATTGGCTTTAGGCCAAGTGGGAGATTGTTGAATAGGTGTTCTAAACCCAATCAGGGTGAACCTAATCCGACCGGGTCGAGTCATTTGCAGTCTGTTTTAGTTCATGTAATAACTTTATTATGATTAATAAAAACACGTTTGTTATTATATATTGTTTATGTTCATGTTATTGGTTGTATATATATAGTAACGTCCCTAATGTCAAACTGTGATAGAGAAACCATGATAGTGATTATGGTTGATGAGATCTCTAATCATTTTAACAAGTTTGATACTTAAATGTCTCTAGTCATATGTACTCTCAAATGGGACATTGATAGTATGATTAGACTAGCACGTATTGGATGTCTTCTATCTTATAGAAGGTAGGGATGTATCTCGTCTATTGAAGTGTAGAGACACTTGGATTGTACATGGACGTATATTAGAGAATGCGTACGTTAGACTCACCCACTTACATTAAGTGTCACACTATGTGGCGGTTGTGTAATTATCCTTTAGACCGGAGTCTTCATGGCATCACGGTGTGGATTGTCATGCTTTGACACTATTGAGATTTCCCTTATCCATAGGGAGATCATACGGTAGTGATTGTGTGTGATATTGAAGCATGCAGAGTATACATGTTTGGTCGTCCGGGAATCGCGTATCCTATGATTGTGATTGAATATCCGAAATGGCCTTCTTATAAGAAATGTCTAGCTCTCGAGAATCTTTGCAAAGTGGGAGTAAATGTGTTATTCCGAGAGAGCATGATATCCAGATTATAAGATATGATCGTTAATATATTGACACTCGAGATACGATCGTATGGATATTATTACAACGGTAGGATTGTAAGTTACACGGTAACTGCTTCACATGAAAGGTAGTAGTCATTGCATTTGACTCTTCTGATGATCGGGGGTCACGGTGTGTTGCTAGACGCTATCCCGTGATCGTTAGGCATGAAGGCATTTTCGTAATTTGCACTTTGTGTCTACGGCCAACATATTCGGAAGCCTATCGGGTCACACACATATGAACATCGAGTCGGATTAAAATGCGGTTATAGTTGATAACCAAATAATGAAAGTTTATCTATAGACTATAAAGGTTATAGTGGTAAATTAATATGGTGATATTTATTTATTGTGAATAAATAAAATATGAGATATTAATTATACATAAATTGTATTAATTAAAGAATATTCCGGATGCCAATTATTGGCAATATGGGGCGCCACATCTAGGTGTATAAGATACACTTGGATTGTGCACTTTAATTAATGAGATTACCATAATATTAATATTGGATATTAATTGATTTTGGAAAAATAGATTTATGGTAATAAGATAAATATATTCAATATGAGATATTGGAAATATTTAGATTTTATTTAATATAAGATATTATAATAAAAGAGATAAATAAATCTAAGTGGTTTTCCTTATTTTATTGGGAAAATGTTTTCTTCTCCTCCACTCTATTAGGGGCGCCCAACTCACTATAAATAAGAGGTGGGTGTCAATCTCTTTTGTACATCACAATTCCAAGAGCTAATAGTTCTTGAGTAAAAAGAGAGCTTCCAATAGAGAGTTAGAGAGAGAGAGGAAAAAGGCTGGTCTAGCAGCCGGAGTTTTTCCGATAGCAATCCAAGGAGGATTCCGGCGAGGAGTTCGTGTGGATATCGATAGAGGCCGGACGCGTGGATGGCTTGTGCACTGTACTACTCTCCGTTGACGGTCAAAGCGACGATCTTGTAGATCATCCATGGTATATTCCGTCAAACTACTTAACGTGTTTATTGCATTAAACGAAGACGATCAACAAAAAGGAAATCAAAATTTTAAATTCCGCTGCGTTAAACTAGTGATTTCCTAACACGAGGTAGGTCAACTCCCGACGTGAGCCGATCGGTTGGATCCGAACAAGGGCTCTTCACCATCACTATAATATTGGGAGACATATTATAACTCAATTTTTGTCGTGGGAGTAATTTTAAATTAATTTACTTATTTAATTTATATTTAATTATGGTCTCATCTCTTACGTGCATATTTCTACAATATCGTATAAATAAACATCCACAACATTCCGCGCATAAAATTAACCGGTATGATCATGGACTTTTCCTAAGTGCGGCTTCGAATACAAACTGACGAAACTGCGGGTCACAAACTAAGGGTAGTTGCAACCACCAATGGATCTTTAATGCGTCATTCTCCAATGTAATCTTTATTCTTTTTTCTTTGGTCTCCATCTTCGTCTTCAATTTATTTCCATAAATCTATCTAATAAATTTTACACCTGCCGCACATGGGGGGATCTAACGGGAGTGGGATAATGCATAAATAAAACTAGGTCACGTTCTTCATAACGGCCTAGGCCAACAATAAAAATCAACAGAAAATAAAGCATTCACATATATTCTATATATTGGTCGAGTCCATGATCAATCGGGGTCCATATAATCATATTATATCTACTATCTAATCCATGCAATCAATATCTTATGAAAAAGATAAAATTTAAATTTTAACTACTTGCGTCATTGAAGCTACCAATCAATTAATTAATTAACGTTTAATTAATTAATAACTTTTAATTTCAATTTTTCAAATTTAAACTATTTTAAATAAAAATTAAAATCGAGTGGGTCTCTTTTGTTTCTTCCTTTTTATTCTTAATCAAATGATGCCTTTGGTTTGGTCCAAACCAAATTTAAAGGCATCCTGGGCCCTTTCTAAAAATCAAATATTTTTGGAGAAGGCTTAGGCCTTTTCCAAAATCAAATATTTTAGAAGAGGCCTAGGCCTATTCCAAAAATTTGGAATGACCTAGATTTGGTTCATAACCAGAACTTATTTCTTCCCAACAAATTGGGTGATGCCATATGGTTTCCCAAAGGCCAAACTATTTGAGCCATTGGTTAGTCACATTGCATCAACTAAATATAAGAGAAATTACAACTATTGACCATATTGAATCATAAAGATGCACAAAACAAAACAAGAAGGGGAGGGGGACGGTGGTGCCGACGCGGTGGTGCCGCCGCCTCCGCATGTCCTCTTTTTTCTTTTTTTCTTTTTTTCTTTTTGTGTATCTATTACGGATCAATATCATACATGTTTTAATCTATTGTATCTAAATTACTACGCGAATAAAAGATGCTTATTGCTTAAGCTCAAAGACCGCTCTGATACCATTGTAAGGAAATCAATCGAGTAGCGCAGCGGAATTTCAAAAATTGATTTTCCAATCCAGGATCGATTTCGGTTAAACAATAAACATATAAGACAGGGGACGGTAATATCATCTTGGTTGATCTAAAAGATCGACGCTTTGACCGTTCGGTAGGAGTAGATGTGCGCGAGCCCTCCACGTGTCCGGCCTCTACCAGTAATCCACACAAGCATCTCGCCGGAATCCCGCCAAGGATTGCTACTAGAAAAACTCGACTGCTAGGTCGACATTTACTCTCTGTATAATCTCTCTCTAAGAAGATCTCTTATTTTTCACAAGAACAATTAGCTCTTGAAATTATGGTGTACAAAATAGCTAGCCAAGCCCTCCTATATATAGAGGAGATGGCGCCACTTGTGTCTCAAATTCCCAATGGGAAAAGCTTCTTGTGTAGATAAGGAAAAAGAAAATCTTTTACTAGTAGAATAAGGAAAATATATTTGATTGATTTATTTTATTACCATAATTTTTTTTTTCAAAAATAAATTAATATCCAATATTAATATTATGGTAATCTTATTAATTAAATTGCACAATCCAAGTGTATCTTTATACACTAAAACCTGCGCCTCCTTTAGCCTATTATTGGCATCCAGAATATTTTTTAATTTATATAATACTATGATTAATTAATTTACAAAATACATGTGTATCAATATACACATATATATATATTTCAAAATATATATATCTATATACATATTTAATTAATCAACACAATTAATATCTTGTATTATATTTATTCATAATAAATAAATACCACCATATTAATTTACCACTATAACCTTTATAGTATGAGATTAATTCCTTCCTTTTTTGGTTATCAACTATAACCACATTTTAATCCGACTTGATGTTCATATGTGTGTGACCCGATAGGCTTCTGAATATGTTGGCCGTAGACATAAGGTGCAATTATGAAAATGCCCTTCACATCTAACGATCATGGATAGCGTCTAGCAACACGCCCATGACCCCCAATCATCGGAAGAGTCAATACGCAATGACTACTACCTTTCACGTGCTTGGTTAGTGTGTAAATAGAATCCTATCGCCGTAGTAATATCCATACGATCGTATCTTGATCGTATCCCATAATCTGGATATCAAGCTCTTTCGGAATAACTCAATTACTCCCACTTTACAAAGATTCACGAGAACTAGACATTCCTTATGGGAAGGCCCTTTCAGATATTCACTCCTATTGATGGGGTACGCGATCCCCGGACGACCAAACATGTATACTCCGCATGCTTCAGTATCACACCCAATCACTACCGCATTATCGCCCCATGGCTAGGGGAAACCTCAATAGTGTCAAAGCATGACAATCCACACCGTGATGCCATGTAGACTCCGGTCCTAAGGATAATTACACAAACGTCACATATTGTGACACTTAACAGTGTAAGTGGGTTAGTCTAACGTACGCATTCTCTAATACACGTCCACGTACACTCCAAGTGTCTCTACACTTCGATAGACGAGATCTATCCCTGCTCTTAAAGACAGAACACATCTAATACGTGCTAGCATGTTTGTACTATCAATACCCTGTTTAATAGTAAGTAAGCCTAGAGACATTTAAGAATCAAATTTATTAAAGTGATTAGAGATCTCATTAACCATAATAGCTTATCATGGTTTCTCTATCACAGTTTAATACTAAGGACGTTGTTATATAACAATTCATAATTGGTTCTTTAAAAAAACAAATATATGACAACAGAAAAGCCATTTATTATGTATGTATAATCATAAAGAAATAGTAGAAATGATCTTACCCGGTCGGATCCGGTCCAACCCGATTGGGTTTAGGACACTATTTCAACATAAAATGGGGATAGGGTAAGGAGGTTGAAGGTGGAGGGGTATGTCAGTGTGGCTGTACGGTGACATAGGTTATGATATGACAATGTAAGGTAGGGGTCGAGTAGTAGGGGCGGCATCACCCTAACACTTTGGGACAACAGATTCACCCTAGAAAAATCAATCGTACGTTGTATTTTCACTCTGTGTGTGTAATTGGCCCATTATCTTTATAAATTGACTTATATTGACTTATTCAAGAGTGAATGAACGAGCCTAAGTTTAAAAGACATAAAGTTTATCCTGAAATTATTGGAGTACTTGACGGGTAAGGTTGGTTTGTATGGTATGGTGTGGTAATGTGAGGTAGGATGGTGTGACGGGGCTCTGTTATTGTCATTTGTCATTTCAACATATTCCATCCATTTTCGAAGGTAATAAAAATTGATTTTTCATTATGTTGTGTGATATATTTTTTTTAATTGAAGAATAGGAAAAATATATTTATATTATACTTGTGGAATGAGAATCGAATCGTAGTTCTAATAAGAAAATGCAATGACTTGAATAATTTGGCCATATCCGGCTCCCAAATATGAGTCCACCACCATTTGTGGTCACATCTATCCCGCTACCCTTGCCGCCGCCAATTCCACCACAACAACTCATCACGCATGCCACCATCGGCCGTGACTATTCACCCTGTCACCCCATAATTTGTCATCATCCACGTCTACACCCTTACACCTTTCCACCATGCACCCACCTCTACTAGCACCCACCTCCTCCTACTTACATGCCTCCATCACCTGCCGAATCGTTCTTACATATACTCTGCTGCCACCTACCCCGTCATTAATGATTCTACCACCACTAACCCACCGTAGACGGACTTGGGTACAAGTAAGGAGGGCCAAATGCCCCATCCGAAAAAATATATTAATGTATGTAGTATGCATTTTGTTTATCCTTTTAATTTTTTAATTTGACTCTTTAAAATTTTAATTACCCCTTACCAGATATCCTGCGTCCGCAACTGCATCCCACCCTTGTATGCCCGCCACCACCATCTTCGGGTAATTCTGCTGCATGTATTTCCTATTAAAACAAATCATCGGATGACTGTCAGACATCCAATGAGACAAAACGATTTCTTTCTGTATACGCGTATTTGTTATCGACGATCCGTTTTTTAATAGAAGCCTCTCTACTGCAAAAAAAAAAAAAAAAAATTTCCACCACCACCCTTCCGCTCAGTCTAACAGAGAGAAAACTCTCATTGCGACAATGCACTGATGTAACTATTTTGTTATTCTAAGCATAAAACTATTTATGAAAAAATCTTTTCATGATAACTTGAAAAGAACTTGTGGTCCGGCAAGGAGATTGTTTGACTATGAACGAAAATTACACAATTCAATTTTGGGGAGAAAAAAAAGCACTCATCATAAAGTGATAGAAAATAAAGTATATAAACGGTTTGACGTGACTTTGTAACTAATATAATTAGTATATAAGTAGATAAATCTTTTAGCATTACACGAGCAATTTGATCTACACGGTCAAGTCTGGATATAATCTTGCGATGCACACAAAATCGGAATCAACTGGTAAGTTTGCTTGCTAAACGATCTATCGGTGATAGCACATGTCATGTTTGCCATGACTTGGAAGAAAATGTTTATCATTGTTTTTTTGAGTGCCACATTTCTAGAGCAATTTGGGGGGAATTCGATAAAGGGAAGAAGTGGCGGTTCTTCGATTTGGTAGCATGAATGATTTCTTTGATTTGCTTTTTCAAACTGAGGATGAACAAACCGTGGCAAAAGTAACCTATCTTCTATGGTACATATGGAAATCAAGATGCTCTTGGGTTTTTGAATCAAAGGCTATTCATGTCCGCCAAATTTTAGCCCAAGTAGACAATGAAACTGCTGAATATATCAATGCCATGCAAACCCAAAATGTTGGGTTAAACCGTGGGCCAAGCTCGGCATGCTGGAAAGCCCCTCCGTCTTCGGGTCATTGAAGTTTAATGTGGACGCCGCTCTTAAGGATGGTCACCTCGCAATAGGAGGTCTCGTTAGAAACATTGAAGGAAAATTAGCTCAATCCTTCTCTCAGAACTTGGGACTGTGTCCAGATTATTCTTACGGAGAGGCTCTAGCCATCTATCATGCTATGACCAAGGCGATTCAGTGGGGATTTTTCGACATCATTTTTTAGGGCGACTCTCTCCTAATCCACCATCGACTTTCCGAAGAAGTTGAGGATAGATCCACTCTCGGGAATATCATAGCTGATTGTCTTCACCTTGTGCCTTGTTTTTCTCGCGTTTCATTTTCTTGGACTAAGAGGGAGGGGGCAATGCCCCTGCCCACTTGTCAGCGAAATAAGGATTGTCTGTTGTTGGTTGCAAGTGCTGGGGATCTTCTCCACCGCACGTGTTTGCCTAGCCGCTTCGGCCGATTTCCTATTTTAATAATAATTATTTTCCCTTAAAAAAAATCTTTTCATAATAAAAAGGTGGTTTGACTATGAGTAAATTTAATTTTCTATTAAAATAATATTAAAACAACCGGCGGAATTCGAAAGAAAAAGAAAAAAAAAACAACAACCGGCGGGTATAGTGCTTTTGGACACGAATATATTGAAATGATTTGAGGAATAATGACATTTTTTGTCTTATATCTTTTATAATAATTGTCTCAAAAGTAGTCATTATCGTTCATAATAACAGCTTTCATCCTGAATATATAATTTGTGTTACACTTTTAGGACATGATTAACGAATCTGACTTGTTGACTAATATGTGATCCGATCGTTGGATCCATTGAGTGTCTTAAAGGTGTACAAAAAATGTATAGTTATAGATGCTAGTTTTGAAGCAATGTAAAGAGACAGAGGACCAAGAGTGTGATTATTGCTTGATTTTAATAATAAATTATATGAAAGAATAATTAGAAGAAAAAAATGTATGTTATTCAACATAAATCAAATTATTTTATTCCTTTCGAGTTTGAAATAAAGAATCACTCCTTCTCCGCCGAATGCTGACTCCTCTCCGTCTCCGTCTCCTCCGACTCCTAGTCCTACTCCGAGGTGAAAAATGCCAGAGGTGAAAATAAATGGTCAGAGGTGAAAAAAGATAAGAGATAGTTCAAGAACAATAAAAAGAAATGGGACCAAATGTACATTTAACTTTTTTATGTTTTTGTTATTTTGTAGTGAATAAAATGATGACACGTGGCATATACTATATCGATTGGCCGTCAGTGTTAGTCAACTATGTGTTTACGTTATTTGTCTAAAACAAAAAATGTATGGTCAGAAATGAAAAGATGCTAGTTTTGAAGCAATGTAAAGAGACGGAGAACCAAAAGTGTGATTATTGATTGATTTTAATAATAGATTATATGAAAGCATAATAGAAGAAAAAAATTATGTGTTATTCAACATAAATCAAATTATTTTATTCCTTTCAAGTTTGAAATAAAGAATCACTCCTTCTCCGCCGAATGCTGACTCCTCTCCGTTTTTGTCTCCTTCTCCGACTCCTAGCCCTACTCTGAGGTGAAAAATGTCAGAGGTGAAAAAAGATAAGGGCTAGTTCCAGAACAATAAAAAGAAATGGGACCAAATGTACATTTAAATTCTTTTTTTTTTTTTTTTTTTGTTATTTTGCAGTGAATAAAATGGTGACACATACTATATCGATTGGCCCTCAGGTGTTAGACAACTATGTGTTTACGTTATTTGTCAAAAACAAAAATATATGGTGACTCCTCTCCGTCTCTGTGTGATTATTGCTTGATTTTAATAATAAATTATATGAAAGAATAATTAGAGGATATGTTATTCAACATAAATCGAACTATTTTATTCCTTTCAAGTTTGAAATAAAGCATCACTCTTTCTCCGCCGAATGCCGACTCCTCTCCGTCTCCATCTCCTTCTCCGACTCCTAGTCCTACTCCGAGTCCTACTCCTCCGCCTTATCCTATGTTTACCCGCACCAAGACCAACTCCATTAAACCCGTCAATATGCCTGACTTCATCCGTTATCCACTTCATAAAGCTCTCGTACCTACATCCACCACGCTCGATCCTACCTCCTACACCGAAGCCGGCCTCTAAACAATCCTATTGGCGTAGTGTTATGAGAGAGGAAATTGACGGGATTCTGCATAACCAAATCTGGAATCTTGTTCCTGCTCGTCCTCATATGAACATTATGGGTAATAAGTAGGTCTATCGGACCAATCACCATGCGGATGGCCGCGTGGAACGCTATAAAGCATGCTTAGTTGCCAAATGTTTTTATCAGGCAGAGGATGTTGATTTAAACAAGACTTTTAGCCCGATTGTTAAACCTTCAATATGCAGCAACCTCAGGTCTTCGTGCACCCTGATTATCCGGATTATATCTGTCGCTTATGCCGCAGTCTTTATGGTCTTCGTCAGGCTCCTCATGCGTGGTTTTTTCAGTTGACTGATGTCTTATCCCGGTTCGGTTTTGCTGGCTCTAAGGTCGACACCTCTTTTTATATATACTCTCGTGCAGGTGCTCTTATCTATATATATTCTTATATACGTTGATGATATTATTATTACTGGCTCTTCTTCTTCGCTTGCTGAGAAGGTTATTCAGTATCTTGCCAGTCACTTCTCGGTTAAGGATCTCATGACTCTCTCTTATTTTCTCGGTATTGAGGTTCTTCCTCACTCTGGCGGCTTATATCTCACTCAGCGCAAGTATATTTTTCAGCTTTTGCAGCGTGCTAGCATGGACAAGGCAAAGCCTTGCCAAACACCTATGTCGGCCTCCACTCGCTTACACTTGATTCCGGACCTCCTTGCTCTGATCTGTCACTCTATCGCACTATTGTTGGTGGGTTACAGTATCTCAGTTTTACTCCTCCTGATATTACCTTTGCTGTCCATAAGGCCAACAAGTTTATGCACTCTCCTACTGAAGCTCATTCGGTTGCGGTTAAATGTATTCTTCGGTACCTCAAGCATACAATCTCCGACGGTTTGCTCTTTTCTCGACGTTCTCCTATCTCTCTTCAGACTTATTTTGATTCTGATCGGGCGACTGACACTGATAATCGCCGTTCCATTGGCCCATACTGCATCTTTCTCGGTGATAATCTTATTAGTTGGCGAACCAAACAGCACCTGACGGTTTCCACAAGTAGCACGAAATCCGAGTACAAGACCCTTTCCAATACTGCTGCAGAAATTTAGTGGCTCTGTAGTCTTCTTCAAGAAATGTCTACCTCTTTACCGGCTCCACCTATGCTTTGGTGTGACAACATTGGCGCTACCTATCTTGCCCACAATCTGGTTTCCACGCTCGCACGAAACACATTGAGATCGACTTCCATCACGTTCGGGAACTTGTTCCAGAATCAGCTTGCGGATCACCTCACTAAAGCCATTGGGCCAGCCTCGCTTTACTTCTCTCATGGCCAATCTTTGTGTCCACTCACTTTCCATGGGATTGCGTGGACGTGTCGATGATAATATGGTTGGAATAATTATTTAGTTTAAATATTATTATTATATGTATTTATTTTGTATTTACCTATTGGTTAAGTCATCGAAAATTATATATTGTACTCTCCACAATGCATTGAATCAATGAAAAATATTTATATGTTTCTGAATTACAATAAACCTCAAGAACAAAATGATGTAGAATAAACATTAAACATTGTATTTTTTATAATTTTTTTAGTTTGTTTTGATACCATACATTGTATTCAACCCCGTCTTTATACTTCCATTTCTTTTGTTGGTCTGGACATTGTTTTTAGGAAATTAAGGATAAGGACAACTTTAGAATATTTTTAACTAACAGGACTGCCTAATATTTTTTATAGGTAGAAGGACAACTCCCATAATTTTTATAGCCTGAAAGACAACCCCCCCCCCCCCCCCCCCAAAATACGAGCGCTGGGGAACTGCTCCAGTTTTTTTTTTCTTTTTTTCTCGATTTTCAAACACTCATATCTCTTAATCTAGATCTCCAAACGTGATGAAAACACTGAATTTTTTATTTTTTGATGCTCTTCGTTATGAGATTTGATTCAATATAATTACATCGTTTTTCGTGAGATTCACTGTCTAAAATTCACTCAGTGAATTCCGAAAGTGAACATCGACCTTGAATTTCAAACAATAGTGAATTTCTACAGTGGATTTTCTGAAATCATGTCGAAATATGTTGAATGTGGTCTCAAAATAAAGACATGAAAAAATAAAAAAATTGGTGAAAGAATTTTCAAATTTAGAGTTCTAGATTGAGAGATATGAGTGTTTAAAAAAGATGGATAAATGATAAAGTGTGTTGTTTTTTTATATTTAACAAAAAAAGGCGTGTGAATATTAAAAAAAATAGTTTTGTCCTTTTATGCAAAAGTTTAAAAATGTTGTCTTTCTCCTTAACTATGAAATGTTGGTGTCCTTCTTCCTCATTTTTTTTTTTTTTTTTTTTTTGGGTCTAGGTATTTTTGAAGATATATGAGCAAGACATTAAATTTTTTTTTTTTTTGAGAGACATTAATCTCATTCTTTGCTAATATATACTAAATTAATAATTGTGAGTTATAACTTTGTCTTATATGTTTGTCACGTTTCTTACACTGCAAGTTAAGACTGCTGTCCCATTTTTTTTTTTTTTTTTTTTTTGCTTCGGAATTTTCAACACGAATATTTATTTAATGTTATCTTTTTAGTTATTCTGTTTACAAAATATTTTTGGAACTACACGTAGGGTTATTATGTAAATACTTCAAGTGTCATGGATATCTAAATAGGGTCAGTCCAGTTTGACCTTTTGATCGAATCGAAATGAATTCGATTCGAATAGTCTTTGACAGTTATTAATTCAATAATTACGAAAGAATGATATATAAGTTGTTGGATTGGTTTTTTTTTTTTTTTTTTTTTTTTTTTGGACGTCGTAGTTGGATTGTTAATAAATTAGACAAAATGCACTTTGTCCATTATGGTTTGACACATAAAGCGGTTAATTCTCATGGTTTATTATTATACTTCCCTTCTTAGGGTTCGCCACAAATCCTACATGATAATTTACATAAGGTAATTAATATTCCGGTAAAATCTTATGGGGGAATGATACCTCTCTTTCTTGTGGTTTGTAACACGAATCTTTCTTGTGGGTTGTATGTAAAACCCAAGAGAAAAACTAGAAATTGTGTGTTAGGGTTGCAGCAAACCCTATTAGGACAATTTGTCTTATAAAAAGTCTTAAACGTTTCATATGTCAAATCACAAGTTGACAAAATATCTTTTACTTTGAAAAAATTAGGGTAAGGGAAAAATTTATAATAAATGTTGCATTGGTAATATAAAATCATTAATATTATGCGACAAACCTAAAAGAATCAGAATGACTTATTTTTTAACCTATATAGGCATATGATAGTGTTAAAAAATCAAGTGGTGTGAGTAACGACAATATTGCCTTTGAGTTGTAACGTGTGAGTTATGTTAGATATATTCTACTTACTTCAACAAATTGAATAGTGTATATATACTATTGCAACTAAAACACTGATACATAACTTTCGATTTGCATTGTCTACTTAATAACAACCATTCAGGTTTGGGCTTAACTTTTTTAATGGGAAATTAGGGATAAGGACACAATCCGAAATATTATTAAACGACGGACAACTACATATTTTTTATAGGGAGAAGGACAACTGCATAATTTCTATAGCGAGAAGGACAAACAGTGAATCCCGAAAATCAGTGAATCTCCCTAGTAAATCCCGAAATCAGTGAATTTCGACAGTGAATTTTGACAGTGAATCCCGACAATGAATTTTGAAAATTAGTGAATTTCGAGAGTGAATTTCGGCAGTAAATTTAAACAGTGAATTTCGGACACAAGTGAATTTCGATAGTGGATAAATAGTTTTGTCCTTTATGCAAAAGTTTCAAAAAACTGTCCTTCTACTCAATTGATGAAATATTTTTGTCCTTCTCCCTCATTCCCCCTAATTATTAAATGTCTTTTTAAGATTGTGGAGGTGGTAAAGTACTATTGAGTCTTTTTTTCAATGTAACACGTACACATATTAGTCATTTTCTCATGGTCAACAATGATAAGCTTTAATCGACTAATAAGTTGCTTTATTTAGACATGAACTTATCACGAAAGGAAGAAGAATCGAACTTGAACATTTAGCTAAGGGCATTGACTCAATCATCATCGGTACTTCCCACCCAAAAAACATAATTTAAAGTACAAAAAGAAAAATAAGGTGGAGTTTTTGAGTTGATTGATGTAGAATATGTTGTGAGATTTGAATTTAAATAATTCAACAATTCATTGTCAATATATATGTTGTTGTCAATGTCAAAATCATTTGTGTTTGTGGTCTTTGTGATCGGTTTTTAAATGTAGTCATGCGAAAAAAAAAAGGGTTTATTGTAAAATAAAAAATAAAAAAAAACAAGGGGCAATGAGGGAGAAGGATATAAATATTTCATCAATTGAGTAGAAGGACGGTCTTTTGAAACTTTTATATAAAGGACAAAACTATTTATCCAATATCGAAATTCACTTGTGTTTGAAATTCACTGTTTAAATTCACTGCCGAATATCCCTGTCGAATTTCACTAATTTTCAAAATTCATTGTCGAAATTCACTGATTTTCGAAATTCACTATCGAAATTCACTGATTTCAGGATTCACTGATTTTCGGGATTCACTGTTTGTCCTTCTCACTATAAAAATTATGCAGTTGTCCTTCTCGCTATAAAAAATATGTAGCTGTCATGTTACTTAAAAATATTTCAGATTGTGTCCTTATCCCTAATTTTCAACAAAAACAATTTGAACATAAAAATATACAAAGAGGAAAGTGGAATATTTTTCTGGGTAAAAATGACATATATTTATTCCACTGTGATAGTGAAACATTATATATGGGGTCAGTTCCACTGCAGCAAACAGTGGATTTAGGGTTATGAATAGTTGATTTGTCCTTATCCCCCAATTTATATTTCCATTATCATGATTTTCATTTTCTTCCTCTTTTTTGTCCTTTTAAACGACTCTCCCAAAAAAATATGTAAATCATATTTGTTGTCCCTTCTTATTTAGTTCTTGAAGTTAATAAAAACAATGTTAAAAGTAAAATAAAATAAATGTACATCTTCAATCTTTCAAATGGAGATTGAGTCTAAAAAAGGTCCAAAATCTAACTCCAACTGTATAAATAATTATCATTTTCTGACTACAAATTGGTCAAAAATGCGTGTTGTGTGTGAGAAGATGTTCTCTAATGTCATCAACACTAATAACTCAAAATAAAGACGAACACCAAGCCTAATCATTAATGTAATATCCCACATTGCTAAGGTGGAAGAAACATCACCTCCATATAAGTGTGAAATATAAAAAAAACTTGTTAATTCGGGTTAACCATTTTAGGTCAAGTGAGGACGACGAGTCAAAGCAATTAACCGGATTTTTTATGGCTCTATTAGCGCTGTCGGGCACATGTTTGAGGACGTTACAAATTGGTATCAGACGGAACTATATTCTGCACCGTAAGAGACGGTGTCAAGGTAGCCTTTAGTCGCCTCTAGTATGGACGAGTCTGGGGTAAGTCATGGTGAGGATGTCAGTTGCTTATAGGGGGAGAATGTAATATCTTACATTGTCTGCACTGTAAGAGACGGTGTAAGGGTTGCCTTTAGTTACTTATGGTTTGGACGAGTCCGGGACAAATCTGGCGCAATATCACACATTGTTCAGGTGGGAGAAATTCACCTCCATATAAGTGTGAGACATAAAAGACTTGTTAACTCGGGTTAACCCTTTTAGGCCAAGTGATGACGATGAGTCTAAGCAGTTAACCGAATATTTAGCGTTGTCAGACACATGTGTGGAGGCATAACAATTTACATCTTCTTCCACACCGTGCACGTACACCATCCAACGAAAGGGGAAAACAAAAAAATTGATCGATCAACAACGCACTTTTTATAGAAACAAGAAACATATACCAGTCTAAGATGACATGAGCATACATGTTGTGATCACACTTATCAGGAATACTTGAATCATAACATGACATTTGTGACATTAGATTCAAGGGAACACCATTCCGAAATTATATCTCATAAGATGGAAAATAGTCACCGGATACCAACTGTTCTCGCCCATCGACAGAGAACCTGGCCGGTCCAGCCCGGCCTAATGACTATTATTATTACTCATGATCAGTGGCGGACGCAGGATCTCGGGTAAGTAGGGGCAATAAAAAATTTAGAGAGACAAATAAAAAATTAAGGGGTGAAGATTTTGATAAACTAACTCAAAAACGAAAGAACAACTGAGAAATGAGCTGAAAAACTGCAACACCATATGAACATTGACACTGTTTATTCAAAGGAAAGTTATACAGAATTTCTGATCATTGTTTATTATGAATGTAATCGTTATTGATCCTATACAGCTTCTAAGTATATATAGAGCGGCACTGAGACATAACTAATCCTCTAACCGCCTTTAACTGTCATAACAAACTTATAACCAACTTTCTTGGAAAGTGTTTGATGAAATTCTTCAAAGAGAACTTGAGCTTGTTTCAACACTTGAGCTACTTTGTGTTAACTCCAATACTCCCCCTCAAGCCGAGACTGTGTTGAAGCTTGAACTTGAGCTTGTTTCAACAATTGAGCTACTTTGTGTTGACTGGTGTGAATATGGAGTAAACACCAATCCTTTGTAATAGGTAGCTAAAAACTGGATGATCCAGTGGTTTAGTCAGGTTGTCTGCCAGCGGATCAGTAGTTCTTACTGGCATGAGTATGAGGAATCCTTCTTGTACCTTTGCCCTTGTTATGTGACAGTCAAGTACTATATATATGTTTTGTCCTTTCAGGAAAGATTGGATTCTTAGCAATGTGTATTGCACTTGCATTGTCACAAAACAATATAATAGGTAGAGAGACTGGTATCTATAAATCTTTCATGATGTAGACTAGCCACTGTAATTCACAGGTAGCATTTGCCATAGCTCTATATTCTGCCTCAGATGAGCTTTTGGCA
The DNA here is from genome assembly GCA_036785695.1 of Gentiana straminea. Taxonomy (NCBI): domain Eukaryota; kingdom Viridiplantae; phylum Streptophyta; class Magnoliopsida; order Gentianales; family Gentianaceae; genus Gentiana; species Gentiana straminea. The sequence continues at coordinate 579,831 of JAVUPR010000270.1, read as the reverse complement.
ATTGTGCTTTGTTTCTTTGCTTTCCAGGAAATTGGAGCAGTCCCTAGAAACATTATGTACCTAGAAATTGACTTCCTTGAATCTTCACACCCTGCCCAATCAGAGTCTGTGTAACCTTTTAGGACAAGATCATTGTCTGCTTGAAAAAGAATGCCTTGTCCAAGATTTTCTTTCAAGTACCTCATAATTCTATGAGCATCTTGCATGTGATTGACTGTAAGATTGGATAAAAATTGACTTAACTACTGAACACCGTATGTTATATCGGGTCTTGTAAAGGACAAATAGATAAGATTGCCCACCAAGGTTCTGTAAAGTGTGTTATCAGCAAGTAGTTCTGAATCTCCTGATGTCAGTTCCTGTTTGGAATGCATAGGAGTATTAACAGGTTTAGCATCTAAGAATCCATACTCTTCTAGTAGATTTAGTGTGTATTTCCTTTGATTTATGTAGATCCCTTTGTTTGATTTAGCAACCTCAATGCCTAGGAAGTATCTGAGGTCTCCAATGTCCTTGATCTGAAATTTCTGATGTAAAACTTTCTTAACTTCATTGATAGGTTCCATGGATGAACTTGTGGCTATGATGTCATCAACATACACAAGTAGTGCCGCAAAGTTGTCATTTGTTCCTCTGGTGAACAAACTATGATCATGAGCTGACTGAGCAAATCCCATTTCTGTTAGGGCAGAAGTAAGTTTAGAATTCCACTGTCTGCTAGCTTGTTTTAGACCATATAAGGATTTTGTCAATCTACAGACCTAATCAGGCTTCTCTGTTTTGTACCCTAATGGCAAGTCCATGTATACCTCCTCATCTAGTTCCCCATGTAGGAAGGCATTGTTTACATCCATTTGATGTATATGCCATTTTTTTGATGCTGCAAGGGCTAGTACAGTTCTGATGGTGGTTACTTTTGCTACAGGAGAAAATGTCTCCTGGTAATCTATTCCATATGTTTTTGTGTAACCATTTGCTACCAGTCTTGCCTTGTATCTTTTTATGGATCCTTCAGCATGATACTTGACTTTATACACCCATTTGCAACCTATTATGGATTTCCAGGTAGTAGGGTGACTATCTCCCAGGTTTTGGTGGCTTGTAGAGCATCCAACTCCTTTTGCATTGCTTCTTTCCAGCAATCATGCCTAATGGCTTGATCGTATATTTTAGGTTCCTTAATCTGATATGCCAGGTATACAAATTGCTTGTATTTGTTTGCAAGGTTGTCATATGTGATGACATTGTTGATGGAGTGTGGTGACTGCTTTGTGTTAACTACATATTCTTTTAGATATGCAGGGATAACCTTTTGCCTTCTAGATCTCCTTGTATGTGGTTGATTAGAAGTACCAACAACATCTGCACCTTTTGCTTTTCATGTGTCTTCTGTGTCTTCTATATTACTGTTGGTAGATGATGGAGAATGTTGTGTATGTTCCTCTGTAGTTGCCTCATTGGGCACTGGAAGAGGCACGGCCTCTGTTTTTCTATCTGTAGAAGGTACATGCAGTAGAAAAACCGTTTCACAAAAATGTACATCCCTAGAGACAAAAATATCCCTAGTTTGTTGATCTAGCAAAATGTGACCCTTTGTGAATTGAGGAACTCCCAGATATACACATTGTCTAGATTTGGGGTCAAACTTGGATCTGTTGTGTACAGGTGTGCAAGCATAAACAAGAGAACCAAAAACTTTCAGATCAGTATAGTCAAAAGGCTTAGCATACAACATGAGATAAGGTGTGTTATTATTAATGACTGGAGAAGGGGTAAGATTTATCAAAGAGAAAGCATGTAGGACACAGTAACCCCAATATTTAATTGAGAGATTGGACTGAAACTTTAATGCCCTTGCTACATTAATTATATGTTGATGTTTCCTATCCACAATGCCATTCTGCTATGGGGTATTTACACAAGAGGTCTGATGCAAAATGCCATTTTCTGAGTAGAAATCTGGCAAGTCAAACTCTGCACCATTGTCAGTTCTAACTATCTTAACATGTTTATCAAACTGAACTAGGGCATATTGAATAAAAGATTGAACAAGATTAATATTGAAATCGGGAATACATAGTACATCTATAAGCAATAATTGATCAGTCACCCAAACTGTACCTACATGTGTAACTTTGACAGTGCTTTCATTAGGCAAACCACCTAGCATGTTGCTAACTGGTTTGGAAGTATGTAGATAGAGGCTGTTATTGACTATATGATCAGTAGCACCAGAATCTACAATCCATGTCAAATAAGAACTAGTTTTAGACAAACCTGATGTGTCACTAGTAGGCACAAAGTTTGTAGATAGAACAGTAGCTTGATTGGCTAAATGGTCATGAGTATCTACCCTCTGGACATCCAAAAGCCTAAGCAATTGCTGATCCTGAGCTTGTTCAAAGTAAAGTTCTCAGAATCTTGAGTGTTGATACCAGAAGCTTCAGTTGAAACTTGTCCTTGATCTTCTGTTATTGTCTCTGTCATTTTAGCTCTGCTTCTAGGTTTCCAACCAGGTGGAAAACCTTGTTTAATATAACACTTATCCACAGTGTGTCTTGTATACCCACAAAAGGTGCACTGTACTTTTTTACCAAGTTGATTACTACCAACATTCTTCTTGAAAGTCCCAGGGTGATTAGTGCTATTCCTATTGAAATTCTGAGGGTTTTCATTAGAAGTTTGAGAACTTCCTATACTACCAGACACATCACTAGATGAATTATTGTTAAAAGCCCTGTTATACAAAGTTGTGGCACTAGTAAACTTATATTCAGATTCTTTCTAATCTTCCAACTTTAATACCATGGCAAATACAGAATGTAAGTCTGGGACTGGAACCATCAATTGAGCTTGTGTTAAAACTTGGGAGAATTCTGAGTTTAATCCTCTCAAGAATTTCACCACTTTATCAATTTCAGCATATCCAGTAAAAGTACTAATCACATCACAAGAACATCTAGGATTGCAAGAACATGCAGGATCCGGTCTCATAACAGATATCTTATCCCAAAGAGTTTTCAACTTTGTGAAATAAGTTGTAATATCTAAATCCCATTATTTTAGGCCATGAACCTGTTCTTGCAAATCCCCCTAACGGAAAACATTCAGTCTAGAAAACCTAGACTGCAAATATAACCAAATTTCCCTTGCAGTTTCTTTATACATAACAGATTGAGCGATATTGGGCATAACAGAATTGAGAATCCAAGTTTCCATAAAGGTATTACATTGAAGCCAAACCTAGAATTCTGGAGAGTTCAAAGCAGGTTTAACAATGGAGCCATCAATGAAACCAATCTTGTTTTTAGTGATTAAGGCCATCCTCATTGATTAACTCCACGGATGATAGTTCTTGTTTGTAAGCAACGGCTGAACTAACACCAATGTCGGATTTTCATTTGGATGAAGATAAAGCTGACTACCAGGCAAAATCCCTTGATTCTGAGTAGCATCCATAATTACAGATGAAACAGACCCAAGAAAACAACAGAAATCTTAGGAACTAAGCAAAACAGCAGAAAATGTTCCAAAGAAATCCAAGAACTCCAAGGAAATTGCCTTTCGTACTACAATCAGAGAATCACGCAAGAAAGCGGAGAGAATTCAAATCTCTGATACCATTAAGATTTTGATAAACTAACTCAAAAACGAAAGAACAACTGAGAAATGAACTGGAAAACTGCAACACCATATGAATATTGACACTGTTTATTCAAAGGAAAGTAATACATAATTTCTGATCATTGTTTATTATGAATGCAATCGTTATTGATCCTATACAGCTTCTAAGTATATATAGAAAGACCGAGACATAACTAATCCTCTAACCGCCTCTAACTCGTCATAACAAACTTATAACCAATTTTCTTGGAAAGTGTTTGATGAAATTCCTCAAAGAGAACTTGAGCTTGTTTCAACACTTGAGCTACTTTGTGTTAACTCCGATATGGGGGAGGGGCAAACAAGATGCATACTACATATATTAGTAGATTTTTTCCAGTTTGAGGGGGAGAGGGGGGAGGTAGTTGCCTCCTTAGCTGTATATAGTTCTGCCATTGTCCATGAACAATGAACTTGAAGCCGAATGCCCCTTATGAAACTCATTGCATGTATTTTATAACTAACCAAGAATATATGCGTTCATGCACTATCAAGCATACATCGTGTCTTGAAATCTTAAATTATTTGCTAAAAAAAATAAGAAATCTCAAATTATCATACATGTTGGAAATTAAGTTCATTCAAAAATTATAAAATGTGAAAACAATTTAATAAATGCCCTTTTATAATTTTTAAAAACACTTATAGTATGAGACATTTAAAGGAAAAATGTCACTATGGTAGTTCTATTTTTGCAGCCATGTCCCTCCAAAGTTAAATTGAGATAGCTATAAGGTCATTTTCTCATTGAGTCAACTAATTAATTACAATATTATGACGTAATACAAGTATTCAATGAAATTAAAATTAAAAAAAATGAAGTTGTAGAAAATTGTTTGACTCAATTTCTTTGGTTATGTCCAAAAAAATATTTTAATTACAAAGCCTAAAATGTTTGACGTAGATTATCTTGTCAAAGTCTTATTTGTTAAACATACTTGAACATTTTTATCGTTATTAATTATATATGAGATTTGACTATCTAATTAACGTTACATCCTTCAAAAAAAATAAAATTTAACGTTACATTTTTGCTTTAAAATTAATCATCCAATTAAATCTGCATGGCAGCAGAATTTAAATGTAGTGGCGGAGACCAAAGTTACAAGGAAATGAACAATTCGAGTTCAGCTCGTTTTTTTTAGGCTTTATTGTTAAAAAAGACAAAATAAGAGTGGAAATGTGTAAAAAGGACAGTGGAATTTTTTATTGGATGAAAAGGATAAACCAAACAGTGGAATAGTGGATTCCAGTGTAAAGACAATGCAACCAACAGTGTATTTTGAGTAACAAACAGTGGAATTGTCCTTTAACACATTATATTTTTTCCACTGTCCTTAATCCTATTTTTCAACTTTTTTTTGTTCTTTATTACCACTCCCCCTTTTTTTTATAGATAGTTTAATTCGATATAGTTTGAGATCAAAATGGTGTTGTCTCGAATACTTCTTAAAATGCTACACGAATCCTAAGTAATCTTATTCTCGACCCGTTAACTCGTAAGTATGTTCACACTTAAAATGCATGTGAAATTTGTTATAAATTAGACTTAACATTTATTTTAAGTGAAAATTGTTATAAATCACAATGAATCTATCCTACAAGCTCTTAGAGATTGTATTTGGGTGTGCGGCATGTGAAAGGATGTTGTGCATCACCAATAGTAGCACGAATTCTTTAATACCCACGACGCCCCGGATTGGCTCGAAAAATGCTCCAGAAGGATATGTACAAGAAAGATAATATGGCATTCTGGAGATTTCTCTTTCGGGAAATAATCTCAAGTATTTGGTTTTGACGCAATGAAGAGTTCCACAATGAATAACAACGTCGGTCCCCTATATCGGTATTCATATCGCAAGCTCTCCGGAAATCAAGGGAATTACATGTAGCCTGACATTCTTAGTTCTATTGCTTTTGTTTAAATTTGCTATGTACATCTTTTGTGATCTTTCTTGAACAGTTGTATAGTTTTTGTTTCATGTACTATAAATATCCCCTTTAAATCAAAAAATTGTTATAAATTAGACTACCATTTTTTTTTGAGAAGAGACTAACATTTATTCATTATGTGTTTTGCTACTCTTATTGTGAGCTACATTTGATTTGTTAGATGTTTTGGTCAACAAATTTTTATTATTATAGTATACTGGCTTAAAAAAATTGAAAATAATCTACTCGGCACAGACTTAAACAATGAATCCCCAAAACCACGTAAATCTGAATCCATATCATAGATAAAAGGATATGCAGTGAAGCAACAAAAAATGTAAAGATTCGGGAAACCAGGTCCTCCAGACCTAAACGGGTCGTGGGAGTGAGTCAATTGTTCTACCAAAGTACGAAAACAATACGGAAAGATCACCGCGGCAAACTATTATAACTTGACTTACTTACAACCTCGAAAGTAGTACATCCAAACTAAATATAATACTTGGCTCGCAGGCCGTACGAAAGGGAACATAGCACTACCTAAGAATCATAATAATGCAACAACAAATTCATCTTAAGCTTGCTTTTAGGTAAAAGCTAACATGTTACTCAAAACCTGCAATCTTCTAAACACGAAAGAGTGAGTTCGTGGACTAACTCAGTAAGAACTAGAAGATAAAAAAGTTGGTCATAAGCCGAAAATCCACAACATGAACTCGTTTATCCTTTTTAAAAATCATTTAAAGAACAACACATAAAAATATACTTGAAAGCATACTTGCTTGTCAATGCATAAAACATGTTCATGATCATCTACTTACTTAGCTTACAATGCCTTATTACTTGTCTCATCATGTCATATTAACTTATCTTGCTTTTCATGTTACTTAGTATACACATACGTACTTGTCATGTTACTTAACATACATACATATATGTTGTCACAAATACAACCTTAGTTGATGTGCTTGTAACCATATCTACCCACAACACCCTTGGTCGGCGTGCTTGTAGTCTTTCCAAGTCTACCATGAAGTCTGTTACAACATGGGTAATACAACTAGCGGACATGCAAAAATAGGTGTACATAAATCTCATGTTCAGTTTCAACTTAACATCTTGAGTGAGCACATACTATCCATATCATTTACCAACTCACGAACCTATCTTCAATTAAGTGCATGCGAAAAATACAAAAAAACAAACAGGTCCGCACAATAAATTTCTAGAAAATATGCTTTTTATTGCTAAACATACTTTACACACACATAATACACCATAAAGAGAATGCTTTTATGTTTTGTTCGAACATCTTTTCCAGAATAAAAAGTATAATATTTAAATAAAAACTGAACTTTTTTTTAATAAGAAAACCTCATTACCGAAAATATGACGAACCTATGATAACTCGCAAGTATAACTGCAACTTGATAACTTCTATGAATTCTTGGTACAAATTACCATCTTAAGTTACATCAACGAATTAAGAACACAACGATCTACGAAACTCTAATCATAGAACGAAAATGATAGAAAAAAATTTAACTCTTGCTTTGAAACTATGAAGCATATAATAAACTCATTTTCGTCTTTCCTTGTCATTCAGCTTTGTCTCGATAGACAAGTCTGCAAAATGGAGCACATGAGAAGTTAAAATCATCAATCGGGTTCGACTGGCGCCCGCAAGCTGATCAAGATTTCAGGAAGAAAAAATGTGAAACTATCAAGTACATGTCTTTTTTTTTTTTTCCATAGGTATGAAAGCTTTTTTTATTCTACGGGGAGGGGGGTCGAACCTAGGTCTTCCCACTCGAGAGTCCGGATAGACCCTAGTGGCGACCACTAGGGTACGGGACTTTGCCCTATCAAGTACATGTCAACGAGTCTCTTTATATGTTCTACGAACAGATATCACGGAAAAAAGAACTCCTAATTAAAAATCTATATTATATCACTTAATTAAAAATAAATAAAAGAAAACTATTTTTCGAAAGAAAAAGAAATGAATATACGGCCCTGTGTTTCATCTTCAGAATTTCATATCAGGCACCCTCGTCAAGAATCTTGACTCAAGATTCAGTTTTTTTTCCCGCAGATTAGCTCTCGTTGTTGATCAAGCTGGTAATGGAAATTTCCTTCTGTTTATTTATTATTTTCTTTATTGTTATCACAATTTTTTTCTGTTTCTTCTATCGTAAAATGCTCAGAAATGGAGGAAGATAGAAGGGCAGTTTGTTGATTACGGGGTAAGGGTAGGGGAAATAGCTAAGTTAGTGGTTATATATCCTCAGAAGCTTCGTTTCATTGACCAGTCTTTGCTTTTGCCGACGGTGGCGCGCGGCGAGGGTTCCGCCGTTAACTGGGGCTGGCAGTTTATTAACGGTTTTGCTGTTTTTGAGCAATTAGATGCTGGCACTGATCAATTGTTCTTAATTTGCTGTCAATAATCTTTGAAACTGCTGTCTGTGCTTTGAATTTCTTGCAATCTTATTCCTTTAGTAGCTCAATCTATATTGTATTTGACTTCATGTGCAAATTATTACGAAAGTAGAACTTTATCAAGAATCTGGAGTGCATTTATCGGTTTTCTAAGGTTTTATGTTCTTCGTTTGAACATTTAATTTTTTATCTTCCTGGACTGCTGAGATTGCAAAATATCAAGAATTTTTCCTAAGGTAGATGTATGAGTTATAGAAAAGGTACCCTCGGATGTCTATATAAAGAACACGACGAACATAAATACTCTCATTAACTTCTATTCTAATGGACTGAATATCTTTTATACTTCTGCTAAGATATGAAAATCGAGCGAATACTAGTTAGAATCTACAACTATGTTCTCTCACCGTTGTTCGAGTTTAGCAACTTTTTTTTCTTTGTTTTGATGGATGTTGTGTTGTGCTTAGCATAATTATTCCAGTTTTTCCATAACTACGAAATTTGTATCGCCCTCGTGATCTGCTAGATGTCCTGAAATTTGAATTTCATTGAACTTTCTCTATAATTGAGGGATTTTCTTGGCAGTAAAACTTGTTTGCCTGCTTTTTGTGTTACGAAGGTGACTGGTAGAGTGCAAACAGAGTGATGAAAAGGGGTGTGCCGTGGAACGTTGAAGATGATGATAGTGATGATGACGATGCATCCGACTCTGGTGAAGTATCTTCCAGCTCGGAACGTTCTAGTGGTTCTCCAAAAGCAAGTGCAACAAATTCTAAAGGATCTTCCAAAACCAAAACTTCTGAAGGTTGAATTCCTTTTACTTTTTGCAGCATTTCATATCTAGCTCTTTCTTGTGTGTGTCAAGGATAGTTTTATTTTTAGTTTAAATCGAAGGGAGCTCTTTTCACCGAGTATTACTGAATACGCCAATATATGCTTAATTGTTTAGAGAAGTCCCTTGCAGTAATTAGCTCATTTGAAAGCTGAACATGTTGATCATGAACATGCTTTTTTTCTGGAACATAGTTATTCACCGTAAATGTTTTAATCTGGTCACAGTTTCAAGGTTTCAAAAGTTTATCTGGAAAGGAATATCATTAGAAGTGGTCTCCTATGATGCACGGATACATCTGTTTAGTAGCGTGTCCTTATTCGATAGTTATCCGACACATGTCACACATATACATACTGGATACACATCTAAGACAAATTTGTATTTTGTAAAAGTTGGATATGTGATTCAGATGTGCATATCCATAACTTGGATAAATGAAGAAGTACCATGTTCAAAATTGAGTAAAACCGCCAAACAATCAATGAAAAGCTGCCCAAATTGATGGAAAACTACCAAAAACGAAGAAATCAACTAAAAATGGTTTCACTTTATGTGTTTTGATACTTATTATTTGGTCCTTATTGTTTTACTATGCATTGTTTGGTCCCAGTATCTTGATGTGTATATATATGATTTCTGTATATTTTTCAAAAATCTCGCACCAGCCAAACTGCGTATACGTACCCAAGTATCCACAGCATCTAGGGTCTCCTAATAGGAAAAAGAGAAGTCCATTTTTTTTCTAAAGCATGAAGAATTTTAGCTGCATTTTATTTCCATGATCTCATCAGCCATAAACATATTGCTCTTCTGTTTACAGTAAAGCGAAAAAGCAAAGGCATAGACTTTGAAGCATTACGTAAGCATGGATACAAAGGCGGACTCTCGGTCTTGAGAGTGCCTCCTCCAAAAGAAGAGGACAAACAAAACTGGACATGGTCGACCGGCCACGAAACTCGAGTCAAGGAAGTTGTTGAAGAAACTTACGAGGAACGACAAAAGACAAAAGCTGCAATCGTTGAAGGTGAGCAGCTCGTGAATGCGCGTACTCAGAAAGAGAAAAACCTATCTTATTCACAAAGGGAGAAGAAAAAGAGGGATATTGGACAGTCTAGTAGGGGCAAGAACTATGTTGAAGAAGAGAAAAGACTTTTGAGAGACAACGGCGTTTATTCGGGCTTTGATTCGTGAGTTTTACGAGATGTTCTTTTTTTTGGATTAAAATGTTGTTTTCATTTGTGGGTTTGTAGATTCATTACAACGAACTTACTGTAACACCACACTTATTATGCAACAAAGATGTAAACTTTCTGAATTGTTTGTTGAAGCTGGGTTTTCTTGTCGTATTTTCGGTGTATTTGGTCTTTGATTTTGATGGCATTAATCTGATTCATAATGAAATTCTTTGTGATTGTACATGATGCTGTTGAGCCAAAGGTTAAATGCCTAAATACTCTCGAGGATGTTGAATGTGTGATGTGTCTCGAGGATGTAGCTAAGACAACCTATGCGCGTACGAGGGTCGAGTAGGCACTTAGAAACACCGAAAGCTACCAAGGGTCGAGTTAGCGCTCATAGACGCTGAAAGAGATATCCTCAAGCCTTTGTCCGAGCATGTACGAGGTTATGGCAATGTTTCATGCCCTTTATAAACAATCTGATGCGGGTCGTAAAAGACCCGCGCTTTGTCGTTGAGCCTCTGATAAGCTTAAGAAGAGAATCCTTTACGACCTGAACTTTGTCGTTGAGCCTCTGATAAGCTTAAGAAGAGCCTCTGATAAGCTTAAGAAGAGAATCCTTTACGACCTGAACTTTGTCGTTGAGCCTCTGATAAGCTTAAGAAGAGAATCCCAAAAGTTTCGTACCCTCATATTAAAATCCAACAATCATACGAATGATTCTAACGCATCCCAAATTCCGAAAATTTGAATATACACTTGAGTAGGGTAAAAAACAATCTGAACCATTCATGAATAGTTTAACGTTCGGCTTGTAAAACAATCTCTTAACGTTCGTTTCGGATTTTGTGGGTATATATTACCTCCATTCAAAACATATTTCTAGCTCAAGTTCGAGTTTGAGCTTGATAGTGGTTCGAATTTTTATTTTTATTTTTTTCTTTTGAGGAGTGATTAGATTTTTTTTTTTTAATAAGTAAAAATTGGAGTATAATTAAAACTTTATCTATATCATCTTGAATAATTTTGCTAAGTTAAACCCCTTCAATGGCAACTGGTACTAAAATCTTCACATTACAGTTGTTTTCCCCACAACGGAACGCATAGATTTTCAACAGAATCGATTCAATTTCTTACTCTAAACATGCACTCTCCGCCAATGTTGATTTTCATTCCTAAACTTTGTATTTCATTCATAGCTTACACTGGTGTTTGATAAAAACCCAGATGAAAAATTTGGAAATTTGTTGAATTCCTTCAATCCCAGATGAAAAGGCTGGAAATTTAGCGGATTCCTCTTGTGGGTTTTGTTAATTGAGGTAGTGTTTGGCAATGGCTTGGGGTAATTCACTTAAAGAGATGGCGAATTCCAAGCCACTGTTAATGACGATCTTTGCTACTGTGATTGTTGGAGCAATTGTGACTTCTGTATATGTGTTCTCTGCTGTTTACAACGCCTCTTCTTCTTCGTCTTCTTTGCTTTGGTTCAATTCAGGTACATTTTGTTTAGCTCTGTGAAAATGTGAATTATACAATGACTATATCAGAAGGCATGAAGTTCATGTATTTACTTTATTTCCTTGATAAAAATATATTAATGTTTCATTTTAGTTATTGCTCTGCTTAATTTTTATGGCAATGTTATGCTTTTTGCTTGTTCATGCGATCAAATGCTGCACATTAAGGTAACAAATTTGGAATTTTGGGAAAGGGCATTGTTGTTGACACAACATCAAATCTACTTAAGGGCACCACAATGAAATTCGACCTTTCCGGAGTCAAATTTAAGCTCAAAATTCGACCTCTCTAGGGTCTTCTGAAGTGTGGTGCACCGGTAGATTCATCGTGGTGCCCTTTGGGAAAAGATATCAAGTTTTTGTATTCTGAATGTTTATTGTTTTCTTAGTTGCATTGGTTTTTAGATAGTCTTATTGCAGTTTGGGCGCCTTTAATGGCACCACGGTGTTAGTTTGGCACTACACCAAAAAGAATCAATTGGCTGAAAGTCGATTCTAGAGCTCATATGCTCTCGACTTTCGTCCGATCTATTGTGAGAAAGTCGTAACTAGAGCTAAGAATCAACTTTGAAAAGGGCATTGTTAAAGGCATCATGCCAAATCTACCGTGGAACATCACCTCTGAAAAGTCGAATCTAAGTGCAAGATTCGACTTTCCGGAGGTTGAATGTCACCGTGGTGTCCCAACAATAGGTTTGGTGTGATGCCTTTAACAATGCCTCTTTGAAAATGAAGATTGTCGCTGTGGTGTGACAATGTAGCTCGGTGTGGTGCCATTAACAACGCCCTTACGGTTTTCTAGGCTGTCATTTTGGGCATATATACCTTCCTGTACCTATTGTCTTATCTATATTCAGATTCTTCAATGGTGAATCAAACATTCAATACTTCTCAACCAAGTGTTGTAAATACCCGGGCAGCTCAAACTCGAACTTCCAAAGTAAATATATCAATCAAACCTGTCTGGGAGATTCCTTCGCCGGGTTCCAAGATGCCGTCCCAGAAGAAGTTTCGATTGACCAAGAAACTTGTACAGCGGAGGGTGATAGATAATGTTATTGTAGTTACATTTGGCAACTATGCATTCATGGATTTCATACTGACATGGGTCAAGCACTTGACTGATTTGGGTGTTGAAAACCTTCTTGTAGGTAAAGATAGTTGTTAACTTCAAGTTAACCGGGAGATAAAGACCCTTTTGGTCCCTTTGGTTTCATGATTTTTGCATTTCCATCCCAAATGTTTCATCTTGACACTTTTGCCCCTTATCTATGCCTATGTTTTTCTTTACCTTTTGAGTCCTTATTTGCCCTGTGTCATTGGTTGAAGCATGCCATACCTTCAATGCTGGTCGTTAGGCATGTTGCACTTTGGAATGAAAATGTAAAAAAAAATGCTGAGATGAGGGTTAAAAGTGCCAAGATGAAACATTGGGGATGTAAGTGCAAATATCGTGAAACAAGAGGGACTGAAAGTGCATTTATCCAGTTTCGATTCTGTTAATGTTCTGTGAGTATAACTGTGCTGACAGTATTGCTTGTTATATCTAGGGGCATTGGACACGAAATTGCTCGAGACTCTATACTGGAAGGGTGTGCCGGTTTTTGATATGGGTGCTCACATGAGCACAGTCGATGTCGGGTGGGGCTCACCGGCATTCCACAAAATGGGCCGCGAAAAGGTTATCTTGATAGATGCTGTCCTCCCTTTCGGATTCGAATTGCTGATGTGTGATACAGACATGGTTTGGTTGAAGGTAACTTATTCTTGATTTAAAGATTCATATGCCAAATCATATTGACATTGTCGTATATAATTTTTACGTTATTCCGTGAACAGAATCCTCTACCGTATCTTGCACGTTTTCCCGAAGCAGATGTCTTGACCTCAACTGATTCAGTTGTGCCAACGGTTTTTGATGACAGCTTGGACTTGTGGCAGCAAGGTAAAACTCAAAAGATATGACTTTAATATACATTTTACGTATTCGAGTGTAAGTGACTTTCCCTGATTCCTTCTGTCCAGTAAAGAAACGCCCTCGAGTTTTGCCCTACTTTTATCTTTGAGACCATAATGTTTAATTATGTACAGTTTGATCCTTATATTATACGATTTTACACATTGCCCTCCGTACTGTATCCTATATTTTTCAAAAATCTTTCACATATCGATGTGGCTGTACCCGTACTATATACTTTTATTTAACTTGAATAATACTGTGCTGTTGTGTTTAAATAGTTGGTGCTGCATACAATATCGGAATATTCCATTGGCGTCCAACGAATTCTTCGAAAAAATTGGCTAAGGAGTGGAAAGAAATGCTTTTGGCTGATGAAAAGATTTGGGATCAAAATGGTTTCAATGAACTAGTCCGTCGGCAACTGGGACCCGCTGTTGACGAGAACAACGGACTTGCTTATGCTTACGATGGAGATCTCAAACTCGGGCTTCTTCCCCGCAAGTATTTTTTGCAAAGTGGGCACACGTATTTCGTGCAGGTGATTGCTCTATATATTATTATTTTATGATGCACGGATACTTTTGTTTGATAACGTGTCTCGTATCCGATACGTATCCGACGTTTATACTAATCGAATACTTAGGAAGATACATGCCTGGGGCAAATTTGTAATTTTTCAAAGTTGGATACATGATCCAAATATGCATATCCATAACTCGGATAGATAAAATGAAGAAGCTTGTTGGAAATTGGAGGCAAACCACCAAGAAATCAATGAAAAACTACCCAAAACGAAGAAAAACTATCAAATTTTGAGAAAACCACTAAAAACTGTTTTGTATAATTGATCCTTGTAGTTTTATTTGTGTACAGTTTGGTCCCCATACTTTTAATATTTACGCATATCCCATCTGTACCCGTATCCTATATTTTTCAAAAATCCTGCACCCGTGTATCTCGTATCTAGATATCTGTACCCGTGCAAACCTTGATGGTAGCCATAGGTGTGAGCTTTCTTTAGCCTTCTGTTTCTTTTTTTCAGGAAATGTATCATCAACTTAAACTTCAGCCCTATGCTGTACATACAACCTTCCAATATGCTGGTACTGAAGGAAAACGGCACCGGCTTCGAGAAGCTATGGTTTTTTGGGACCCACCTGAGTACTATGATCCTCCAGGTTTCTTATTTTCTTTCCTATTTTCAGATATCGGTGCACAGCATGAACTCACAATATCATTGTATGATCGTTTTACGAATTGTGATAACGTAAATGCCCTTACTTTCAGCTGAAATTTGGGATAAATGCAATTTTTGTCCCTTTTGTTTCACGATTTTTACGTTTCTATCCCCAATATTTCATCTTGGCACTTTTACTCCTTATCTATGCATGTTTTTTTAATATAAATTTTCAGTCCAAAGTGCCACGTTTCGAACAACCAAGCATGAAGGTACGAAATCCTCTAACCAATAAAAACTTGACATGTTGCGAAAATGGACCGAAAAGGTAAAAGAAACTTAAAAGTGCCGAAATGGAACATTGGGGGACATAAGTTCAATAATCGTGAAACAAAAGGGACCAAAAGTGTCTTTATCCCATTGAAATTTTCCAAACTTCCTTGTCACTGCGTTTTACGTGATTTTTCTTTGAATTTTTTTCTCCCCAAATTTTATAAGAACATTTAATAACCGTTATAGGCTTGTACTAAATATTTTTGCAGGAGGTTTCATTACATTCAAACATTCTATACCAAAAAGCTTGTTGCTGGACGGGGAGCACAACGTCGAATCACACTTTTCTCTTATTAATTACCAAGTAGGTATAGATTAATGTAGTACCTTTGATCGTCTTTTATTTTAACCAAAACATGATTTAATGCTAGTCTATGGATAATGCGTATTCAGATTAAACAGATCCGGGATGCTCTTGCTCTTGCTTTGGTTTTGAACCGTACATTGGTAAGTAACATCGTACATTGACCCCCATACATTTTTATTATTTTACAAGTATACCCCTGTATTTTGACTATTTAAACGTATCCCCTCATCCGTATCCCATATTTTTCGGAAATTCCATACCCCCAGCCTCGTATTCCGCAACCGTGCTTCCTAGAATTTTTTTTTAGAAAACTACAAATTTCAGACGTTTGATTTGTTTCTTTTTCGTGTGTGATTATAGGTAATGCCTCCGCTATGGTGCAGGTTAGATAGGTTATGGTTTGGTCATCCAGGAATTTTGGTTGGCAGTTTGACCAGGCAGCCTTTTCTCTGTCCTATGGATCATGTTTTTGAGGTATTTACACTTCATTTAGAACTTCTTCATCACATTTGCTATGTATAAAAAAAGGGATTTGAAGATCAAATTTGAAAGATCAAAACTTTGCTGGATGGTTCTTTCAATGGTTTTACCAGGACTCTTTTCAGGGTTCAGGGTTCAGGGTTCAGGGTTCGGGGTTCGGGGTTCAGGGTTCAGGGTTCAGGGTTCAGGGTTCAGGGTTCGGGCATGGATGTCAGTTTGTGTGCTCCTCATTAGAAAGGATGTTAAAAAGTTGTCTGAATGAAGTTTTTGATGCACATTGTCTTTTCTACCCCTGGTCTGATTGTTTTTTATTTACTAACAATACTACAGGTTAATGTCATGTTAAAGGATCTTTCAGAGGATGAGTTTGGGCCACAAATCAGATTTAGGGAATATTCTTTATTTGACAACCCTTCAATGTCCCAAAAGGTAGGTTTTCCTGTTCTCTGACTTTCGGAAAATTCTTACGTAAAGAGTCTCTATTACATTGGTACTATGAATTATTTTTACAGGTTAAAGAATCATGGGTTGATGTTCAACTTTGTCAAGAAGGATCTTCACAAAGTTGTCAAGTTTCAAACAATACAAGTTCAAATGGAGTTTTCAAATTTCCAAAACACAGTAACGAAGAAACGGTAATTTTATTCTTACTTTAGAAATACTTCCTTAAATTGTAATTTTTGCTTGAAAGTTTCTAAAACGGAGTATAAACGTCTATGGTACTAAAGTTTCATTTGAATTTGTTAGAGTCGAAAGGACTTATATTATGGTTTATAGTGTACTTAAGTGTCATTTGAACTTGTTTTGTTTATAAAACAGTATAAATCCGTATTCTCGGCGTTCGAGGATGTCAAAGTCATTCAATTCTTATCAATGCAAGACGCTTTCTCTGGCTTCATTGACAAGGCAAGTTCTCAAAATCTTTACATCCACGTATCCTGTACCCATGTATCCGTCCGTCTCATGCAACCAACCCCTAAAACCCTAAAACCCTAAACCCCTAAACCCCTAAACCCTTATCGAGAACGAATCCTCTTCAAAGAAATGGTGTTGTGATTTCTCTCTTGTGTAAGAGATTTTCGCCTCGTGAACTTCAAAATGAAAAAGGGTACCGTTTTTTTTCTAAATGTGCGGTTCACCTCTAGAGGATCCACTCTAGATCTCCTCCGTTCCCGGCCTTTTTTACACTCTAAAGTTGGTGTTATTCATTTTATGACCTAATAGTATGATCATGGTTTATGCTTGTGTTTATATATGCAGAAAAAGGAAGAAAAATTCAGAAACCGCGTAAAGAGATACACAGGTATATGGTGTTGTGTGGAAAATCAGACACCAGGACATATATACTATGATATATATTGGGATGAAAAACCAGATTGGAAACCAAAGCCTCCTCAATCTCCACAAGATGATCATCCTCCTTGGTGAATATATAGTTTTTTTTATTTATTATGACAAATAAATAGTGTTTCATAGGACACCGTAGTATAAGCGCGTATTCTACGTAGTTTTATACATTATATAGAGCTCTGTATTCTTCAATAGTATACGGCCAATTTGTACTCCCCCCCCAAAAAAAAGGATTATGTTTAGACAATAAAGAGATGAAATTTGCAGGTATTTGATTTTGTTTCGGTTTGATGGGATGTCTCGTATCTGATACATATTTGTTGTACACTCCGAAGCTAAATATATGATCCGGATATGCAAATCTGTAACTCGAATACGTGAAACCGTCAAAAAGATCACGAAATAGCATCAAAATCTTTGCATAAGCACTCAACAAAATTCATTATTCCTCCTTTTTTTATCCTTTTCAATTCAATGTAAAAGTACAACTAATATGCTTAATGTATGGTTAACAAATACATGCCCTATCAAATACGATCAACTGATGGTACTAAGCCTTCACGCATTCACTTGGTACAACAGTCGTACAGTACGACAGAAAACCGCCAGCTGTTTGATAAAATGCCTCGGTTTACAAACCCAAAAGCAAAAGGTTACAGTACGACAGAAAACCGCCAGCTGTTTGATAAAATGCCTCGGTTTACAAACCCAAAAGCAAAAGGTTGAACGCTTCGGAACATCATGTAGAGAGATGGAATTCATTATTCATATGACTTAATCATCAAGGTAATAATATGATCCAGCATTCTTTTGTTCCCTATCCTTCGTGGATTCGAGTTTGTTGATTCTTGGTCGGAAATTAGTCGGATCTCGTCTAAACGTAATGTCCAGATGCTGCACAAAATTCAAACGACAATAAACTTTAGGGAACACTTGCAGTAAATACTGTAAAACACTCCAAATCCGTAATGTGAGGGAAAAAAAGGCAAGCAAGAAAAAGGGCGATGTAACTTACGGATAAAAACAAGTTCATTCCGGTGAGCAATGATTGGGGTGGATTGGCAATACAATCAATCGAAGGTCTCCCCTCGTATACGATTACGCGGTCTGCTAAGTATGTAGCCATTATGAAATCATGTTCAACAATAAAAGCAGTCTTTTTAGCATGGAGTATGAATCTCTTGATCACTTTTGATGCTACGATACGCTGTTCCGAATCAAGATACGCACTCGGTTCGTCGATAAGATATATATCAGCAGGCTGCATATATAAGCATACACTGAATCAATTATAATCGACAATTTTAAAAACCCGGAAACAGAACTTGG
This sequence comes from Gentiana straminea, assembly GCA_036785695.1. Taxonomy (NCBI): domain Eukaryota; kingdom Viridiplantae; phylum Streptophyta; class Magnoliopsida; order Gentianales; family Gentianaceae; genus Gentiana; species Gentiana straminea. The sequence continues at coordinate 561,331 of JAVUPR010000270.1, read as the reverse complement.
ATATGTGAAAGGAAAAACCCTGCTGAGAATCGAAAAAAAATTGCTAGAAAATTAATGAAAACAGTTTCCTTAAGTACAATTTAGTCCTTGTATATATATTTTTTTTAAATCCTACAACCGCATATTTTAACCCGTGGGCAACAACTAAGTTAAACATAATATGAACAAGTTGACGCCATACCTTTCCAAGGCATAGAGTCAAAGCAACTCTCTGTAACTCTCCACCGGAGAGATTTAGGACTTTTTGATCCATTAATTGCTCAATCTGGAGAGGCCTCATGACATCTGAAACGAACTGTGGATGCATATACGAATCACGTATTTTTTGATGGAGCAGATGCCTCACACTATTTTCATGTTTCGGGCTGATCTTCTGCGGTTTATATGAGACGTTGAATTCGGGAATCTCGATGTCAGATCCCTCGACACTATCGGGCTTTAGTAATCCAGCCTGAAATGACAAAAGATAGGACATGAAGAGATTTAACTCGAAAAAATATCAAGAATCAATAAAATAAAAGGGATAAAGTTGGTCCTATTTTTTTACGAGTCGAGCTACTTGTGCTCGTAAGCAGCCAAGCTCACTTTTACAGCCCTAGTCCAACAAGCCATGTGTCTAACAACCAGCATTTAAGGTACGGCATGTTCCCACCAATAAAGAGTCGACACATGGCAAAAATTAACTGAAAACGCATGACATGAGGGGTAAAAGTGTGAAAATGAAACATTAGGGATTCAAGTGCACAAAACATGAAACAAAATGGGCATAAAAGTATCTTTATCCATTAAATAAAACATACCAGCATGCGAATAAACGTCGTCTTTCCTGTCCCATTCTCTCCAAGCATAACAACAATTTGAGAATCAGTGAATTCACCTTCCACTACCTTAAGCTTGAAATTACCCTGAGTTTTCGTCATAGTCGGATATTTATACCGCGCGTATGTTTCAGCTTCCTCTGCAGTTTCTTGTGGTGTCTCAGCCACCTGGTAAAAAACGTAAACCAAGTTAATGCGGTTTGCAGCTACATTCACGACATGACCACAAGTTAAAGAAACTTTACCTTAAAAGTAAGGGATTCATCACGAAACCGTAGATTTTCTGTTGGTACAAATCCAGCTAAAAATATATTAATTCCTTCTCTAACAGAAAAAGGGAGGGTTACGACACCATATGCACCGGGTTTTCCATATAGACAACATATGAAGTCTGATAGATAATCCAGAACACTCAGATCATGCTCCACAACGATGACATAGCTAGGAGAGACGAAAATACACTTTGTTAATTTCTTCATGATTAACATTGGATTCTGAATACGAAATATAAAAGGGCAAAAAACATTCAGGACCATTTAACAATCACATAGGTAAAATTTCGGCCTCTTATCTAACTGTTTTATCAAAACGGCCCCTAAATTAATTTTTGTTGTACCAAATCGGCCCCTAATCAAATTTTTGTTTAACATATTGGCCACTTATCAATTAAAAACGGTATGTATAGGCCCCTATGGAAAGTTTTTAATCACACCATTACGCAGTTCTTGTTACCAGGAAGTCAACGCAATAAACAACGTAAAACAGACTTTAAAATCATCAGCAATAATGTGGTCAAAGATGATATTGTATTTCAGTCAAAGTTTGATTTCAGACGGGGTTTTGAAGTACATTTATTATGTCAATCGTTGAACTGAACTCCAAGAAACAGGAGTTATGCATTGGTGTGATCAAAAGTGATTTAAAATGATTTTTTATTACCGGAATGATCGATATAGAAAAAGCTTGAACCAATGTGTTGTAAAAATATTTGATTTGGGGCTAGTTTATAAAGGAAAAAAAAGATAACGGGCTAAAAGTTTATCATCACGATAGTTAAAGGGCGCCTAATGTCTTTTGCCCGATATAAAAATGCAAGAACATGAGAAGCTAATTTTACCTATTGGGACGTAGCAAAGAGCGGATAACTTGAGCAGCTTTAAGCCTTTGTCTAACATCAAGATAACTCGAGGGCTCATCGAACATATATATTTCTGCGTTCTGTATAGCAACTACAGCTATTGCAAACCTTTGAAGCTCTCCACCGGATAAATCACCTACATTACGCTCCAAAACCTGATTAAGCTCGAGATCAACACAAAGTTCTTCCTTTACGCTCCTCTCGTCTTTTTGATCAAGCACTTGACCAACGTTGCCTTGGACTGCCTTTGGTATATGGTCAACATATTGGGGCTTAATAATGGCCTATAAAAAGAATAATACGTCAAAAAACATGTTGGAAAGGAGCAAATAAGAATTGGAAGCACTACAGAGGTTTCTTTAGCAATCAGAAACATTTTCTTATCGGGATAAGGACACTTATGGCCCCTAAACTATTCTTTTAACAAACTGACCCTTAAACAAAATTTTAGTAACAAATTGGCCCCTGTTCATATTGTATTGGCTATTTTGGTATCAAAAAACCATTTTTGATCACATTGGACTTCAAAATCATCTCCCGGTGATCAGCTTTGACCGTGAAATTGTCGATGATTTTGAATCTCGTTTTTTATTCCGTTTGATGTGTTCAACTCCCTAAAACAAGAGCTATGTAGGGGTGTGATCAAAACGTTGTTTTACCATAATGTATGGGCCAATGTAATATTTCAATTGATTAGGGGTCAATATGTTACCAAAAAAATCCATTTGGGGCTAATTTGTTACTAAAACATTGATTACGAGCTAATTTGTTACAAAAATTAATTTAGGCGCCAAAATGTTACGATCATAGAAGCTTAAGGGCCTCCAACATATTTTGCCTTTTGTTTCATGATTTTTGCACTTCTCCCCCCAATGTTTCATTTGTGCACTTTAGCCCCAAGTCTATGGATGTAGTACCTATTCAGTCCATTTTTGTCACATGTCAAGATTCTATTGGTTGGAGCATGTCATACCTTTTATGCTGGTTGTTTGACACGTGTCACTATGGACTGGAAAGGTTAAAAAAAAAATGCCATACAAAACATATCTACAACCTTCAAGTTATCTTCGAGAATACGTGTAAAATAATTCTGGAGTTCAGACCCACGAAAGTAAGTCAAGATCTCTTGCCAATCAGGTGGGTTCTGTTAAAAAAAGGAAATATGTTAATAGAAACCTTGTGCAGTAGAAAAAAAACACGTAAAAGTGAAAAAGACATGGTTTTTTTAGGAATTTTACATTAAAGCGTCCCAAATTAGGTTTCAACTTTCCAGCCAAAACTTTCAGGGCAGTTGATTTTCCAATGCCATTTGTTCCAACCAGACCTAGAACCTGGCCTGGTCTAGGGACAGGTAACCTAAATAAGATCGGAAGGACACTTTTAATCACAACCCACAATTAAATAGGCAAACTTTATGGATTCCGGGGAAGGGTAGGGCCAACTAGACCTATTGTACGCAACCTTCTCTTATAATCTATAGGAGTTCGTTTTAACAGTAGGCTCCCTTTTACACGTGTAACAGAAAAAAGTAGGGGGAGAAGGGAAGGGGAGGGGGGGGGGGGGGGGGGGAAGAGCAATGGACCGAACATCATTCATATCAAGATCTCAATAAGAAGGTTAACACACATCAGCTGACCTGTGCAATTTGAAGGTATTTGGACCGTAACGATGAGTTGTGTCCTTATTCAAATCCTTTGGTAAATTGATAATCTGAATCGCCTCAAACGGACATTTCTGGGATGAAAAACATGTCGACAATCACATTAAACCATCAGGATTCAAGTCTAACAAACTAAAACATTCATGATGACATAGTTCCGCTTACAAACCTTAACGCAGATACCACAACCGATACACAATTCCTCTGAAATATAAGCAATCTTTGCCGCAGTGGTAACCTCGATACAAAGTTTACCTGACAGAAGGAAAGATAGCAATCACGTGAATTAAACTATGATGCGATCCCTTCATGTACTCAATTAACAAAATAAAAGAGGAAAACAATCAAGTGGACATCGAATATTCAAGGGAAAACAAAAAAGAATAGAAAAAAAACCCCACATACATGGAAGTTAAAGTTTCACGAAAAATGGAAAGGTTTCTTCTTACTTTAATACTCTCAAAAATTAAAATTTGCAGATTCTATACTCAAACAAGTACCAGTTTTCTCCACTACACCTAGCAGATATTGGCAATTTATCCTCAATGAGAAATAAACGATATTGTACTCCATAGTAGAATTAATGAGGTTAAAAAAGTCACAAAAGCTTACACGAGCGAAATACAGATAAATAACCACATGGGCTCTTTTTAAATCAGAAACGTGTTAAAGAGAGAGACCCCAATCCTTGTGCTGAAGGTCTACCATCACTTGAACCTTCTCAGTCATAAATATCATGAAGGCGCCTACTTACGGAATCTTACTTCAAGACGAAATGCACCAGCATAAAAAATGTTCACATTTACAGAATGCATCAAAAATGCATTCACCACACCTTATTTCCATAACTTTACAAAGAAGAAAGCGATGAAAGTCAAGATTACAATGTGGGAAGCATGCAATAGAAGATAAGTCAATATCATAATTCACGAGGCATCACAATGTTCTAAACTGAATTCAAAGCATTCTGCCGCACCCTTCACATATTGTATGCTATCATATGCTCATCAATTCACAATAGTTTGCCAAATACAAGACAAATATGAGAAGGCAGCCATCTCCTAACATCAAAACCAAATAACCAAGCTTCTTGTAGTTCAGGTAAGAGGTTACAAAGCTGCCATTTTTCTTCAATTGGAACTGATATTTACTAATATTGCAACGAGCAGCTCGGCAAAGCACACTTTTATATGGAGTTTAGCACTAAAATCTGGGACTAGCAAGAAAAAAGAGTAATTGACGTTCATTTGACCTTCCCAAGCTACAAGCTACAAGCTACAGCAAATGAAAAATCCCATCTATAGTTTCAATAAACTAAGACACCATTCCTTTTTCAAGAAGGATCAAACAAGGTAGATCGAAAAATCTCATTGCCAAATTAAAAGCATTAGAGTAGATAAAAGTACGGAAAACAGTCTAAGATCAAGTGAATCTGCCATAAATTTACAGCAATCCAAACAAAACGATGTCAATTCCATGGAAAAAATAATTCCATAACATATTGTCAATTGATCAAAACAGCTCCGAAATTCCAAAACAAAAAAAAAAAAAAAAAAGCAAATAAAGTACCAGTCTTGACAACAGGGCAGCTCTTTTTGCACTCCTGACGGCACTTCTTCGGCTTACACCTATCCGAGCTCACAATTGCTATACGCGTCAACCTCTGATCCGACATCTCCCTATCCTCTGCTTATAGAAAAACATGTTTTTAAACATCAATTCACGATGAAAAGAAAAAAGAAAAAGGCAAAGATTAAACCAATAGGTAGGTATGCAGAAGAAATTGTTGAGAGCAAAACTACCTTCAGGGGAGATGATTTCAGCTAAAAAAAAAGAAGGCGTGTGGTGGAATTCAACTATAGTGAGCGTTCAGCACGAGCTGCTTCTTCTGTTGGATTCTCACTAGGGTTCTCGAGATGAAAAAGAACAGGAGGAAGGAGGAAGGAGGAAGGAGGAAGAAGGGAAATTTATTTTTGTCTCCTACAAGAATTGATCATCTAGTATCTTGTTAACGAGTCGAGCCGAGTCAAGAGTTTCAATTGTTTAAGTTTGGTTCGTTTATATAACGAGTTTGTTTGTATTCGTTCGTTTAATAAACGAACAAAAAATATATATCAAACTTGGTTCGTTAATGTCACAAGTTTGTTTACGAACGTTTGTTTATAAATTAATAAAAAGATTATGTTCATACTCAAATTTCATTTACAAAGAAAATTTGTTCGAGTTCGTGTTCGAGTTTGAGCTACTGCACGTCTTTTTACCTCCTAGGGGTAAGTCCAACCTATAAACACTATTCATTTGGGTATCAAATATTCATCTCCAACAGAAGGGTTCAAATACATACTATCAATATTTTTTTTTTTTGTTTTGATTAAATATTTTGATGATTTGGTAATAATATAAAATATTATTATTGTGCTACTAAATAATTTTTTATGTAATTATAATTATTTTGAAAAATTATATACAAGATCTATCGTGTATAAAATTCATATTTAAATATGCGGAAATAAATATTAAATTACAACAAGTTGTAGGTAATAAATTATTTTAATTGAATAATACTTTCTAAAAAAATTATAGGGGGAAGGGGAATGAGACAAAAAAAAATTAATAAATGGGTGCCCTGGACAAAAGTAACATTTTCACGATTATAAAGGACAAAAATCACAATTATTACTTTAAAATTGTTACTTCACGTGTTAATGTTACTTTGTGTTTCGCGATTATTCTTCATATTTACTTTATTCCACACTTGTTACTTCATATTTGTTACTTCATAATTGTTATTTTTGTCCTTATTAAATTACAGTTTCCTTCTATCCTGATTTTTTTGATAATTTTGTCCTTCTGGACAAAAATCTAAAAATTATATACGATATAGGCTGAAATTTTTTATAAGAAAATGTTAAAAAGGACAACTTACTTACATTATTAGGTGTTTATTTAATCTAGTGACATTTTATTCAGAGGGTTCGCGGCATGTCAAGCCCTGGTAAGGTTCTTCGCTTTGCATCGAATTAAACCACATATCATTTAGGACAAATTATGTTGTCGTTGGACCATTATACCATTTTATTTCCCTTTTTTTTCCTCGTACAAAATTTGACATATTCCTGCTATCTATTCAGACAGTTTTAGATCACATAGAAGAGCCAAAATTATGCCTTCAGGTTTAGTTTCATTTGAGGAGAGTAGGTGATAGCTACAATTTTGGAGAGTGGATCGGAAGTTAAGTTTTTGCCACTAATGAGGGTAATTTAGTATTTTTCATAGCTAAAATGTCCTGGTACTCAAACATAAAAAGTGGAGTAATGATAGAGGCACAACCAAAATTACAAAACGGATGTCACAACGTGATCTCTTACCCTTGATTTTGATGGGTCCACATTAAAATCAATTAATACTCATCAAAATCAAGGGTGAAAAATCATGTTGTGGCATCCGTTGTGTAATTTTTGTTATGTCTCTATCATTACTCTAAAAAGTGACTGTTCTCAATGTCTATTTTTTTTTTTTTTTTTTTTTTTTTTTTTGGCCCTTCTCACCAATTTCTCAAAACGATGGAGGCTGAAAAAATTTAGATGTGCTGCACTTTGCACATTGGCTTTTATTATTTTTTTAATAGGTATGGGCTGAAAAAGTAGGGGGACAATGGAGGGATATCCCCATATGGGCTGCAGAAAAGAAATTTTTTTTTTTTTTTTTGGCTTCTTCTCCCACTTAGAGCATTGGTAATGGCCAAATGCTATTTCAAATGGGTCTGATAAAAAAGTGCAAGTTTATAGTATTATTATTTTAATTTGATAATCTTTGTATACTACAATGACTTATTTTTTCACGGTAAAAAGATGGTGAGGTGGCTTTAAAAAAGTTAGAAGAAAAAAGTGGGAGAGTAAATGAATACTATTATATTAATAATATAGTATGTTTGCTAGACAATTTTGAAGGAAGGAAATATACTAATAGAAACTTGTGCATAAGGGTGGAGATAAAAGTGGACAGACACCCTTCCACTATCACCCTGGAGCCTTTTACAAAGGGTTAAAGTGTGCTATTGTGGATTAAATTTGCAAATTATTGACAAAAAATGCGCTTCACATGGTGGTATATTGAGACATAGCCATTGCTCTTACAACGCGTGGAGTGTTGGGAGAGTATTAGCCAAGAGATTAAAAATGGTACATCTCCTGATACCACATATAATATCGATACCTGTCAATTTTATCCATTGGAGATGCTAATACCTTTCTATAGGTATCAAAAAATGGGTTTTCACCTCCCATTGGACTTACCCTTAACTCGAATTTGGCTCGAGAAGAAGTTATAAAAAATTAAGTCCAAATAAATAAATAACAAAGTATAAAACAATATTTAAACATTATAGTAATAAAAACATTAGGACAAGTCTATAATATTGTATAAAATTACTCTAGAGTATCTGTTAGATTAATATTTGATTGCGTTAGGTTGTACATTGGTTTATCTATATAAGCATTTTTGCGAACATAATCGAATGTTCGCAAGTAAGTTCATGTTCGTTCATTCAGGAAATGAGCTTATAATCTTGTTCTAGCTTGGTTCGTTAAACTAAACAAACGAACGATCACAGATACTAACGAGTCGAACACGAGTTTGTTCGTGAGCGGCTCTGTTCATTTAACAGCACTACCTATGATGTAGACAAACCGACACAGACATGTCACGCGACAAGACGCGACTAATTTTATTGTGATAATAAACATATTTACATAATATATACTTCCTTATGTACGTGGTCGCGACTTGCAAGTTGTTCCATGGCTCCTCTGATCTATTATGTGCTTTGTCAGCAGACTGTAGTGGAGTTTTCGAAGCCGTTCCAGCCATACCAAAGTTCTGCCTTCAGAATCATAGTTAGAAGGTAAACGGCTTAGTACTTTTTCGTTTCTGATTCAATTTAGGGTTTGTATTCTTTGTAGATTTGATGTCAAGTTGTAATTACTCATAGTATGGTTTGTGGTATGACAATTGCTCTCCGTTGATTCGAAGTACGACAATCATCTGTCACCTATTGTTATGTTTTTCAAGGTAAAGATTTCTGCATTCCATATTTCCTTATTGTTTGATGGTAAGGGTTTCGTAAAACACTAAGGTTGTATTTGTTTTGGGTTGGAGTTTTTGTTTGGGTTGGAGTTTTTGTTGGTAAGGATTATAAAGTTAAAATGTTTTTTTGAAATTTGTGTAGATAAAGAAATGATTGGTGAGAAATTGAAATAATGTAATATAATGAATAAAATAATGATAAAAAGTAATAAAGTAGATAAAATGAAATAGTAAGAGATGATTTAATATTTTTTTATTTGTAGTTGAAGAAATGATTGGTGAGAAAATTGTAAAAAATAATTGATGATGTGATATCAAAAAAACTCTAACCCAAAACTTGAGGTCATATATATATATTTTTTTTTCCCTTTGTAGGATGCTTGTAGATCACTGTTGTTGTGTTGAAGTCTTTGTTGGAAGTAGCGTCCGAAAGACAATTTATGTTATTGTTTTATAATTAATAAATGACAGATTTATTTTCATATTATTATTTGCTTTGTGCTTATATTTAATACACTGGTGAAAACCCCAAGTCGTATCATATGTAGTCATATAACTTAGTGTGTGTCACACGCGAGGATTAAGTTTATGGTAATCACTTGAACTATTAGTCTGTGATGAACTTAATCAAAGTATGAGGTTATTGATTAAACCACCATTAATGCTCGACAACACTTTGAGGCGTGACCGTCTTATCCGGACCGTCGATATTGATTATCTAAGTGAGGAATTTATATATGATGTAGTCATATAGGACTGAACCGATTTAATATGCATTTCTCATATAATTCCGTGATTGAGAAATCTTATTAAATCACAAGATGATCATTTATGGATTAACCTTAATCCTGAAGTGATTGCAGACGCCTGCTTGTTTCAAGATAGGGTTTGATGTGTTCGTTAAGGATTTCTAAGAGGCGCGGTCCGAATCACTTTCACGTTGGCACTATTCTGGAATGAGTGAGGAGTGTGTGTCTTACAGATATGGAATTCATTCCTTCCTGCGGGAAGTAGAAATGCAATCCTCTTATTTGTTGATCCTAGAAACTGATCGATCGGCCGAGTTCGTATTGGTTATGAACTAATTGATCACTAGTGGGTTAATGGTTAAGGATAAGATGTAATGAAGAAAGTTTACGGAAATAATCCCACTTTGTTACGGATAGTCTATGGAGGGTTACTCAGTATGTAATGATTATATCAATGGACGCTTATTGACTCGACAATCTGAGAATAAGTTATATCTATAGTCGATAAAGTTCAGTTTCGGATTTATGGTGGCGTAATTCCAGAATTAATAAGTTGAGTAGAAATATTCTGTTGGATGAATATTTTATTCAATCTATTGTAGCTACTGGTTATAGGTCCATGGTCCCAGGTTTGCCTCCTAACACGCGAGTGTTTTCTCGTTTTGTAGAACCTCGAGAATAAATTAAATAATTGATCTATTTAATAAATATGCGGATATTATTTATTTGGTAATAATATGTAATATAGAAAATGCATTTTCTATTAACCCAAATGTCATTAAAAATGGCGCCACATTTTTTTTGGTTTTGGGAAAAGAAATTTTCTCCTAATTAATTATAATGTGGTTAATGTAATTATTTATGTATTAAATAATTATAAATAATTTGTTTTTTTAATGGATAAATAGAAAATTTGTTTTACTATTGGATAAAGGTTTTTATTTTCCTAAAAAAAAAAGATAAATCTGTCTGTAAAAGATAAACTCTCAAATAATTAGTTATATTCCTATTAAAAGAGAGTTTATGCCAACACAAAATAGACCTAGTTTTCCAAAGCCATATTAGAAAAAAGAAAGGGACGCAACTTTCTTTTAAAAATAGAGAAATTTTGTTTTCTCGTCCTAGCCATTGGGAAGAAGAAAAACTAGGTTTTTATTGAAGGCATATTCGAGGAGGTTCGGATGCGGGATCGACGTCCACCAGTCGTTGCTTGGAGATACAATTCGAAAGATCACGGCTTCTTTCCGGTTGAGGTAAATCTACTAACCTTCTTGTAGATTAATTTATTATGTGAATTAAATCGTGGTAAAATCGCATGCGAATTTAATTCGTAGCTTCCGTTGTGCATGATCGAGCGTCTCGATCGATGCTATGAATAAGATCTGACGATCCAATTATGGATCGGATCTGGATTCGGGTTTCTGTATATCCAGCATGTGGTATCAGAGCGAGGTTGAAGCGATTTTGCGATCTTGATTGCATAATTAATTAATAAGGAGTGGAATTGAATAAATACTGCATCTTTTATATGTTTATTATATATATGCGTGGTTGAATGATCTTGGTTGACGAGATGGATTGGGGTTGGTCCTTGTTTACCGTTAGATCTGTTGTAAACCCGTTTTTCCGGGTATAGGAAATTATGTAAATTATTGTTATTTTAATTCCAAGAAAAACTGTATCCGGATCTGTTGCTATTTATTTAATTTCGAAGACTTTATTCACAAATGTCGTCAGCGGCGCAACGGTTCAGCCACCATCAGACCATCAAAACGGTGCGTGCGTGTGGGGTTCGAATCACCCCAGATTCAATTTTTCCAGAAAATTTTACTATTTTTGGAGAATAAAGAGATAAAAATATTGCAGCAGCAGGGATTCAAACCCGCATGCTCCAGATGCAAGGACAAAGTGCAGACCAACTCGGCTAGACAGTTTTTGTTAAAGAAACGGATCAGTTTAATTATATACATGGCGGCGACAAAGACACTTAGAACTTAGGGTTTATTTATTTATTTAATTTTAAATTTATAGATTAGATACGGGGTACCAACGGTCCATCTCAGTGGTTTATTTTTCGCATTTATTTTCTTATGTGATTATTTATGTGATATAACCATGTCATGCATCATATTCATGAATTCCACTCCTGGCATATGCATACATATAGAAAAATAATTTTGGCATTAATTAGACATGTATGAAAATGATAATTAATTTAGATTAATAATAAATTAAATTAAATAAAGGAGACAAAATTTTATCGGGATATAAAATTCAAATGATAAAAATAAAATTTACTGGGTAAATTTGTTTTTGGGATCTAAAATTCTTTGAGAATTTTAATTATATAGTGACTACATAAAAATGATTTTAATAATCGTAAAATTGGAATCGTGAAAAGATAGGACACTAACTAGACGATATTTGGGACCGATAAGTTGGTGATTGCTTTTCATGATTTATTATTTTTTCGAATTATTGGGAAATTCTATAACCCTAAAACTTTTATCATGACTATAAAATTTATTGGTGAATTTTTGTTGTATAGAGTCTGCACAAGGTTTTTCTAAATGATCGGAAAATTGGAAAATCATGAATAAGGTGACATTAGTTAGACGGTATTTGAAACCGATAAACTAGTGGGAGTTTTAAATTTTGTGATTTATTGTTTTTCAAATTATTTAAAATCCATAAGTCCTAATATATTAGGATTATAAAATTCTTGGTGAATTTTAATTGTGTAGTGTCTACACAAAGAATTTATAAATCCGAGAAATTGGAAAGTCGTGAATAAGTGACACTAGTTAGACGGTATTTGGAACCGATGAACTAGTGGGAGGATTAAATTTAAATATTCATGATTTATTGTTTTTTCGGATTGTAAAGAAATTCTGAAAATCCTAATAAGACTACCTATTTTTCCAAATAACGAGTGGGAGCGGGGAAGGTGACAACCGACCCCTCGGCCTCTACTGTTGACACAAGCACCGTGAGAGAATGGTGTCGCCTCGTGCCGCTTTGATTTCGGCCCCCTTCGGATGGTCTTCACCGCTATCAAAATTCAAGGCTTGGTTTCCGAAAAGATAGGATTTTGAGTACTCGCCGGGTCATTGACCTACCCTTCGGTGGCATACTCGGGGTCTACTTAAAAATCTGAAACAATAGGTCACACTCTAAAGGGTATTTTTGGAAATATCTTGGCTGAAAAAGGAAGGTAATCAACAATTAAATCGGGATGTCTGATTTTCAGTTAATTGTTGAGAGAGATTGTCTCAATTTAATCGTCACCTCTTTGATCTACCCGTCGGCAGCACTGTAGGTGTGAGATTAAATCCTTGGAATGGTAGGATAAACTGCATGCATGACATCACGTTTATAATTCCTAAAATCATTATTTGTTTTGGTGTATGATTTGATTTATATTTCTGTCAAAATTTATTTTCGCAACTACATATCATCTCAAGGTATCTAAACTGTTAAACACGATAAATTGACTAATAATGACTTCATAAAAGTGGAAAAGTAACAAGAACGTTGAACTTGTCAATCGAGAATGTAAATTAATTTTCGGTAGAGGATTCTCCTCTTGTGCCTTCAAACTTAAGTGACATTGATAAGAATGTAACTGTTGTCACTCGTGATGAGCGAGAGACAAAACAAAATTAGTTCAAAGATGACGAGTATGATTTGGTGTCAATCTCACTAAGACATCCCACAATTCACGAGTAGTGGCTACTCAAATGAACTACTAGTTAACGGCCATTTCCTTTAAAGAAAGCCGAGAATGGGAAGGTAAATGTCTACAAGTGTGAGTCATCTAAACTAAATAAGTTAAAGGCTAAACCGAAACATTAATGAAAGAAAATATAGGATAAGGAAAGTGAATCCGGATCACTAACCTATGAATCCTTAGAAACTTTCTTAACCGAGTAATTTGACTCAAAAGCTAAAGTTCTTTTGTAAGAACAAGATAGCTGGGTATTCGTGATGAAAAGTAGACAACGGGCAGTTATTTCAGCTAAGATAGTAGGAGGGATATAAGGAAACAAATTTCTGATTTTAATCCTTGAATATCGCAGAAATTTAATTTCTGTTTTTTAGATTCGCTGGAACGAATGGATTCACTTTCAAATCGATAATATAAGTTGCCTCAAAGAAATTGAATATGACATTTGTATACGATTCTGAAACTCGGACTTTTGTCTGATAAGTTAGAACCACTAAATAATGCTGAAAAGGTATATGTAACACATCATAAGCTATTAAGACAAATGGTTTCCATATTAAGATAAATGATTTTTCGGCATCTATTAATTAGTGCATATATCCTAAAGATAAGATCTGAAGACTGGCTAAGGGTGATTCCTATCTCTCAGTCTAAGAACACTATCTCAAAGGAAAAATGACTAAGTAACCTTTCAAAAGGTAATAGAGCTGAAGAAGTATCACAACTTGTTCATATTGACCTTCGGGGTCTTATGAAGGAATCAAGCTAGTGGGAGCTTTTGAGTAATAGACATTTTGTCTAATGAAAACACTGATTAGTTTATCTAAATATTTGGAGGAATCTCTGATATTACCAGAGAAACGAGTATTCCATGCTCAAATATAGGCTGTGGAATGGTTTTGGCACTGTTGCTTGGCGTACCTCTGATGGGAGTCAACTTTACTGTACTTTGGTGCACAGTCCCCGTTTATCACTTTATTGACATGTCTTGGGTAGATATAGACCCGTGTGAGAGTAATATCGAGAGTTATACGCACGGGGAGTTAAACTGTCATATCGATAGTAAACTCCGCCTTTTTAATGATATTTGACTCTTTTCCGAGCACTTTTGTCTTGCGGAATTACGCGTGGTGTTTTGTTGGTGTGTTTATTGCAGGACCTAGGTGACTCGAGAACCCGGAAGGCGATGTTTTGGACTAAAGGACATGTTTGTGGCACGAGAGTTGGGTGAAAGTGGAAGAAAAGCCAAGTTTGGAGTGAAGACAAGGCAAACGGGCGTTTGCCATACCCCAAACGGGCGTCTGCAGGAAGCCCACCCCAAACGGGCGTTTAGCCAGTTCAAACGGGCGTCCACAGAATTAATACTTCATTCAGAAAGTTGGGTTTTCAGCTGGACGGGCCTCCAAATGACCCCCAAACGGGCGTTTGGGTAGGTTCAGCCCGATTCAAGCAGCTCATATAACACAAACGAGCGTCCAGGGTTCCCAGACGGGCGTTTGGCCCACAAGTCATGATTCACCAAACGGGCGTTCAGATAAATGCAAACGCCCATCCACTGAAGACGAAACCCTAATATCTTCATTTTTTTCAGGCAAACGAGCGTTTGACATGACCCAAACGGGCGTTCGTGACCGACATCATCAGATTTCGACCTACTCTATAATTACGCAGCTCATTCAGCCCCTACTCATGTTTTGCCGACCCTAGACTCTTTTTGAGCGATTTTGGTGCGATTTTAGTGTAGATTAAACACCCTTTGATCCTTTGATTCCCTAGATAACTTCCTTTGATTCTACACATCGTTTATAGCTTAGATTTACATTACAAGATCAAAGATTCAACTTTCTGGGTGCAAACTATTTCTTCATATTTTCCGGATCCGTTTTTTAGCAGTTATATGGTAATGAATTCCCTTTTGTTTATTGTTTTCAGTTCAATTTCTGTTCTTTATTCCGTTGTTAGCATAATCATGAGTAGCTAAATTCATGTGTAGTCGAATTATGTGAAAGCGAGCGAAACCCCTAAGGGGGATGAGATTAGGAGTTGTGTGGTGCATAATTTTATGTTTAAACGATTAATCCACGTCCTAAAACTTATTTAACGTCTTTGAATTAGATTGATCACTTAGTTCACTATCACACACATCGAACTTATAGATGCATTTTGCGGTGAGATGTGGGATAAGGGGTTTTAGGATCATTGCGTAGATTCGGCCTAGTTGTTAGGTCCGTTTCCAATACAGAGGTTGTCATCGTTGTTCGAGCGACTCTAGAGCTTAATCATGTTAGGTTAATCGGTTTTCTAAAGGGAGAGTTAATTAACTTCACATAGGGTGGTTAGATCGAGTTGTTCAGACTAATCGCTAGAATTAGGAGTTGGCACCCGTGGATGTCGTTAAACTACATTGGATAGGTTGGTCGGTTAAGACACGCTCCCTGTTAAGTCCTCTCTTAGGGGTAAAAGTAGCTCGTGGGATCATAGTTCGGCTATACCTCTTAATACCTAGAAGTAAACTCATTAGTATAATCTTTATTTTTGCATTAGTATAGTATCTCTCCACCATTATTTTGACCTGAACTAAGTTCTAAGTTGACTTTGGTACTTAGACATTACTCCATGTGGATTCGACCTTGAAACTACTATACTACCATTGACTCGATACCCTGTTGGTTAAAGTTAGCGGTTAAGTATTTTGCTATCAACCTCCGAGTGAAACGATTTCACCGAAAGGATAAACCATGTATTGTCTTGTTTAGTAATTCATATGCTACATTACACTGCTTAACTCAATTATGATATTAGTTGAAAAATAACGGTTTACATTATTATGTAATATCGAGAAGTCTACCTAGAGGATGCTTATGAATTTATGGATAAGGAGTGAAGTACATTTACTCCACTTCCGCAAATAGAGGCATTTAGCACTAGTGCTTGAAGGTAGGACTGGAGATTTTTCATACACGTCCAGATGATGACTGTTTGTGAAATATCTTAATACAATGAGTGAAGGTTGGTTATAAGATTCTGAAGAGCGGATAATGACGGTTATACCGTCATAGCCTTTATAGAAAAAATTATAAATAACGACATTGGACCTTGAAGTAAAACTACTCAAGGAGTTACTATCTGATTGAATCAGACCACATTTAACATTGGTTGTTGGGGATTACACTGATAAATACTATTGAACCAGATCAGAATGTCAATCCACCAAAATGCAGTGGGAGTATGATTTATCCATTGACTCACTATGATTATACAGACTTTACAGTCTGCTGGGGGTGATTGATAACCTATGGTCTTTTTGGAAGGACTGTATAGGATTCTGATAAAAGAAGAATGGTTTAAAGCCGTAAATCTATAAATGGAGTCTTGGTACTCCAGTTCTGTTCACAATCTTGTAGAACCACCTGAGTGTCTCAGGCCCAGTGTGAGTAATTGGATCTATGTGATGAAGAGTTGAATGAATAGGAAAGTTCATCTTTCTAAGCAAAGCCAAGTGGTCTTGGGGGTAATTCCCTGAGAAGTAGATAGTTCAATAGGGGTGATGCCTTGAAACTTTCCCACCACTCAGCCTTGCTTGACTCCATGAAAAGTAGAAAGATTACCAGGGATGATGCCCTGAAACTTTCTTGCCGTACAATGGAGCTTGACTTCATTCGGAACAAAAGGGTTTTTAGCTCAAAGCCAATGGCAGATTGACTGCCTATGCTTATATCCATCGGTGGAATTGTTGAGGGTGATTTTATACGTTTTATAAGTATATATTTTATGTCAATTTCCCCCACATCTGGATAATTTGCATAGAAAATGAGCGTTTAAATGGATTTATTGAGCAAGTGAGTTTTTAATAAGTTACTCGCAAAATTGGTTTATTTTGGTGTTTTAATCTTGATTTTATGATTATTTGGATGATATTACGTTTTGCGATGTTTTAATGTGTTATAGGTACGTGTTGATGCTTAAATGATGATCACAAAAAGATGAGAAAATCGCATTAAGAAAAATGGATAAAGATGAGAAAATCGCGTCCGAGAATATTGGACGAGCGTCCCGTGGTAGACGAGCGTGACGGAAATGGAACGGGCGTCCGGGAGGATATTTTACATTCGGGAAGTTTGGACGCGGGGTGGACGGCGACGGACGGGCGTCGATCATGACTCGGCCCGATTCGAAGTTTGTATGAAGAGTGGACGAGCGTCCATAAAGACCGGACGGGCGTCCGGCGACCGACTTGGGCAAAACCGACTTAAAACCCTAGGCGTAGCGGCTGCGCCCCAACCCTAATTTTCTGTTTTCTATAAATAGTCGATTGTAAAACCTAGCCGTAACACGAGAGAGACACATTCATACGGTCAAATTTTACATTGGAAACGACGCGCGGTTTGTTCTTTCTTTTTGGTTTTTATGCAATCAAAACAACTTTTTGATTTCGAGATTATTATGAGTAGCTAAACTCTTGGGTTGGACGAACGGGTGAAGCAATTCAAGAGGTGTTTTGGGTTTTCTTATTGTTCTTTCTACGTTTGCAATCAACAAAAGGTTCGATTTCTATTGCGTTTATTTTGTGCTTGATATCGATAGATAAAGCTTGTGATATTCGTTTGATGATAGTTGAATGAACTCTAGATCACCGCAATAGTATTCGGTTTAATCAATTTGTCTAAGAACGAAAGTTATCAAATTGTTAACCTAGAAAATAGATTCGAAAGAATTTATGCCTATCGTGCTTGAAGAATCAATCTTTGATAAAAGTTGATAAACAAATTATCTAAGAAATTAGTAATTTGCATTGGGTATAGGTTAATCTTGGCCTTTAGTTGATTTGCATGCATAGGAAATTAGAAGCCTTTATTGCTTTCTTGAATTGTGGATCCTTGTTCGTCTGCCTTTCTCCCCATTATTTGATAAACCTTAAATTGTTAATTCGTGACACTTTTAGCTTAAACTTAAAAACACATTCAACCTCACGTTCCTCGTGGGATCGACCCGGAATAACCGCTTTACTACAAGCTTTGCACTTGGAGCGACTAACCGGATTTTTATTTCTTGTCTTTTTTGTTTCATTTACAAAATCCACCACAAGTTTTTGGCGCCGTTGCCGGGGAACTGGCACGGTTTTATGTGTTTTTAGCATAGGTTTAGGTAGATCATTCGTTCTTGAATCGAATAGCTTCGTTTCTACGAACCGTTTTTAACTTTCCGGACGAGCGTCCATCCAATTTGGACGTCCGTCCGGTTCGTCAACGATCGGACGAGCGTTTGGACTTCCGACGCCCGTCTAGCTCAATCTCTAGGAAGACGCCCGTCCGGGACCTTGGACGCCGTCGTCCTCCCGATTCGGTGTCTCTTTGTTTGACTCCTTTCTTTTTTTCTCTCCTTGGTTTTAGTTCGTCGTATGCAAACACGAAGTAAACAAGGACGATTAATTTTTGAGCACGAGCTTGAACGAGACGTAGTTCGAGTAAACCGTAAACGAAAAATTCCCGAGCCCATTCCGATTCCCGAAGTGGAATTCGAAGAGAGTTCGAGTGAAAACTCTTACGAAGATAATCTCTTCTCCAACCTTTTCTTTGAGGAAGAAACTACTTTGTTTCAATGGCTCAAGCCGACCGCACCCTGGCGGACTATGCTACTCCCGGTGATGTGAACATTCGCTCGGCTTTGTGGTTATCCCTACCGATACACCCCGTTTGAGATAAGACCGGCTCTCGTCCGGATGGTGCGGCATGCATCAACTTTCTATGGGTATCAATCGAGAACCCCTACACGCATCTTTATGTATTTACGGGTATATGCGATACTACTCGCATTAAGGATGTCGATCAAGACATCATTAAGCCGAAACTATTTCCATTTTCACTCCGTGGAGAAGCAATGGAATGGTTTAAATCTCTCCTTCGAATCTATCCAAACTTGGGCCCGGCTCGAAAGTCAATTTTTGGCCCAATATTTTCCCCCGTCTAAGACGGCTCAATGTCTTAACGAGATCTCAAATTTTCATCAGGCGAGTGATGAATCTTTCTTTGAAGCATGGAAGCGTTTTAAACTTCTTTTGAACAAGTGCCCCCATCATGGAATGGATTTGCGAGAGAAGGGTCCATACTTTCTTCGGTGGTCGAATGAGTCCACTTAAAGGGATGGTCAACTCCTCATACGGAGGAGTCTTCTTGAAGAAAACCCCACGGCAAGGGTGGGATTTATTTGAAGATATAGCTAGGTACAACTATGCACCTACGTATCAATCACCAACGGCCCCTGCTTTGCACCTAAAATTGAAGAAGTCAACAACCGAATCATGGTCAAATGATTGCGGCCACTGCGAGCTCAACTTTACGCTTTGACCATGACTAAAAATCAAAATCGCCCTCTCTCCAACGAGAATGCACAAGTATTCTCTTGTGACAAGCTTGTTATCGGAGGCCCGGTCACATCGGTGACCATTGTCGATACACCCTCAAGTCAACGCCGTCCAACAAACGAGGCGGTATGATTACGTGACTGCTATACTGTGGACTTAGAGGTCACATTTACGCAACATGCCCCTTGAATGGTGGAAATGAGAGATACGATCCTTCTGGCCCGCAGAACCAGAGATCTTCAAACCAGAATAATTCTCAAGGTCAGAACTACAACCAGAACAGAAGTTATGTTCAGAATCAAGGTTATGACCAAAACCGCACTCAGAATTCGGGCTACAATCAAAATTCGGGACAGAACACCTCTCGCAATGCCTACTACCAGAACCCCAACTCGGGTCAAAGTTCAAATTCTCAACCAAGAACAAATCCAACTTTGGCCCGCTAATCGAAATCCTCGAGGGTCTTCAACTCATGGTACTACCCCTACAAGGGCGAGTATGAGGAGCAACGAGAGGACGATGAAGAACTTAGAAAGACGAGTTAGGACGGATAGGCGAACAATTAGGCGCCGGACCTCGAGGTCGGTTACCCGATTTTACGAGAAAAAAAATCCTAAAAGTGGGCATGCGGCCCAAGTTGAAGCAAGAACAAACCACCGTGCCGAGCTCGCACCCATTA
The DNA here is from genome assembly GCA_036785695.1 of Gentiana straminea. Classification (NCBI taxonomy): domain Eukaryota; kingdom Viridiplantae; phylum Streptophyta; class Magnoliopsida; order Gentianales; family Gentianaceae; genus Gentiana; species Gentiana straminea. The sequence goes on along the minus strand of JAVUPR010000270.1, from coordinate 541,114 downwards.
CTCCCATGGACAAGAGGAGTCCAATGCTATGAATCGAGATCCGGTACACAATTGCAACAACACCACAGTTACGAGACGAACCGGGGAAACGAGTAAACCCTCCTACCCCGATTCGGTAGGAGGGGAAGAATCGCGGTCCACGACCTGGATGAAGAGAAAGATGAAAATAAGATTGAAGGCTGGAGAAAGATTTCGGGTAATTGACAACCACATTGATGAACACGAGAAAGTCACTCGGGCGGATGATCCCGACGAGTAAAAAGACGAGAAAAAGTGGTGAGGTGGAAAGATCTTGAGGACAAAGCTATAAGAGCTTCCTCCCCGGGAAAGTCTTCTCCGAAGAAGAAGCTGAATAAGCTCCCATTCCCGCCAAGAAAGCAAAACATTTCATTATCGAAGACAAGAAGTACGAGAAGGTACTCGACCTACTAAGAAACACCCAAGTAAATTTGCCTTTATCTGAAGTGTTGGTTGAGATGCCTAAGTATGCCAAGTTTGTGAAGGATGTTGTTTCTTCCAAGAAGAAGTTGGGCGAAATGGAGAGAAGATTGGGAGAAGAATGCTCCGCTATCGATGACGGAGAAATTCCTAAGAAACGCAGCGATCCGGGAAAGTTTGTCTTAACTCTGCAGATCAAGGATTTAAGTTTCCCAAACTCTCTGTGTGATTTAGGAGCATCCATTAGTTTGATGTCTCTATCTTTCTGCAAGAGGCTACACCTTGACCATCTACTGGAGCCTACCCCCATAAGTATCCAGCTTGCAGATAGATCTTTCAAGAGAGCCGACGGAGTGCTTAGAGACCTTCTTGGTCCAAGTAGACAAATTTACATTTCTGTGGATTGGTACGTCTTGGACACTAAAGAAGAAGATACCCCCCTCCTCACAGGGACGACCTTTCCTATCCTTCGCCCGAGCTTCATAGATTGCGACGCGGGGTTTGTCACCTTACGTGTTGGGGATGAGGAAGTACGCTACAGTGTAGTTAAAGCTCTCAGAGCACCTTCTGAAAACCCCTCAGGTTTTGTGATTGAGACGTCAGACGATTTCACAGACTACACTCTGGACGAGCTAGAGGCTGCCTATGGAGACGAGCTTGTTGAAGAGGACACAGTGCTCTCTGAAAGAACTCTTTCCCCCTCAGAAGAAGTCGATTTGCTTGAGGCAAGAATTTTTGACCCTATCAGCGAGGAAGATCTAAAACAAGGAGAAGCCAAGACCAGCTTAGAGGAACCTCCTGAGGACCTTGTTCTAAAACCTCTACCTCGGCATCGAAGTATATCTTCTTGAGAGAAGGTGAGCGCTTACCTCGATTATCTCTACTCAGGCGAAGAAGAAGAAGGCGAGTTGGTTGACGTTACGAAGAAAAATGAGAAAGCTTTCGGTTGGCGGGTAGGTGATATAAGAGGAATATCTCCGACGTACGTATGCATAAGATTAGAACCGAAGAAGGTGCAAAGAGTATAAGACAACCACGAGAGACGTTTAAACCCACACATGCGGGAAGTGGTGAAGAAAGAGATCATTAAGGCATTTGTTGGATATGGGGATCATTTATGCGATAGGCGATAGCGATTGGGTGTCCCCCACTCGGGTAGTACCTAAAAAGGAGGTATTACCATTGAAAAGAATGACAAAGGTGAAGAGGTAGGCTGTTAGATTAGTCACTTTGGGTACGAGTACGTATAGACTATAGGAAGGCGAACGAGGTGACCACGAAGGACCATTTCCCTCTCCCTTCATAGACCAAATGTTGGAACGTTTGGCGGGGCATGCTTTCTACTGTTTTCTGGACGGTTATTCAGGTTATTTCCAAATCCCTATTGACCCAGTAGATCAAGAGAAAACAACCTTCACCTGCCCCTATGGTACTTTCGCTTATAGGCGAATGCCCTTTGGACTTTGTAATGCGCCAGCTACATTTCAGAGATGTATGTTGGCTATCTTTGATGGCCTTGTGGAGAGATGCATGGAGGTGTTCATGGATGACTTCTCGGTGTTTGGCACATCGTTTACGGACTGTCTTGAAAATCTAGACAAAGTACTTTGCGAGAGGTGTGTGGAGAAGAACTTGATTCTCAACGGGAGAAGTGCCATCTTATGGTGACCGAAGGGATTGTTTTAGGTCACAAGATTTCCGCTAAAGGCATAGAGGTTGATAAAGCTAAGATAGAAGCTATTGAAAAGATGAATTACCCCGAAACACGAAAGAAGTAAGAAGTTTCCTTGGTCATGTGGGGTTACTATAGGAGATTTATAAAAGATTTTTCAAAAATATCTAAACCTTTATCAACTTTCTTGAAAGATGACGTCACTTTCAATTTCGATAATGGCTTGTCAAAGTGCCTTCAAAGAGCTAAAACGGCGTTTGACCTCTCGCCCATCACGATCTCTCCGGATTGGAACATACCATTTGAACTAATGTGTGATGCCTCAATTACGTTGTTGGTCTTTGTATTGGGGCAAAGGATTAATGGTAAATTCCAACCTATTTCCTACGCAAGTCATACCTTGAATCCGGCCCAAGCAAACTATACCACTACGGAAAAGGAAGCTGTTAGCGGTTGTGTTTTCCATGGATAAGTTCCGCGACTATTTGCTTGGTGCCAAGGTGATTGTATGGGTGATCATGCGGCTTTGCGTTACTTGATGAACAAGAAGGATGCTAAACCGAGGCTGCTAGGTGGATTCTTACACTACAAGAATTCGATGTTCACATCAAGGATATACGGGGTAGTGAGAACACCGTAGCGGACCATATTTCGAGAGTATTGCCGGTGGGCGAGGAGGATCCCCGGGACATTGATCTTTATTATCCCTTCGAGAGCGTTATGATTATGGATATCCACACTCCCGACCCCCCTTGGTATGCTTCGATTGTCAATTACCTTCATTCTGGCTATCTGAATCTTGAATTCTCTTACCAGGAGAAGAAGAAGTTCTTCTCTGATCTGAAGTACTATGTCTGGGAAGAACCATATCTGTTCAAGATCTGCAAGGATGGGTTGCTTCGCCGGTGTGTCCCTGAATCCGAGCAACGGGATATTATTGAGCAATGTCATAGTGGTCCCACTTTGGTGGCCATTTCAATCCATGGAAAACCGTTGCCAAAATATTTCAATGTGGTTTTTGCGGCCTAGAATCTTTAAAGATCGAAGCTTTACGCAAAGGCTGTGATAGGTGCCGAGAGAACCGGCACTTTGACCGGGCGGTATGATATGCCGCTTAAACCCATTTTGGAGTGTGAAGTGTTTGACGTATGGGGCATTGACTTTATGGGACCATTTCCATCTTCGTGCGGAAATAAATACATTACGTACGTGTAGACTATGTATCTAAATGGGTAGAAGCCGTCGCAACTCCTTTGAATGATCATAAAACGGTCATGAAATTTACGAAGAGAAACATTTTCACGAGGTTTGGCTGCCCTAGAGCTCTGATCAGCGATGAAGGGTCACACTTCATTAATAACCCCCTGGATAACCTGTTAGCTAAGTATGGTGTTAAGCATAAGACTGGCACACCATATCACCCTATGACCGATGGGCAAGTTGAGCGTAGTAATCGAGTATAAAGAAAATTCTTGAGAAAACGGTCAACTCCCATCGGAAAGATTGGAGTACGAAGGCTGGATGATGTCTTGTGGGCTTACGGGACCGCATACAAAAACCCTATGGGTACATCACCATACCAAATGGTTTATGGAAAGCCATGTCATTTGCCGGTAGAATTAGAGCATAGAGCTTATTGGGCAACTAAGTTCCTAAACTTCGACTCCCAAGCTTGTGGAGAACGTAGGCTCCGGCGGATACATGAATTAGACGAATTCGGGCTCCAAGCTTATGAGAGTTCACGGATAAGCAAGGAAAGGATGAAATTCCTTCATGATAAAAAGATCAAGAAAAGGGAGTTTCGAGTAGGCGGCCCCAGAAATGCTTGTTATACAATTCCGAGTGCATCTTTTCCCCGGAAAGCTAAGGACGCGTTGGTCCGGTCCATTTGAGGTCTGTCTGTCTTTCTAGCGGCGTTTTGGAACTTAAGGGGATTGGTGATCGGCCTTTCAAGGTCAATGGTCAACGATGCAAACACTACATTGGCCAATCGAAGGAATCACCCGAGATTGTTAAATTCCTTGATTTGTTGGTTGTATCACTTCGAAGTCGATGATTGCGATGAGTTCTCCCCGGACCTATTTTCGATGATAGTCTTGAATCACCGAGTGAAGTTTTTGCCGGAAGCGGGACATGGAACAATATTGGAAGGAAGTGGATTTGAAGAAAAATAAAGCACGGAAAAGAGCCCCGGTCGAAAAGAAGATCAAACGGGCACGGGAAAAATGGGTGGGTCGGATCCCGAGTTTGCCTTCTTTGTTTACGTAGTCGTACTTTTGTTAAGAATTCTGTTGATAGGATGACCGGCAAAAAGCCAAAGTGGCCCGACCCGGGTTAAACCTGAATTGAATGTCGAGCTAACGACATTAACCAAAAGCGCCACTAGGGGGCAACCTAGATATCCTTATTTGTTTTAGTTATTTTCGTTTTGTTCTTTTCTTTGATTTATTTGTTTCGTTTAGGTCTAATTAGGGTAATTGTTGACTCTGCTTGTCGGTTGATTCGATTTCACTTTATCATTCTCTTTATCTTCATTGTGCCATGTTATGTCCCCCTATGTTCCCCGAGATCTTGTCGTGTTTTTCAAGTGTGCAGGGTAGTTGCGATAGTAATTGTGAGTTTCAGAGGATATCAGTTTTCCGGTGGATGGTCCACAGTCTACTGATTTCGTCAGGCAACTCTGGATTTGAGTTGCAACACTTCCGAGTTTCCCCATTCGAATTACAATCGGCTAAGTTCTTTATCCTTTCCTTTTAATTACGAACAACTTTGAGGACATGTTGTGGTTTAAGTGTGGGGGAAGGGGATGTTTTGATATGTACCTATATCATTTGCTTAATTCGTTATGATTCTATGCTAAAATGAGCTAATTTTTCGTCCCGAGTGAGCAATGCATACTTTTTGTTCGGTTTTAATAGTCATTGATGCTATATATCATATGTTTGGTAATTCAGAGGTCTCACCCAACACTATTTTTCACGAGCCATAGTGAATGATGAGCTAATTTATACGGTATACCCCGTTTTGACGAGTGATTTTTGATTTTCTTATAAGTCATGTGCTTAGTCTTTGCGTATATATCTTGAGATTTATGATAGTTTGTATTTGGACCCGGAGTATGATATACTGTGAATATCTAAGGTTTGAATGTGATAAGTAAAACATAGCTTATTGTCAAATGAAAAAGTTGAATTAAATGAATTAATTGTGTGTGTCGAAAGCTGGTCGATGATTTGGGTGCGATAGGGTATACCACGTATGTCCTATTCCACTATGATGACCAAAAGCTCACGACAGTTAGAAAAAGCTGCCTTATGATTTGAGTAAGGTAGGGTGTTATCTAGAAATATCCTATTCTGCTATGAGGGCAATAGCTCGTTACGATGTGCGTTTAAATGTGAAAATAGTTGAATCAACTTATAAAAAGAAGTGTTATGATTGAAATGAAAGACTTAGTTATCGTCTATCTTATCCCCGGTATAAAGCGACGGATATGATGTAGGGATTATCCTCTCGAGTATTTCGAAAAGGCCCTAGATACCTTATCATCTTTTTCGGGATATGTCACGTTTTGTAGGGTGCATCTTATGAGTGTCATTGATTACTAGTCTACGAGGGGGTATTAGCTAGTTTTGCTTGAATCAATTCAAGTGTGGATTTAGTGGAAATTTATTATGGCTATGCACACACTTGGGCGAACCTCTAAACTATTGAATATGCTTTATATGTGTTGAGGTGTCTATATTTTTCCCGAGCCTTGATTATGTTTTGTTTTGCTCGGGACGAGCAAAAGCTAAGTGTGGGGGAGTTGTTGAGGGTGATTTTATACGTTTTATAAGTATATATTTTATGTCAATTTCCCCACACATCGGATAATTTGCATAGAAAATGAGCGTTTAAATGGATTTATTGAGCAAGTGAGGTTTTTAATGAGTTACTCGCAAAATTGGTTTATTTTGGTGTTTTAATCTTGATTTTATGATTATTTGGATGATATTACGTTTTGCGATGTTTTAATGTGTTATAGGTACGTGTTGATGCTTAAATGATGATCACAAAAAGATGAGAAAATCGCATTACGAAAAAGGGATAAAGATGAGCGGCGTCCGAGAATATTGGACGAGCGTCCATGGTAGACGAGCGTCTGGAAATCTGAACGGGCGTCCAGGAGGATATTTTACATTCGGGAAGTTTGGACGCGGGGTGGACGGCGACCGGACGGGCGTCGATCATGACTCGGCCCGATTCGAAGTTTGTATGAAGAGTGGACGAGCGTCCATAAAGCCGGACGGGCGTCCGGCGACCGACTTGGGCAAAACCGACTTAAAACCCTAGGCGTAGCGGCCGCGCCCCCCACCACTAATTTTCTGTTTTCTATAAATAGTCGATTGTAAAACCTAGCCGTAACACGAGAGAGACACATTCATACGATCAAATTTTACATTGGAAACGACGGCGGTTTGTTCTTTCTTTTTGGTTTTTATGCAATCAAAACAACTTTTTGATTTCGAGATTATTATGAGTAGCTAAACTCTTGGGTTGGACGAACGGGTGAAGCAATTCAAGAGGTGTTTTGGGTTTTCTTATTGTTCTTACGTTTGCAATCAACAAAAGGTTCGATTTCTATTGCGTTTATTTTGTGCTTGATATCGATAGATAAAGCTTGTGATATTCGTTTGATGATAGTTGAATGAACTCAGATCACCGCAATAGTATTCGGTTTAATCAATTTGTCTAAGAACGAAAGTTATCAAATTGTTAACCTAGATAATAGATTCGAAAGAATTTATGCCTATCGTGCTTGAAGAATCGATCTTTGATAAAAGTTGATAAACAAATTATCTAAGAAATTAGTAATTTGCATTGGGTATAGGTTAATCTTGGCCTTTAGTTGATTTGCATGCATAGGAAATTAGAAGCCTTTATTGCTTTCTTGAATTGTGGATCCTTGTTCGTGTGCCTTTCTCCCCGTTATTTGATAAACCTTAAATTGTTAATTCGTGACACTTTTAGCTTAAACTTAAAAACACATTCAACCTCACGTTCCTCGTGGGATCGACCCGGAATAACCGCTTTACTACAAGCTTTGCACTTGGAGCGACTAACCGGATTTTTATTTCTTGTCTTTTCCACCACACATATTCGTTTCATTTACAAAATCCACTTCGGATATAGAGAAAATGGGATAAATTCTCCGACTTACGGTCAGATTAAGGATGATCGTTAATTGATCTTGGGCTCAGTGTTTTCTCATAGTGATGGGGCTATAGTCTGGAGCAATCCAACACTACCAGTTTGACTCTGATAGTTGAATACATAGTAGCTTTCGGAGCAGCTAAAGAGGAAGTGTGGCTTGAGAAGTTCTTTGTTGGATCGGGAAGTGATTCCAGGTCTCGATGAGCCGATACCATTTTACTGTGAAAACAGTTGAGGGGCAGCTGATGCAAATGATCTTCGCAGTCACAAGAGGTCAAAAACATATTAAGAGAGAGAGAGTACCACCTGAGCAGACAGACCATGCATAGAGGCGATGTTTCGGTCCTAAAAGATCGCCTCGAGCCGACAACCTAGCTGTTCAGATTACCAAGTCGTGTGGCATCTAATGTCACAGATAAGCGCTTGACGGGTATAAAATTGGGAGATATGTCTCATCTGCTTTAGAGCAAGTGAGAGAATGTTGTGGATAGACAAAATAAAGGTGTGGTGCTCTAAAAACAATTATTGCTTGTCTTTACGGGCAAGTGGGAGATTGTTAGATGTAGTTCCCGAAAGACAGTTAAGACTTGTCCTTACGGGCAAGTGGGAGATTGTTGGAAGTATCGCCCGAAAGACAATTTATGCAATTGTTTTATAATTAATAAATGATAGATTTATTTTCATCTTATTATTTGCTTTGTGCTTATATTTAATACACTGCTAAAAACCCCAAATCGTATCATATGTAGCCATATAACTTAGTGTGTGTCTCACGCGAGGATTAAGTTTATGGTGATACTCTTGAACTATTAGTCCGTGGTGAACCTAATCAAAGTATGAGGTCTACTGATTAAACCACCATTAATGCGCCCAGAACACTTTGAGGTGTGACCGTCTTATCCGGACCGTCGATATTGATTATCTAAATGGGGCATTTATATATGATGTAGTCATATAGGACTGGACTGATTTAATCTGCATTTCTCATATAATTCTGTGATTGAGAAATCTTATTAAATCACAAGATGATCATATACGGATTAACCTTAATCCTAAAGTGATTGCAGACGCCTGCTTGTTTCAAGATAGGGTTTGATGTGTTTGTTAAGGATTGCTAAGAGGCGCGGTCCGAATCACTTTCATGTTGACACTATTCTGGAATGAGTGAGGTGTGTGTGTCTCACAGATATGGAATCCATTCATTCCTGCGGGAAGTAGAAAGACAATCATCTTATTTGTTGATCCTAGACACTGATCGATCGGCCGAGTTCGTATTGCTTATGAACCAATTGATCACTAGTGGGTTAATGGTAAATAAGGATAAGATGTAATGAAGAAGGTTTATGGAAATAATCCCACTTTGTTACGGATAGTCTATAGAGGGTTAGTCTATATGTAAGATTATATCAATGGACGCTTATTGACTCGACTATCTGAGAATAAGTTATATCTATAATCGATAGAGTTCAGTTTCAGATTTATGGTGGCGTAATTCCGGAATTAATAAGTTGAGTAGAAATAGTCTGTTCGATGAATATTTTATTCAATTTATTGTAGCTACTGGTTATAGGTCCACGGTCCCATGGTTGCCTCCTAACACGCGAGTGTTTTCTTGTATTGTGGAACCTAGAGAATAAATTAAATAATTGGTCTATTTAATGAATATGCGGATATTTTTTATTTGGTAATAATATGTAATATGGAAAAGACATTTTCTATTAACCCAAATGACATTAAAAATGGGGCCACATTTTTTTTTTGTTTTGGGAAAAAAAAATCCTAATTAATTATAATGTGGATAATGTAATTATTTATGTGTTAAATAATTATAAATAAGTAGTTTTCTTATTGGATAAATAGAAAATTTGTTTTAATATTGGATAAATGTTTTTATTTTCCTAAAAGGAAAAGATAAATTTGTCTATAAAAGATAAACTCTCAAATTATTAGTTATTAGAAATTTTGTTTTCTCGTCATTGCGATTGGAAAGAAGAAAAACTAGGTTTTTCTTGATGGCATATTCAAGAAAAACTAGGTTTTTCTTGATGGCATATTCAAGGAGGTTCGAATGCGGGATCGACGTCCACCAGTCGTCGCTTGGAGATACAATCCGGAAGATCACGACTTCTCTCCGGTTGGGGTAAATCTACTAACCTTCTTGTAGATTAATTTATTATGTGAATTAAATTGTGGTAAAATCGCATGCAAATTTAATTCGTAGCTTCCGTTGTGCATGATCGAGCGTCTCAATCGATGCTGTGAATCAGATCTGACGATCTAATTATGGATCGAATCCGGATTCGGATTTCTGTATAACCAACAGTCTTGTCTCGTAGGATTATCAGGATTTGAGGCAAAGAGGTATTTCTATCGTAATAACTTGTTTTAATTACTTTTTTGAGGCAAAGAGGTATTTCTATCGTAATAACTTATTTTAATTACTTTTATTGATTTTGTGAATTTGTTTTCGAAGTTATGTACTCAATATGTTAGTTTAAAATTATGTGTGCATATGTCCGGCATTTGTGACGCGGAAAATGACCATGAGAAGTACGTTGGCCTATTTGCAGCCAAAACCACCCGTTCCATGGCCGCGAATCTAGTTATTGTTTAGGGGTCAGTTTTCTGTCAGTTCCGTGTTATTATAAGTCTATGTTAAAGTATTACGATTTCTGCAACTCTTTATGTAAAAGTATGTCAAGTATTTGGAGTTTGGGTTCGGAATTTTGGTGTTGACCATGAAACCGTTATGTGCTAACTTATGTGATAGAAAGATGTAAAAGGAACATGACCTATTTGCTATTCCGTGTACTTGATGACAACGATTCTTGGTTAAGTACTAGATAAGAAACACAATATAATGTTACGGATACCATAAAGGGTATCTCCTCTGTTGCACTACTGCCTCCGATGGGCTTTATCAGGCAATTATATCCTTGAAAACTAGGTTAAACCTAGGGACAGATCTAGAAATTTGTTTCAGTGCGGTCATCAGAGTCTAAAACTACATTTCTAATCCAAAAATTTGTCCCATTGGGGTTACCGGAAGCAAAAACTACATTTTCAACAACAAAACGACATTTTTAATAACAAAACTACATCGTTTTAATACTAAAAAAACCCAGATCTTAGTGGGGTCACATGACCCCTTCAAAGGGTAGATCTGCCATTGGTTAAACCTTTCTCACTATGTGTGCACGATCCACTGCCTGGAACGGGCCAATGGGGCCACGGCCAAGTACCCTTTAAAAGTGATATTTTTAATTAGGGACCATTTTTATATCTTTGTAGTGTATTTTAGATATATTTTTATTTTAATTAAATCAGAAAAACTTAGTAATAATCAAATCAATACACATATTTAATCAAAAAAAGGTAACCAACCTATATACCATTTCGTACACATGTGAACATAGTTTAGTCTAAAAATAACAGGTACATCGTAATTTTTTACACTGTCCAGGACCCTAAAACAAAATTTTGACTTAGAGCCTCCAACTACACAGGGACGCCCTTGACTGACGTCATACATGTTGGAAAATTAATCAATCTAGCATGCTGTTTAACACGTAATTCAAGCAAAAAACGAAAGCAAAAAATAGGACAAAAAACTTATTGACTGAGGCGAGTGTAGCACTCTGTCCTTAAGACGTTTTTGCCCCGATTATGTGCACACGGTAATAACAATCGTCTCCCAAGATACAACAGTTATACCTTCTTCGGATTGTTACACTTCAATGAGAAGAAAACGGCGAACCGATCTTGTTCTGTAAATCTCTCCTTGACTCGAAAATCTATGCAAGGTTTAATTTTTGATGCCATGAAAAACATAAGAAACCGGCCTTTTAAAAGAATGAATTTCTTATGAACAATTGCAGCCCCCATTTTCACTTGTGTGCTAGGATTTTATAGGAGAAAATGAAGGTTATTTACTAAGGGTTGCATCCTTTCAAAAAGTGATTCAACCGAACAAGTGTAACCCTTCTATGGTTGCAACCTTTCACCGAATCGATGTAACTCAGTTGTCACATGTCCATTCGAATTTTCCCTCCATTATTAATTTTTATTCAAAATTCTCCAACAATACATAGGTTACAATATGTGCTTTTGTAAGCTCTGTTCTTTAAACATAACAACATACATGTAATTATGAACGAGAACAAGGATGTAAGAAGATAGGTATACGAATACACAAGATGTAGGATCATTTCAAGTTGTCTTTTCAAAGTACCTTTGTTATATTATGTCTTGTCTTTCAAATTGTTCCCTTTAAAGCATGGTAAGTACATCGGGAAATTCTAAGGTAGGGACTCCCTTGTAGGCCGTTCTAATGAACTTAATTAGTTTGAGGCCGTTCTAATGAACTTAAAAGACATGAAATAATATAACAAAGCCTTAAATAAGATTCTGATGCGTTTAGTTCAGCATCGTATAGATTTTCAAAGTGGAATAAAGTATGGGACAATCGGAAGCTTATGATTGGCCTTGTGCTTTTATGGATTAGTGTATATCAATGGTTGTGTATGTGCTAGGTTTGGATAGATACTAAATAGAGTATGCTGATGGTGTAGTGATGGTATGTGACTAGTAAAGGATTAAATGCCCTAGGATGCACCTGTACTTATACGTGACTATGGATACTCGGATACAAGATACGTACAGAGGGCACATGCATACAAATTAACAATACAAGAACCAAATTATACATAATAAAACTATAATTACCAAATAAAGAATATTAAATCGAATAAAATAAAGGGAAAATGGGCCATAAGGATAAAGAACCTAGAAATTAGGATGTATTGACAAATTCAATTTTTTTTTGGGTTAAAATGAAAATCTTTTAATAAGTGGACCGAAACACCCTTGAAAGTTAAACTAGGATTCAATATATTTTTAGAAAATAGATCACATAAATGAAGGAAGTAAATGGCGACATCAATGGTGGAGTAATTATAAGGAAAGTTAATCTTTTCAAAACGGTTTATTCAATTTTCTCAACAAAAAAAAAGCTTCAAGCTCATAATTGCTACTTCATAATTTTTGACGATAATGATGTGTTACTTCATAATTTTTAACGACAAGAATGTGTTATTAAGAATAATTGTTAAAAGCATGATACTTCATAATTGTTACTTTATATTGGAAATGATCTTTCATATTATATTGTTATTTCATGTGTTACTGTTACATCATGTGTAATTGTTACTTTATTTGTAATTATAATTTTAGCTTCGACATGATATTTCATAATTGTTACTTCACTCATAATTGTTACTTTATGTAAATAGCATTTTTTTCTTCTTCACTAAATAGCATTATTATTTTTATTACGATAAGCAATATTTTCTTTTAGTTGTAAGTGAAAATCCTGCAATAAATGCCAAGATATCCGACTTGTAACCGCTAATCAGGGAAAAAGAAAAATACATGCATCAATATTAAAATAGGGGTATTACGTAAACTTTAATTTTTTTTGTCCTTGTTAATCATTTCTGTCCTACTAACCTGATTATGTATTATTGAGATATAATGTTAATTATCTACCTCTCTATCAGCTTAAGATTTTGGAAGAGATGGTACTTCAACATGGTAGCAGAGCAGGAGGTCTTAGGTTCAAACTCTGCTCCAGGCACGATTTTCCAAAAACATATAATCTTACAAGTGTTGGGCATATCTCCTTTCTCATAGTTCCACACGGGCTTCTCTCCCTTTTCCTAGACTCACACGGGTCTCTTTATAGACTCATATGAGGGTCTGGATCAACTCTCTTAATAGACTCATACGAGCCTCTCTTCCTTCTGATACGCTCACACTTGAGGGGCATATTGATATTAATTGTCTATCTGTATCAACTCTCTTAATAGACTCATACGAGTCTCTCTTCCTTCTTATACGCTCACACTTGATGGGCGTATTGATATTAATTGTCTATCTCCACATCAGTTTAAACTTACGGGTCTCTCTTCCTTCTTATAGGCCCACATTTGAGGCCTGAAGGGCGTAGAATTATCTACCTCTACCTCCCCGTCAATTTAAGGTTTTGGGAGAGATGATAGATCAACATATATGAAAGTAGTCTTTCTCTCCAAAAATCTATAAAATAAAAATATATTCTAACGCTTAATTTCATTTTTGGTATCTCCCCCCCTCCCCCTAATTTTCACCAGTTTCTCATTCATTATATCGTGATATTCACTAAATATTCCACGTGATTTTCTATTTCTTATGTCCAGTTATGAATATGCATACCCGAATCCCGTATCTAAACACTTTTAATAATTGTAATTAAACTTTTGTCCTTATTTATGTATCATAAGTATCCGATGCATAACTATATTGAACACAAAACACAATTAGGTGGCGACCAAAGGCTCAACTGTCAGTGGGGGGCCGAAATTACATGTTTCGCAGTTTTTTTCCCGTGTAGATCCAATCCCAACTGATATAATTGTTAGATGTGATACCCGAGAGACAATTTTGTAATTGTTTTATTTAATAAATGAAATGATATTATTATTCATATTTATTATTCTCATATTCACCGATGTGACAATATTATTTACACTACAGAAAACCCTAAAGTATATCGTTTATGTAATCACTTAACTCAGTGTATGGGATATACACGGGAGGATTGAGTTAGTGAAGATATACTTAAAATACAATTAGCCCGTAGTGAAGTTAATCGAGAGTATCGGGTCTCTCCTTTAACGTGTTATTAATGCGCCCATAACACAATATGTGTGATTGTCTTATCCGGACTTTCGGTTAAGAGAACCTAATGGGGCATTTATATATGATAGATATATCATATAGGGCTGGACCGATTTGATTAGAGTTCACGATATAATTCCGTAATCGAGAAGTCTTATCGAATCAATCGATGATCATATTTATGGATATATCTTAATCCCGAGGTGATCACGATCAACTAGCTTGAATCGGTAGGAGGTTTGACTAGACGGTTAAGGATTACACCGAGTCCGTGATCCGAATTACCCCATCTTGGCATTGTACTTGGATTGAGTGAGTAGTCGTGTTATCACGGATACGGAATCCATTCCTTCCATTTATGGAAGTAGATAGAAGCCTCCTTATTTGTTAATCCTAGAAACGATCGATCGTACGAGTTCATATTACAGCGATTAGCTACCGGTGAGTTGTATGAATTAATTGATCACTAGGGGGTTAATGGTAAATAATGATAAGAGGTTCGAAAAGGGTTAACGGTAACTTCCCGATTTAGAATGAACGATCATGGAGGATTAATCCATATGTAATGATTATATCAATGGACGCTTATTATCATTCTCGTGAGGAGATAAATATAATCTTATAATCGGAGGAGTGCAGTCACGGGATTATGGTGGCATATTCCCGTGATTGATTTATCGAATATAATTATTCTGTTCGTAAGATAATTATTTATTTGATTTATCGGAGCCGCTGATTATTAGTCCATGGTCCCGATGTGCCTCCTATATAGCATAGCTATTCTCGGACGTCGAATCCAAATAATATTAATTTAGTTCTTGTTGGACTTTATTAAAACGATATGTGAATTAATTGTTTAGTGGACTATTAAATTAGTTGGGCTAAATAATTAAATATGTGAAAAAGACATTTTTCATAATCTTGGCCCAAAATTGTGTGTCATGGCCGAAAATCTCAAACCCTAGGAGGGAAGGAGAATTTTCGGCCAAATGGTGTTTTATGGAACAAGAAATTGTTTTTTTGTGTATTAATAAGACATGTACACAAAATATTTATTGGATAAATATTTATGGTAAGAAATAAAGATAAATATTATTCTAGATTTGTTCTAGAATATTATGGAATTATCTTTTATTTATTGGATTTATTTATTTGCAAAATAAAAATCCTTGGAGGGCAATGTTTACTCTCCTATATAAAGAGAGTTCTCACAAGCCTAAATACACACATAATTTCGACTTCACCTCTTAGAGAGGAGAAGGATAAAATTCGGCCAAGGGGAAAAAAAGGAGAAAATCTTGGAGGTTTTTCCGGGTAGCATATCGGGAGGATTTGAGACGAGAATTTCCTTCCACCGGGAGTTGCTTGGATCACACGTGCGGAAGATCGTGATGCTCTTCATACTTTCTTACGTTCTTCATATTGCGGTTCTTCTACTTGGATTTTGAGATCCAAGAGGTATGATCTACAACCCCCTTGTAGATATAGATCTAGTTATTTTATTATGTGTATTTTATAGATCTAGATCCTTAAATCGCTTCCGTTGCGGATGATATTAATAACAATAATATAATGTGTTAAATTCTTTTTTACTTGAATTGATAAATGCCCAAAGTATAGGCCTACTAATATAATATTTTTTTTTTTTACTTGAATTGAGAAATGACCAAATTATAGGCCTAAATTTATAGCAACTCATATGCATCAATTCAAATTTCATAGGTGCATCCATTCATCTAGGGGTGTTCAGCTTTCGGTGCGTTGTCCCCGAGCCCTCACGAGTTGGCACTGCCCCCTCGAACTCCATTTTGTTATGGCAACTCAGATGCAAACGATAACAATATATGAAAAAATATCTAACATTAATGAATTTAAATTTTGTGTTTACGGTTTAGAAGCGCGGTGTTGAAGTAAATTTTTGTAAATATGTTTTCGAAAAAAAAACCGAACTAAAAGGCTCCTTCGGCGAAGTCACCGAAGGCCCAAAAATATTCAGGCTGGCCCTGGACAAGCCTATCACAACCACATGACGGAGCCAGGATTTGTTAATTGGGTGGGCTAATCTTTTTACGGTGCAAAATGCAAACTTTATTTGACAAGTGATAATAATTGGATAGATGTGATGTTGAATGTGGTGGGGGTTGTCCGTCTAACTTCAACTTGGAAGGAGGTATTAGGCAGGGATATCGATTATCTCATTTCCTCTTTCTTATTGCGGCGAAGGGTTGAATATTCTAATGAAGGAAGCAATTGCAAAAGATAAAGTCATGGGGTTTGTATTGGTAACGAGCAAATTCCGTTATCTCATCTTCAATATGATGATGATACGGTTTTCTTGGGTAAATGGAGCATGGAAAATTTGAGAAATCACAAAAGGATCTTGTCTTGTTTTGAGGGGTTTCGGGCTTGAAAATAAATATGGGGAAAAGTTCTTTAGGTGGAATAAAGAAGGGAAAGTGGCCAATGGGGAGGCGGGTGAGATTTTCCGTTGTGGGAGAGGTGATTTGCCTTTCAAATATTTGGGACTTTGGTGGGGGCAAAATATGAAGAGGATGAAACCGTGGGAATAGATTATTCAGAAGTGCAAGGCAAAGCTATGTGCATGGAAATGATCTAAGTGCTTTTCCGCTCTTCTTTTTCTCCATCTACAAGCTTTCTGAATGTGTGTTATTAGAAAGTGTGAGGGTTTGTTTGTTTTTTTTGTTTTTTTGGTTTTTTTTTTGCGGCAGGGTGGGTCTTTAAATAAAATTTTTTAGGCTGATTTGAAAAGGTTGCAAGCTCCAAAGTCTTTGGGGGGTATCGGGTGGGTAACCTTAGGTTACAAATTTTGGCCTACTTGGTAAATGGTGGTGGAGGTTTCATGTAGAATCTAATGCATTATGGAGAAAAGTGATTGTGTAGATTATGGAGTTGAGGAAGCTTGGGTGTTTGGAAATGTATTGTTAGTGCTGCTTTAATCACTAAGAAATTTGGTGTTAATTTTGTTGGGGTCAGAAAGTTAGGTGGTGGGGGACGGGAATAGGGTGAGATTTTGGGAGGATAAATGGGTTGAGATGTACCTTTGAAACTTGCTTTTCCTAGACTTTTTTGGCTCTCCTTGAGAAAGAGTGTGGCTTGGGTGGCAAGGCCGCAATGGTGGTGGCTTGGGTGACTACCCACCCCGATACCCTAACTCCATCCATTTGGTATCACTTTCTAATAGCTGTTGTACCATAACTCCTCTTGTTGGATAACAAAAAAAGTCCTCTTGTTCCTTTTTTTTTCCCCTCAAAACAAGATCAATTGTGGCTCGAGTTCGAAGGTGTTCGTAATCGAATTTGTGTTCGATAGTCATATCAAGTTCATATTCAAACATGTAATCGATCATAAAAATTTCAAATACACTGATGTTCAACTCGGTTCGTATCATTTACATCCCAAGAATGAACAAGCAAGCAAGAAGAAATAATTGCAGAAATTAGTTAGTAATTAAAACTTCAAATATAATTTCACACTAATGATAATCCAAACAAAATGGTACATCTTTCATTATTCTTAAAAAAAAAAATCTGCTTAGTCATGATAATTAACCCTTTCGTTCAAAGAACAAAACAAGCCATTTACTGCCATTATAAGCATTCACCAAAACTTCTGCTATATAGATATGATGTTTATCTTTTTCCTCAACATTGAGATGGTACATTGTGTTATTTAATTTGCTTACAAGTCTGTATCCTCTAGTCACTTTCTCAAATTTTAATTTGGTGTGAGCCTCCTTATTATGTTGATCAAAGGAAAACTTTCCAATTTCTATTATTTTTGGATCATTTGGGTCAATTGGATCACCTATGCTAGCAACAAACTCTAAGTGAAAAAAGGTCACAAGAATTGCAAAAATCAAGAACCGAAGTGGTTTTGATTTGAGGGACATTTTTTTTTCCCTTGGTTATGGGGAGAAGGTGTATTGATATAATCACCACTTTTTGTATATTATGTAGATGTATCTCCACTAATGTATGTAAGGTAGTATTTATTGATATGATTACCACTTATTTGAGTTTGGATTTGTTACGTGTGGGACCTATCAAATTTGACTGGTACATAATGGGGACAATGACTTTTTTGTCGAAATAGACAAAATGTTACTTATCCATATCCCATTTGCTGAAGTTTTTTTTTTAGGAGATATGATAATTCAAGTATCTTTAGGTGTAAGAACATTTTTGTGTGAGAGGACTTAGATGATTATTGGTTAACCTCACGTACCCGTGCATTGCCGTCTTTGTCTGGTCAGCTTTTTTCGGCTCGGTTCGAGTAGAGATGGTAAATCCACATGGAGGTAACGAGTTATTGAAGGGGTATATTGAATATATAAAATGTAAAATATCTATCTCCACACCCATTTAAGTTATTGGGAGAGATGTAATTCAACAACTTTGACTCATTTTTGGCTAGTAAATAAAGGTTACTTGTGGAGTTTGACCCTAACAACATCTTCAATGAGAAAATAGGTTTATAAACCTTTTGTAAAATTTTATTTGCATTCGAGGGGTGGTGAGTAGGAAAGAAAGTAAAAAAGGTGTTTGTTAGATGATCATAACTAATCTATCGTGATATTATATTTCGTGTTATTTCAAAAAAAAATTAGAGGTCGAAAATAGACATTCAACATATTCAAAGTCGCATGTTAAGTTAAATTCGATTTTCTAGATATTGAAAGTCACAATGATGATATGAAAATATATGAGATGTGATGTTTTTAACGGCTGTCAAATTATTATAATATTTTTTGATAAAATTGATGACGTGATTGTGATAAACTTTTTAAAAGGCTTGTCACTAGAGATGTGTAAATAAGATTTTTTTTTACACTAGGCCACATTTTTCATTTACTATAAATCAGTCAAAACAATTAGAGCAGATAAACATCTCAAGATAAAAGATAGATATCAAATGGAAGATAGATAGATTTTAGTTACAATAAAACGGTAAAGGTCCAAAAGGACACATATTACACTTAATTAGGCAAATAGGACACTAAATGATCTCATTTGGTTATAAGGACACGTAATTAGTACCTGGACCAAAGTACCCTAATTTTGTTTTGCTTTTTTAATGTTTTTTTTTTCTGGGCGTTTTTTTTATTGCGTATTTTTTTTCTAGTCGTGTTTTTAATGGCGTCTTTTTATCTAGACGTTTTTCTTTTTTCCGGTGACCACCTCGATGCATTGACGCCGCGATGCAGAGATGCCTCGATGAAGTGACACCGCGATGCATTGACCACCCCAGATCCATTGACCACCTCGATGCAGTGACCACCTCCGATGCAAAGACACCGTGACGTAGTGACCACCCCAGATGCATAGACACCGCGATGCAGTGACCACCCCCGATGCATAGACACTGCGATGCAGAGACACCGCGATGCAGTGACCACCCGCGATGCAGAGATGCCGCGATGTAGAGACGCCTCGATGAAGTGACACCGCGATGCATTGACCACCCTAGATCCATTGGCCACCTCGATGCAGTGACCACCTCTGATGCAGAGACACCGCGATGCAGTGACCACCCCAGATGCAGAGACACCGCGATGCAGTGACCACCCTCGATGCAGAGACACCTCGATGAAGTGACTCCGTGATGAAGTGACACCGCGATGTTATAACATTTGACGATGCAGAGACATCGCGATTAAGAGACACCGCGATGCAGAGACACCGCGATGAAGTGACACTGCGATGTAGAGACACCGCGATGAAGTGACACCGCGATGTAGTGACAACCCCCGATGCAGAGACGCCGTGATGCAGAGATACCGTGATGAAGAGACACCGCAATGCAGAGACACCGTGATGTCTCTTTAGCGTTAAAAAAAATCACGTCCAGAAAAAAAAAACGCGGCTAGGAAAAGAAAAAAAAACGCAGCCAGGAAAAAAAACGCGCTCAGAAAAAAAATCACATCCAGGAAATAAAGAAAAAATTTAAAAAAAAACTTTTTAGCTCCAGGAAAAAAAAGGAAAAAAGGATAGTTTTGTCTAGTTACCCATTTTGTGTCCTTATAAACAAATAAGATTCCTTAGTTTCCTAAATGCCTATTAAGTACTCAAACTAGTCCTTATAGACAAATATCCATAAAATAAATTAGTTTAATTGATATTTACCTATAGTTTTATATTTTATATTATATTTATCTTGAATTCCGGTATCATCTCATTTATCTCCTATATAAAGGAGATAAATCTCTCAAGATAAAAGATTGATATCAAATGGAAGATCGAATAGATTTTAGTTAAAATAAATTAGTTTAATTGATATTTATCTATAGTTTTATATTTTATATTATATTTATTTTGAATTCTCTTTTATCTCCTATATAAAGGAGATCTAGTGTATCATTTTAATCAATTCAATAAATCAATCAGTTCAGAGTCTTCCGTTTGTGTATTCTGATTTTCTACACAAACTAGGTCACCTCTCGATATTAATCAATATCACCGTAAGGTCCTTTCAACTGTTTTATACTATTTTGGAGGAAGGGGCGACAAGGACAAAAAAATTAATAAATGAGTTTGGAAGGACAAAAGTAATATTTTCATGATTATAAAGGACAAAAATCACAATTGTTATTTTAAAATTGTTACTTCACGTGTTAATGTTACTTTGTGTTTCACAATTGTAACTTCATATTTAATCTATTCCACATTTGTTACTTCATAATTGTTACTTTTGTCCTTATTAAATTACAGTTTCCTTCTATCCTGATTTTTTGATAATTTTGTCATTCTGGACAAAAATCTATACTATTTTAGCTCTATAAATTCTATTGAACTACTCCCTCCGTACCGAATTATATGAAACAGTTGTCAAAAGTCTAAGTGTCTAGGTACATTTAAATAACAACTAATCTTGAATTAAAAAGTGTCTAAATTCATTCAATAAATTTATGTATGAATTTTGGCAAATCGCCTCGGTTAATTCGGTACGGAGGGAGTAATATATATATATATATATATATATATATATATATATATATATATATATATATATATATATATATATATATATATATATATATTTCGTATATATTACTTGTTCTCTTACTAGATCCATCGGTCCACTTTCACTGTGTCCTCGGTTTACGATACCATCAATTTAATGAATGGAATTTACTGACCGTAACTTTTAATCTCTAATTACCCTCCTTCGAATTCTAATGTTTTTCTAGGCTTAAATTGATGCTATAACTTCCATTTCAATTTCTCAAAAAAACTTCCATTTCCAAAACAAACAAAAAAAAGAAAAAAAAAATGCATTAATCAAGGTATAGCCTTTCATCTACTTCCTTTCATAAAAATAAACAAGGTTTTTAGTGCCCTTATCATTCACCAAAACTTCAGCTTCATAGCGATTATGTTCACCTTTTTCCACAATAGTAAGAAGGTATACTGTGCCAGTAAACTTCTTATTTTTTTTATTTTTTTTTTATTTTTTGGTTTTGTTTTATGTGTTGTGGAAAAATATGTTTGTGTAATAGAGAAAATATTTATACTTAGTGAGTTCATAAATAATGATAAAGTAACTCCCAAATGACTATAAATTACACACCCTAATAATTTTACCACACAATTTTCATTTAAAAAAATAGGAAAATTTACAACCACGAGATAATGTTAGGTGTAGATTGTTTTTTGAGAGGTAGATGTTGACTTTAACCGCAACAAACTGTGTCATCCGGAATCGGTCATACGCCAGTGCTGAAGCGCCAGTACTGTTGTTGAATCGAGAACTCCTCCACTGAATCGGCAGCTCCGGTGTTGCATTAGTGCAATCTTCAACTAGACTGTTCAATAGTTTTTCGTCGCGAATACCTGTAATGACGAAAATCGGTACTTTTCGCGGCGAGTTTTTTTCGTCACGAAAAGGTCTATTTTTTGTAGTGCTCAGAGTAGGAGGTAACAAGTTATTGAAGGGGTGTGTTGAATATATAAAATGTTAATTATCAACCTCCACACCAGCTTATGTTTTTGGAGAGACGGTAATTCAACAACTTTGGCTCATTTTTGGCTAGTAAATAACGGTACCTTGTGGATGATGTAGAAGATCTACAAAATAAATAGATAAACACAAGAGCTGATCCAAGCTCTTAGATGGTCTCATTCTCATAAAAGAAAAATGATTCGAGATTACATTCTATCAAACATTAGGGAGACTAAGGCTATTTATAGAGGCTAAAAAATCCATTTAGGTAAGAAAATACTCTTAATAAAGCCCACATTGCTATTGACTAATTAAAACATAAACATGGACTATTGTGCTACATCAGTGGAGTTTGACCTTAATTAACAGCTACTTCAATGAGAAAGTTGAATAGGTTTATAAACCTTTCATAAAATTTTATTTGCATCGGAGAGGTGGTGAGTAGGAAAGAAAAAAGACGTTTGTTAGATGCATCATATTTCGTGTTGTTTTAAAAAAATTAGAGGTCAAAATTGAACACTCAACCAATTCAAAGCCACATGTTAAGTTAAATTCGATTTTCTAGATGTTAAATGTGATAATGAGGTTTTGAAAATATATCAGACGTGGTGTTTTTAACAACTCTCAAAGGAAAATAATAGGCTAAAAATGTGGATCCATGTATGATTGATGGTGTGAAAAGTTTTTTATTATTATTATTATTATTATTATTATTATTATTATTATTATTATTATACGTCGTGGAGTGTGTAAAGTCTATTGTATAAAGCTTTACATACATAAGGTTGAGCCCCAATGCCGTAACTTTTATCCTCGAATTACCCTCCTTCAATTTCTCATGTTTTTCTAGAGTTATAATGACTTTAAAAATAAAATAAAAAACTAAATTCTAGAGTCCTGAAAAAAAAAAAAAACTCTATTAACATTATAAAAAGATTCAGCACGCTACAAAGTACCCTAAGGAAATCTTCTCAATTATGTTTTGTTGGCTAAAATGTCCCCGTTCATATGGGATACAACAGAGGATCCGGGCCCTGAGTTTTGTCGGAAAAAATTGATACTTAGGATTTGATAGAATACGAAGAAACTACACGGCATACGCAAAAGTTATTGCTTTAAAGAGATGTTTAATCGACGCAATTGTCACTTAGGTATCAAACGAAAATCTCTCTCAAGATACAATGAAGTTGTTTGATTCAAACAGTGACTTGTTTGAATCAAACCCAAAGACACTCAAAAAATTTACTGATGATGCTGTAAGACTTCATAATGATTTCGTTTGCATGCATGTGCCTTTTATAGGCCGAAGGTACCCCATGTACGATAGCTCGTGAACACATTTGAAGTAAAATAATATGTTTAAATTGGAATATTACTTATTAAAATTTATCTTTTACTACTTTTAGAAAAAAGGTACAGTAATACTCAAAAAAGAAAAAGGTACAGTACAACCATTTTTACTACTTTTATAGCAAAAATAATTAAAATCTTATTTATTTAGCATATTAACTTAAAATATATGAAGGTTATTTCATTTATTCCGCACTCTTTTGAAATATAACCCCATATTTTATCTAACTCAAAATAAGATGAGATTCGGCTCGAGTTCAAAGGTGTTCATGATTGAATTTTTGTTCGATAGTCATGTCAAGCTCGTGTTCAAACCAGAATTCATAAAATTTGAAATACGCTTATCAATGTTCGGCTCGACTTGTATCGTTTACACCGATATAAATGAGCAAGATATAAAATTAACGAGCAAGTACGAAAGAAATAATTGCATAAGTTATTTAGTAAAACTTTAGATACTTCCACACCAAACTTAATGATAATCAAAACGAAATGATACAACTTTCATTCCAAAACAAAAAAAAAAATCTGCATTAATCAAGATTAAGCCTTCCATCTACTTCCTTCCATAAAACTTAACAAGGCTTTTAGTGCCCTTATCATTCACCAAAACTTCAACTTCATAGCGATTATGTTTACCTTTTTCCTCAATAAGAAGGTATACTCTGCCAGTAAACTTCGACTTCTTATTAATTCTATATCCTTTAATCACTTTTTCAAACTGTAAGTTGGTGTGAGCTTTTTTATTATGTTCAACAACAGCAAACTTTCCAATTTCTATTATTTTGGGATCATTTGGGTTTACTGGGTCGAGCTTAGAAAGATCAGCTCTGCTAGCAACAAACTCTAAGTGAAAAGAGGTCACAAGAATTGTGAAAATCATGAACCGAAGTGGTTGTGATTTGAGAGACATTTTTTTTTTCTTTTCCCCTAGACTTAATTAGATGGTGTTTGTAATAATTTTTTTTTGATGTATCTCCGGTGACGTATAAGGCGGTATTTATATTGTTTTGAGTTTAGGTTTGTAATGCATGAGACCTATCAAATTTGACTGGTAGGAAATGTGGACCATATGGACTTTGACCATAACAGCAATTTCAGTTGGAAAACTGAAAGGTTTTTAAACGTTTTGTAAATTTTTGCTGGCATTCTATTTGGTGATGAGTAGGGGAAAAAAAATGAAAATATGTTGAAGAATGTGAATTTGTTTATGAGTGATGACCTGGATTGTTTGTATTTTTTTTGGTTTTGTTTTACGTATGTGTTGTGGAAAAAAATGTTCAAGTATATTAAATAATATATTACTATGGATTGAGTTCATGAATAATGATAAAGTTACTTCCAAAGACCGTAAATTATACCTCATGCATCATCATCTCTCACACATTTTTTGTAACGTCCCGTTTCCAGATATCGAGTCACTACTCGGAAAAACGCCCAACACGTATAACATTGTGAAGAGAGTTTGAGAAAGTAAATAATACTTGAGTAAACTTCAACTTAGTTTATTCATTGATTGAACAAGAGTATAAATAGATACAATTTTAATAAAGTAAACTAGCTATGCTATGGATAGCAAATAGGGCGGCCAACTTGAGTATCTTTATGGGCGGCTAAAACTTAGAACCCAATAAAGTAGAAAAGTTATGATAAGTGACATATTAATTATTTATATAATATAATTAATATGTCATGTGTACAAAGAATAAATAATGTGCACAAGTGTTACACAAGAGTGCTAAAAATAGATAATATATGCTAATATTTCAACACCCCCCCTCAAACTGGGTTGTATATGTTGATACAGCCAAGTTTGCTACTTAGTCTGCTGAACATAAGAGGTGGAATAGCCTTGGTGAGAATGTCGATTCGTCCGTGCGAGGGAACATACGAAGTTGAATGATCTTGACATCAATCTTCTCCTTCGGGAAGTGTCTGTCAATGTCCACATGTTTGGTTTTGTCATGATGAATCGGATCCTCTCGCCATGCATAATGCTTCGAATTATTATCACGGCGAGAGTGTGATAGGTTGCTTTGTAGGGCCGAAGTTCGGTAAGTACTCTTTTGAGCCAAAGAGCTTCACAAATGCCCAAAACAAATGCCCCGAGTTCGCTTCAAGCATCGCTTCTAGAGACGAGTAGGTTGTTTCTTGCTCCTCCAGGTGACAAGATTGCCCCATACATAAGAACGAGCTTTGTAGTAGACCTTCCGTTTATGTGACAACCACCCAATCGGATCGGTGTAAACCTTGATAGATCTCTCGGTAGACTTGATGAAGTGCAAGCCTTGGCCGGGAGTGGATTTCAAATACCTCGGTATTCGTTCACGCATCCCAATGTTGCTCGGTAGGGCAATGCATGAATTGGCTCACCGGGCCCGACTCCATATGCAATATCGGGTCTTGTATGCGACGGATAAATGAGTTTCCCTACAAGTCTCTCGATATTGATCCTTCCCCGACGCAATGTTACCATGCGGCGGGGTATTGCGGGGTCTACTCGGGGATACGACGGTTTGCATCCCGGATGCCGCTTTCCTTCGGCGGATCCAAGTACATACTTCCTTTGAGAGACTGAAATGCCTTTACTGTTTCTAGCTATTTCCATACCAAGAAAGTATTTTAGGTAGCCCAGATCTTTAACTTGGAATACCTTTGCCAGTAGAGTCTTCAAATGTTGGATCTCAGTAGAGTCATCTCCAGTAAGGATGATATCATCCACATATACAATAAGAATAGACCTTCTCTGGTTGGTTGTCTTGATAAACATAGTGTGATCAGAGTTGCATTGATGATATCCAGCAGCTTTAACCACAGTAGTGAGTTTTCCAAACCAGGCTCTGGGGGATTGCTTCAGGCCATATAGAGATTTCCTGAGTTTGCATACCTTGCCTTGAGTGTGGGGATTGACAAAACCAGGAGGTACATTCATGTAGACCTCCTCAGTAAGGTCACCATTGAGAAAAGCATTTTTGATATCCAATTGGTGAAGAGGCCAGTCAAGTTGGACAACAGAGAAATCGGTACTCGACAAGTGTTAAGCTTTGCTACCGGTGCAAAAGTTTCGTATAGTCAATGCCATAAGTTTGAGTGAACCCTCTAGCCACTAGTCGGCTTTATACTTGTCAATTGTACCATCGGCATTGTATTTGATGGTGAATAACCATCTACAAATATGTCTGTCTTCTTGCCTTTGGGGAGAGTTGCGAGGTCCCAAGTATGATTATCTAGGAGTGCAAATCATCTCTCGTTTTAACGAAAGAAACCTTCCACTTATCATTTTGAAGGGCCTCCTAAATATTTTGAGGAATAGAGTGAGAGTCCGGGTCCCGTGTAAACATGGCAAATACAGAGATAACGGGTCATAAGATAAATAAGTATGAATAGAATGATCGGTGCATGATCTTTTCCCTTTCCTTAGAGCAATAGGTCCGTCATCAACGTCGGCCAGCCGCCGAGAATCGCAGGGTGCCGAGGTTCGGCGAGCTCGGTTCCGCGTGCTCGAATCGCAGTGGGTCGAGGTCCGGCGGCTCGGGTCGGTAGGGTGCCGAGGTTCGCCTTCGAGTCTCGCAGGTTGCTGAGGGTTAAGAGTTTGCTGAGGGAGCGGATTTAGATCAATTTCAATCAGGTTTCCATCAGTGACTGCTGCAGTAGACTTGCTGTAGTAGGGAGTCCTTTCAAAGAATTTTACATCCATAGAGTTGTAAAATTTCTTTTCAGTAGGTGAATAGCATTTGTAACCTTTCCTGTCCTTAGCATACCCTAGGAAAATGCACTTGTGAGCTTTGGGATCAAGTTTGCTTCTGTGTTGGGCATGGATATAAACAAACACAATACAACCAAAGATTTTTGGAGGCAATTGGGCAATAAGATGAGGGCGGGGAGTGTGTGGTCGGCGGGGTTTGGATAGGAGTCTTGAAACCTAACACTCTGCCGGGAAGCTGTTGATTAAGTATGTGGCGAGTCATTATAGCTTCACCCCACATATATTTTGGAACATTTGTAGTGAACATGATTGATCGGCCATTTCCAAGCGGTGCACATTCTTTCTCTCAGCAACTCCATTTTGCTGAGGTGTCTCAACACAACTACTGATATGGACAATTCCCTTATTCATCAAGAAATTACTGAGATTAGACTCATAATATTCAAGAGCATTGTCAGTCTTCAAAATTTTAATCTTAGTGTCAAACTGAGTAGAGACCATGTTGTAAAATTCTTGAAAGATGGATCCAACTTCAGATTTATCCTTCATTAAAAATAACCAAGTGGTTCTGGTGTGGTCATCTATGAAGGTGACAAACCACCTCTTGCCTGTTATACCTTTTACTCTTGAGGGTCCCCATACATCACTTTGTGAATTAAGGTGAAAGGTGTGGATGGGAGGTGAGGTAATTTAGTATACACGATTTGGTGAGTTTGGCAAATTGACAAATATCACATTGAAGATCATTAAGATTACATCCTTCAAACAATTCTCGGAATTAAAGACTTCAAATAACCAAAACTTGGATGTCCTAGTCTATAATGCCATAACATGATATTGTCTAGGTTCGAGTGCGGTAGGCGCCGAGGCGATTCGGTCTTCATTCTTCTGTCTTCAGCAGGGTTGATCACAAACAGTCCTGAGCAGGGTTTAGCTTGACTAATCACTTTCTGTGAAGAAAGATCCTGGAATGTGCACTGATCCTTATCAAAAACAACAGTCCAATTCAGATCTTTAGTGAGTTTACTGACAGATATAAGGTTACAATCTAACTTTGGAACAAATAAGACACCTTGTAGATATATCTGATTAGTAAGTTTAACTTTCCCAACACCTTTTGCATAAGACACAGAACCATCAGCAGTCTTAATTCTGTGAATTTGGGTGCAAGGCATATAGTGGGTAATGAGGTTTTTATTACCAGTCATGTGGGAAGAAGCCCCAGAATCAAAAATCCAAGTCTCATTACTTAGAGGTGAGCGGAATATACATGTTTTAGCATGAGTGGCCATTTCAGTAGAGGAGCTACCCTCCTGATGCTGAGCAACAAAGGCTTTAAATGCAGCAAACTGAGCATTCAGTTGGCTGTCATTCTCCTCGTCACTGATAAGCCCCTTGATTTTCCCTGGTTGGTTTTGAGGTTTTAGAGGGATTAGGCTTGCCATGAAGCTTCCGAATTGTCCTTGGTGTGATTTGTGCGTTTACGGTGATCACGAGAACAATCTTCCGGTTTTCTCGGCGGGTTTCTGTAAGTCCCGATAACCTCGGCGGCCTTCCCGACATTCGGCGGCGCACCTTCGATAGGGTTATCGGCGGGGGTGTTCGGAAGCATGACTTTCCTCCTCGCTTTCTTCATGTTTGACCTCGGCAAACATGGATTTGAGATTTGGGAGAGGTTTTGTGGCAATAATTCTCCCTCTAACATCATCAAGAGTAGGGTTCGATCCGGTGAGGAACTTGAAGACTCTTTTCTTTTCTATGATGTCCTTATAGAGGCGCATCCTTAACATCATTCCGGGGGTGAGTTTCCGGCATATCTAAGTGTTGCCATGCCTTAGATAGTTGATTGAAGTATTAAGTTACGTACATATCCCCTTGTCTCAGCTTTTGAATTTGAGCTTCAAGTTCGTACACTTCGATGTATTGTCTTTCTTGGAGTAAAGATCTCGGCATTGTCCCGCATTTCTTTTGCGGTATCATACATCATAAAGTTCTCACTTGATCTCTTTTGTCATTGATCTTGTGAGAATGGTCATGACTTGATTATTAGCGGTGTCCCATGCTTCAAATCATGGGTCATCATCGAGAGGGCGGGTTTAGAGCCGGACGGTATCCCATCTTACCTTGTCCCGAGATGTACATTTTCATAGATCTTGACCACGCAAGTAGTTGTTGCCATCAAGTCTATGATTTGTATAAGAAGAAGATTCGGTGACCCCACCCGCCGAGGCGGTGGGATTCTACGATGAAGATGAACCGTCGATTCTGATAGACATTTTTGGAATAACAAAACACTGAGTTGCAGCGGATTTTAGAACTCAATAACCTCTCTCTGATACCATGAAGAGAGTTTGAGAAAGTAAATAATACTTGAGTAAACTTCAACTTAGTTTATTCATTGATTGAACAAGAGTATAAATAGATACAACTTTAATAAAGTAAACTAGCTATGCTATGGATAGCAAATAGGGCGGCCAACTTGAGTATCTATATGGGCGGCTAGAACTTAGAACCCAATAAAGTAGAAAAGTTATGATAAGTGACATATTAATTATTTATATAATATAATTAATATGTCATGTGTACAAAGAATAAATAATGTGCACAAGTGTTACACAAGAGTGCTAAAAATAGATAATATATGCTAATATTTCAACACATTGAATAACTCTAACATTATACGCAAGTTTTACATCATTATATCGATCATAAACAAAGCGACGCGAAAGCTGGATAGACTCGTGTGAATGACTATAGGACCGATGAATAGTAACAATGCTGCAAATGTGGAACAAAAGGTAGAATCTATTACAACATACGAAATCCAAATCCAAGTCTTACTAGCCTAACTTACTAGTCTTACAAACCATACGTAGCTTATCTTACAGACGTCTTAGCATACAAACCAAACTGAAAGTACAACAAGTTCTCAACATAATAAAAGGTACAATGTTTTCAAATACATCAACACGATATTAAAAGACAAGCTAGAGGTCTCCAAGCACAATCCAATGAGCCCACTCGTCATCAGAACACTGATCTGCATCATCCTGCATATCTTCTCAGGGAGGGGAAAAACATACAAGACAAGCAAATGGGTTAAGTACATTGAGCACTTAGTAACAAGTAGAAGCTATTGAACAACATATTTTATAATATTCGGAAAGTAATGACAACATTGATCTTTATTAAATTAACAATACTTCTAGGTATCACTTCATGTCCCATAACACGTTGTGAGCTCCCTATTGGTTTTTAGTTTAGATTATCTTTGTTACACCAAGGTTTCAAGGGCATCACACTTAGTTAATGTGTACTAAGAACACAACTGGGTGCAACCCGCCAGCCGGGAAGTCGTTCCGTTAGTGTGTGATCGTCGGAAGTCGTCCACTTTATATGATCATCATCACACCGTGATATTGTACTATGCCTTACCATGAAATTCAAGGTGTTTATTTTTTTAACAACTAGCCACCTACTTCATTCAAGGAAAGACCTCACCTTTATAACAACTCTACTCCTTCAACTTAGACCACTAGACTCTAGCCAAAACCTACGTACACAAAGACAATGATGAATGCTAATTCATCAAAGCACAAGGCCAATTCTAGAGAGCATGATATCCAGATCATGAGGTACGGTCGTTCATGTATTGACATTAGAGATACGACTGTATGGATATTGTAACAGCGATACGATTCTATATACATGGTAACCGTTTCACATGAAAGGTAGTAGTCATTGCATTTGACTCATCCGATGATTGGGGGTCATGTCGTGTTGATAGACGATGTCCATTATCGTTAGGTATGAAGGGTATTTTAGTAAATGCACTTTGTGCCTACGACCAACATATTCGGAAGCCTATCGGGTCACACACATAAGGACATCTAGCCGGATTAAAATGCTGTTATAGTGATAACCAAATAAGAAATGTTTATCTCGACTATAAAGTGTTATAGTGGTGAATTAATATGGTGGTATTCATTTATTATGAATATAAATTAAATACAATATATTAATTATGTTAATTAATTAAATATGTATATTTTAATGTGTATGGGGCGAAATATGTATATATATATATATATATATATATATATATATATATATATATATATATATATATATATATATATATATATATATATATATATATATATATATATATATATGATACACATGTATTTTGCGAATTAAAATTAATCTTAGCATTATATTAATTAATTAAGAATATTCCGGAAGCCAATTAATGGCTATATGGGTCGAAATATATGTATCTATGATATACATGACTTTGTAAATTAATTAATAGTATTATCATATATTAATATTAGATATTAATGTGTACAGATTTGCACACATGTGTAAATTGATATATGGTAATATAATAAATATATATTCAATATTAGATATTGACAATATATATCTTGGAAATATTTAATATAATATTTTGAGTATTTAATTAGATAAATCGTGAATATCTAGTTTCCTTATTTTACTAGTAAAAAGTTTTCTTTCTCCCCACTCCACGCAGGAAGCTTCTCCCAATCAGTTTTGGGGCATAGGGGCGCAGACACCATCTATATAAGAGGTGTGTGTCTAGCTCTTTTGTACATCACAATTCCAAGAGTTAATAATTCTTGTGAAAAATAAGAGAACTTTCTAGAGAGATTTTAGAGAAAGAGAAAAAGTCGGTCTAGCAACCGAGTTTCTATAGTAGCATTTCAATGGTGGATTCCGGTGGGTTGTTCGTGTGGATCAACTGTAGAGGCCGAACACTTGGGTGGCTTCATGCGGAAACTACAACCGTAGACAAAGCGACGATCTATTTTAGATCATCCAAGGTATATTTTACCTCTACCTCTTTTATGATTGTTGCTTAAACGAATCCAATCAAAGTAAAAGGAAATAAAATTTTAAATGCAGATGCGTTCCCACCCAGATTTCCTAACATCTACACACTGAAGGATGTAAGAAATGTTCCACAGATGACCAAGAATTTGGTATTTCATAGTCTACTGGACATCAGTGGGTTCAATTTCAATTGTGAATGTGGAGTGATGAATGTCTACAAAGGTTCAGTCGTGGTTCTTTGAGGAGTCAAGAGATGGACTTTGTATATTTTACAAGGATCTGATGTTTTTGGGTCTGCTGCTGTGGCATATGCTGAGGTTCACCAGTCACAGCTGACTAAGCTGTGCATATGAGACTGGGTCGTATGGGTGAAAAGAGGATGCATTTTCTTTCTAAGAGTGATCTTCTTAGGGAATGTAAGGTCAAACATCTAGACTTTTGTGAACACTGTATGTTTGAGAAGCTTCATAGGGGCAGGTTTCAAATTGGGTACACAGCATAAAGTCATCATTTTATCACATTCATTCTGATTGCTGAGGCATCCAAAGGTGCAATCATTGGGTGGTCACATATACTTTGTGTCATTCATAGATGACTATCCAATGATGACTTGGGTGGTGATGATGAAGCACAAGAGTAAGGCATTCAATAGTTTCAAGCAGTGAAAATCTATAGTGGAGAATTAGACAGGGAAGAAGATCAAGAGGCTTTGTACAGATAATGGCCTGAAATTGTGCTGGTCTGAGTTTAATGAATTCTACAGGAATGAGGATATTACCAGACACCACACAGTCATGAATACTTCTCAGCATAATGGGGTAGCTGAGAGGCTAACTCAAACTTTTTTGGAGAGGGCAAGATGCATGCTCTCTAATGCTGGTTTGTCAATGAGATTTTGGGAAGAGGTTGTAAGCACAACTTGCTTCTTAATCAATATGGGACCTCACCCAAGGATCAATCTCAAAACATACCAATTGAGATGTGGTCAGGAAATCCTGTTGACTACTCAATTCTAAAGGTTTTTGGAAGCACAATTTACTATCATGTTAGGTAAGGGAAGCTAGAGACAAGGGCCAAGAATGGAGTGTTTGTAGGGTATAAGGATGGGGTGAAGGGATATAGAATTCGTTCATCAATAGAGAACATGGTTATTCTCAACATAAATGTTTTTTTCAATGAGAGTTCTATACTCAGCTGATCAGTGGGGAGGTTTGCTAATTCTGAAACCTGTGTTGAATCTGAGAGAGCTAACAGAGAGGTGGAGCTTTATGTGGAGTCAGCTGAGATGCAACACTCATCTGTTCTAGTGAGGCATCTACCAGAATCTGATCCAAGCCAGCCAGCTGAACGGGGGTCAACTAATAATCAGGTAGGGGACATTGGTTAGCAGAGTATAGCTGTGAGCAGAGGTAGAAGGACTAATGTTAGGATACCTCCCAAGAGCTATGGGTGTGATGAAATGTTTGGATATGCACTTCAAGTTGTAGAGTAAGTGGATGGTTTTGAACCATCTACTTACATGGAAGCAGTGATATATTCTCAGTCATCTCAATGGCTTGCTGCCATGAGAGATGAAACAGAGTCATTAGCGAAGAAACAGACTTGGGATCTGGTCAAACAACAACATGATGGAGGGTTAAGTGTTACTTGCAAATGGGTCTTCAAGAAGATGGAAGGAATGACTGAGGGAGAATGAGTCAAGTATAAGGCACGTTTGGTTGCAAGAGGGTTCAATCATAAAGAAGGGATGGACTTTGATGAGATATTCTCACCAGTGGTCAGACACACTTCAATCAGAGTGTTACTATCAATGGTGCCATAATAGCATCTTGAACTTGATCATCTAGATGTGAAGACAACCTTTCTACATGGTGAGAAAGACAAGAAGATATAAATGACTCAGCTAGAGAGGTTCCATGTTCCTGGAAAAGAAGGTATTGTTTGTAAGTTGAAGAAGTCCTTGTATGGACTGAAGCAAGCTCCAAGGCAATGTTATAAAAGGTTTGACAATTACATGATCCAGCTTGGTTATAACAGAAGTTCATATGACAGCTATGTTTACAACGGTCAGCTGATAGATGGATCATACATCTATCTTGTTTTTATATGTGGATGACATGTTGATAGCAACAAGAGAGAATTCTGATATTCAGAATCTGAAAGACCTTCTTAGTGTTGAGTTTTAGATGAAAGATTTGGGTGCAACCAAGAGATTTTAGGGATGGAGGTCTTTAGAGACAGGAGTCATATGAAGTTGTTCCTATCTCAGCAAGGTTATATACAGACGATTTTGGCCAGGTTTGGCAGGCCTACTGCAAAACCAATAGATACTCCTATGTCATCCAATGCTCATCTATCTGTTTATTCTTCACAGTCGGCATCGGAGAAGGATTACATGTCAAAAGTTGACTAAGCTAGTGCAGATGGCAGTCAGTGTTGTCGACAGGTTTGTGGCTCAACCTAGAAAGGAACACTGGGAAGTTGTTAAAAGGATGTTCAGGTACCTTAGGGGTACATCTGATGTTGATATAATTCATGGAGGTGATATGTAAGGTTTGGTCAGAGGGTACTGTGATGCTGATTATTTAGGTGACGTGTGTTAGGAAATATACGCGGGAACGCAGCGGAATTTAAAATTATATTTTCCTTTTTACCAGGATCGACTTCATTTAAGCAACAAGCATAAAAGAAGAAGACGTAGAATATACCTTGGATGATCTAAAATAGATCTTCGCTTTATCTACGGTTGTAGTTTCTGCACAAAGCCGCCCAAGTGTTCGGCCTCTACCGTTTATCCACACAAACAACCCGCCGGAATCTACCATTGGATTGCTACCGGAAAAAGGCAGCTGCTAGGTAGCCTTTTTCTTTCTCCCAAATCTCTCTCAAGAAGCTCTCTTAATTTTCTAGTAGAAAATAAGACTTGTAATTGCGATACAAAATAGCTTGGCACCCACTACATATTTATAGTGGAAGTGGCGCCATATACACATCCCGATTTGATTGAAAAAACATCCCAATGAATAGAGGAGAAATAAAACATTTTTCAAATAAAATAAGAAAAATAGATATTTTAGATTTATCTCATTAATATTCAATATCTTATATTAAATATTTCCAAGATATATATTGCCAATATCTAATATTGAATATATCTTTATTATATTACCATAAATCAATTTACATATGTGTATATATCACATATATATATTACACATACAAATCTATATATATTAATATCAAAATATTAATACATAGCATAATATTATGATCAACTATTAGGGCTAAAAAATATTATGATCAACTAATTTGCATCACAACCCACATGTGTCATACACACATAATTTTTTTGCCATATACATATATATATATATATATATATATATATATATATATATATATATATATATATATATATATATATATATATATATATATATATATATATATATATATATATATATATATATATATATATATATATGTATATATTTAATAAATCAATATAAATAAGATCTTGTATTATATTTATTCATAATAAATAAATACCATAATATTAATTTATCACTATAATACTTTATAGTCGAAATAAACTTTCCTTATTTGGTTATCAATATAACCGCATTTTAATCCGGCTAGATGTTCTTATGTGTGTGACCAGATAGGCTTTCGAATATATTGGCCGTAGACACAAAGTGCAATTACGAAAAATGCCCTTCATACCTAACGATCACAAAATAGCGTCCGGCAACACATCGTGACACCCAATCATTGGAAGAGTCAAATGCAATGACTACTACCCTTCATGTGAAACGGTTACCGTGTAATTATAATCCTATCGCTATTACAATATCCATACGGTCGTATCTCGAGTGTCAATACATTAACGACCGTGTCTTATAATCTGGATATCATGCTTTCTCGAAGTAACTCGTTTACTTCCACTTTTGCAAAGATTCACGAGAGTAAGACATTCCTTACAAGAAGGCCCTTTCGGATATTTACTCCTATTCATAGGATACGCGATTTCCGGATGAGCAACATGAATCTTACGCATGCTTCAATATCATACCCAATCACTACCGTATGATCGCCCCATGGGTAGGGGAAACCTCAATAGTGTCAAAGAATGACAATCCACACCGTGATGTCATGAAGACTCCGGTCTTAGGATAATTACACAACCGCCACATAGTGCGACACTTAATAAAGTAAGTGGGTCAGTCTAACGTATGCATCTTTAATACACGTCCACGTACAGTCTAAGTGTCTCTACACTTTGATAGACGTGATCTATCCCTACCTTCAATAAGATAGAAGACATCCAATACGTGCTAGTCTAATCGTACTATTAATGTCTCATTTAATAGCACATACGACTAGAGATATTTAAGTATCAAACCTTTTAAAGTGAGTCGAGATATCATCAACCATAATCAACATTATGATTTCTCTTTCACAGTTTGACACTAGGGACGTTATCATATATACAATATTATAATTGGTCTGCTAAACGAACAAATATATAACAAAAGAAGGCCATTTAATATATGTACAAACATAAAGAAATAGTAGACATAATCCGACCCGGTCGGATCCGGTCCAACCCGATTAGGTTTAGGGCACTATTTCAACAATATCCTACTTGGCCTAAAGCCAATCACTCGTACACACAAGACCAAGTTGAAACACAAGAATCTCATGCAATACTCATAACCAACCTTAAGCGTGAATGGATCACCATCTGTGGGGACTCAGACTATCCTTATATCATGCTCCAAATGACCAAGTCAAAAGAAACCGCCTCAACACACACGTGAATCTATGACGAGACCTTGGTCCTTGCTTCATGCAATGAATCCACTACTATATCAGCTATATAAAAAAGGTGGAAGAAACGTACAAGGTTCAGGAATGAACCTCTTAGATCCATGTACTGCTCCCGCTGCGCCTGCAAGGCAATATTGTGTTTTGGCTCAGTTGTAGAATTTACAGTGATCTCTTGCTGAGAACATTTCTAGCTCACTTTATCACTTGAGCAAAGTGACCGCAAACTCAGACTGTAGCTCCCACTATCTTCATAAGACTCAGGGTGTACATTTGTATATCTATGTTTAATCGATTCCATGTTTCAATAAACTATGAAACCATCCTTAACACCTTTAAGGATGTCCTCGACATTTACCAGAATCACTTTCACACTTGCTCATGACTCTTCATGAAGTATGAACATCTGGTTTAACTCACAACACTTATGATGGAACCTACTGCAGAAGCAAATGGAACCTTCCATAAGTATCATCTTTCACCTTATCTTTTAGGACTAACATCCTATCATAGATAGACCCCGAGAACACTGGCTAGCAGTGTCTCTCGGCATGGTCTATGCTAAACTCCTGTAACATCTAATCTATGCAGGTGAACAGTGATAACCAAGTAGTATCTAAACCTATCATTATAGATTCTTATTTCCAAAATAAGAACTTCTTCTTTCAAGAACTTTCGTAAAGTCCTTGAACTACCAAACATTAATTGATTGTGACACGTGGTGACAATTCCCGAGAAGGATATACAATACCTTGCTCAAGAACTATGACACTCTCACTAACCCTTTAGCACATTAGGCATATCTTTCTTCTTGATGAAATCAAACTCTTTTGATCTATCAAGCTAAGAACTTATATAGAGGAACGCTTGTTTGTGTCCATAAATGGATCTCATAAGCTTACACATCACATTATCGTCTATGAACATCAAGCCATTGGCCCAACAATTTCAACACTATCATATAGCCATGATACGTAGCTACAACAAGCACTGTCTGAATAGATCTAAGCATAGTTAGTAGCTTAAAGGTAATTACAAGGCTTGCACCCATAGCCATCAACTCATCTTAACCAGTAATCGTATTACTATCCATGTCAGCCTTTCATAAAGACATGTTAAACCTTTCAGAGACATTCCCTTTAGGCAAGTCAGACTGGGTTCATAACCCATTTGTCATACATAGAATCTGTTTTAGACATTATGGCTCCAAGCCATGTCTCTTAATCTTGTCTTTCAAGCATATAAGTCGCGAGATCTTCATTCTTCAAGATGAACATACCAATAGTCCTTTCAGACGTGTGGTCATCTGTAGACTCATAGAATACTTGTGTGCACTGAGCAATGTCCTGCACCTTATCGCTATATTGCGACTGCTCATGTTCCAATGGTTGATTATCTCTTTGTGGTTCTCAAACTTTTTTGAGATCTTATTTACTCCAACTGTTTCTTTTGAAAGAAACATTTCCTCTATAAGACAACATATTTGGAGACAAACACCTTTTGCTCCGCGGGCAAGTAAATAATATACAGCGTGCTTGATAAGATATTCCACAAAGTTGCATATGTCATACTAAGCTCCAAGCCTTTCAGTCATTTCCTGCTTGCTAAAAGCACGACAACCCTAAATCATCGGTTAAGATGGATTTGATGTTATCATCTTCCATATCTGATATGGAATTCATTCAACCTTATTTTGAAACTTGGTTAAGTACATATTTTAAATAATGGCACTATGCCAAAACAGGTAAGTGATACTTTGCATGGCTTACTTAACATCTTCATCGTATAAAGTGCTATTTCCATTTAGAAACACAATCTAATTGCATATCGAAAAATGGCATCCTTCAAGGGAGAATCTGATTCCCTTTAAGACAACTTCTGAAACACCCTTCAGGTATTAATTGTTTCAATCCAATTGAATATTAATTCCTAAGTAGTTCATCAAACTCATATTTGTACTAGCTCGAACTTTTCAGGCTTTCCGAATTGTTGTACTTACTATGTATATTCAACTATTTCTAAAAATAGTCATAGTGATTAATAAGCAATTATTTGTGGCATTAATTGTTGTCATAAGACAACAAACATCGGTATGTTTAGGGGGAAATTGCACAAATAGTCCGGTAACTTTGCGATTTTTCGATTTTCGTCCTAGTTTTATTCCGGTGAGGATTTTAGCCCGGTAACTTTGTTTTTTTCTTTTAAATCAGTCATATTCGTTGGATTTTGCTGACTGAGCACATCGGAATTATAAAAAACGGGTTATGTGGCTGCCACGTTGGGTTTGACGTGTCATGCTGGCCCATTCTTCTTCCATTGACCGAAAAAAACCTCTAACTTTCCAAATTCCCAAGTCATCTCCCTCACCATTAATCTGTGCTTCTTGATTAATAGAATTTGCTTTCGTTTTGTTTTCTTCTTCCTCATCATTCATCTCTCTCACCAACACAAAATCGGTGAACTTTGTTTTCTTGTCTTCACATTTTTGTAGTAAATACATCAAATTCAAACTGGGATTTGGGTGTTTGGAATTGGGTTTTGATCGGAATGGTTGTTTTCCGGTGTTAATCGCCGAAGCTGAACTGAGCTGAGTATAAATAAAAGATAAAACCATTCGTATTTGAAGAAGATTATAGAGCTGGATTTGCTTGGATTCTTGAATTTGAACTTGAGCCCAAATCAGCATTTTTGTGTTTTTCACTGTCTTCATCAATGTTTGACTTGGTAGAGCAAGAAATGGAAAGGTTTTTTCTGTCTCTGTTTCTGATGCATGAATTCGGATGGCTGATGGAGCTGGGCAGCCATCACCATTGAAGATGGAAGGACCAAAAGTTGCTCACAACCTGTTTGCCTAAGACTGATTTTGACTTTTGGAAATCCCTCTTTTGGTAACGTTTTATTTTCAATTTAGCATTATTTGGGTCTGCAACTGTATATCGATTTAGCATAATTTGGGTCAAAGCTTATTTAGCCAAATGCACCCCTTCCCAAGCCTATTTAAACAATTACCCCAAATATTGGTTTGGGTTTAATTGGTTTAAAATCAAAAGAAATTGGATGAAATTGTTTTGTAAATATTAGCATGACAGTTCACCTCACATTATTATCGTACAAAAATACCAAAATTTGCTGTATGTGTATGGAAAATGCTTTGCTGCTGTGTATATTTTCAACTGTTTTAGCAGCCTCTCGTGTGTGTTTATATCATATATGAGGGAGAAGATGAACTGGTTAAAATGAATTGTAGGCGAAGATGAATTGAAGGTGAAGATGGGTTGTGAAGATGAATGGAAGGAAAAGATGGGTTGGGGAAGATGAATTGAAGGAGAATATAGGTTGATTTGGTTGGTTTCGATCTACTTGGCATAAAATGGGCCAGGAGGCCACGTCAGCGTTAGTTGGCTGCCACATCAGCAGCTTATGCCGGAAATTGAGTCCAGTCAGATTTTTCGGCTAGACATGACCATTTTTGCAACGTTTTTAAAAGATACATAGGACTAAATTCTTGCCGGAGTAAGAACAGGACGAAAATCGAAAATTGATAAAGTTATCGGACGAAAAATCCAATTTTCCCGTATGTTTAGGCTTTAGGCAATTTTTCTAGAATTTATAACCTTTTCATAAAAGGGTATTTTAGTCATTTTTATATAAGATACGTATTACCAACATGATTCATAATCACATAGTTCAGACATCATCAGAATGACATTTGACCACACGTTCCTCTTCCATAGATATATGTTTAGAACGACCACAAAATATCAAGGATAACAACCATACAAATATTTGGTTGAGATTCTATCACTTATATCAACTATATAGTGCCACAAATCTAGTATGTTAGATTCAGTGACTGTTCAACTTTATCGGAATAACATTTATTCTTTTGAATTGAATTTGTCCATTAAATCATAAAAATTAACTGAGATCTTGTCCTTCATATGAACCGGAACACAATAACATTTATTTAGTTCCTCTATCAGTTTACCAAACTCAGAATACAATACCGAAAATATTGCAACGTTTGTTTCACCTTCGTATCTTAGTGTATTCCATATTTAAACTTTCTAATTTAATCATACTCGTAAGATATCATATATCTAAGAGTTGACTTGAACTTAGATAGATTTATCTCAACACACTTGCCTAGAATAGAGACTTCGATAAGATCTCTTATTTTAAGCACATGCCCTAACTTTTCTTTGAATCCCTTAAGCACTTGTAAATATTTCTTAGTGCGGTCTTCATAAGACTTAAGAAAAATCACAAGAGCTATTTCCTCTATTTTCTTTCATAAAGAAAATCCAAAGTTTGGTAAATGGTTTATTGACCTTTTGAATTATATTCAAAACATGAACTATTTAATTAACCTTCAAGTAATGATTAAAGAAATAAGTCGATACTTAAATCTTACAATTTTGAAAACAACATTTCCAAAATTCGATGTTGTCATTCTTATTCAACACATCTAATGTTTGAATTGATTGTCATCATATGACAGAATGACCCATCGGACTTCGTTGTATCCAATTTATGATTAATTAATTTGAAACTCCTTTCAAGTGTCTTAATCATATCATGAGCTTCCGTTGTTGATTAATAATTAAAGTTTTGGAGTACTCTATCAAATATGTAGTCTCATCGTCTTTAACTACTATAACGTAGTTGCTTGTGTCATCACTTATTTTTAATGGATTAAAATTACTTAACTTTATTGGAGAACGTTTCTCAAAAGGTAACATTAATTTAATATTGGTTCT
The DNA here is from genome assembly GCA_036785695.1 of Gentiana straminea. Classification (NCBI taxonomy): domain Eukaryota; kingdom Viridiplantae; phylum Streptophyta; class Magnoliopsida; order Gentianales; family Gentianaceae; genus Gentiana; species Gentiana straminea. Next base: position 499,632 of record JAVUPR010000270.1, on the reverse strand, counting down.
ATTAATCGAGAATAAAAACATAGAAATAAAAACTTGCTAAAACTACAACATAAAAGTAAGGATAAAAAGAGTGTTGTTGTTTACTCATGCAAAATAAAAAAATAGTCTTTTGGGTTATGATTTGCTCCCATTAGTCAACTACTCCCAATTGACTTTCAAGAATTTTCTAAAAATTCTTTAGTGGCCAAGATCCCATCTAGTTACCCTGATTCCCGACGAGGGCCGATCAACCGGAATAATTTTTTTTTTGAGAAACAACCGGAATAATTTGAAGAGTAGATAACCCTTTACCAATCACATCTCATGCGACTATTGGTGGTTGACTAGTCAACTATTTGACACTACACATCTATATGTGGTAATCAACCTCTTGCCTCTAGAATAAGACGGTCCTGACGAGGGTCAAATCACCGCAATATTCTAGTCAAGTCATAACCCAGTATTCGCGAGATCTTATACGATCATATCTCAATAACGACGATATACCCGAGGTAGGTCAACTCCCGACGATGGCCGATCAGTTGGATCCGAACAAGGGCTCTTCACCGTCGCTATAATATTGAGAGACAATATTTCGACTTGAATTTTTGTTGTAGAAGTATTTATGTAAATTAATTCACTTAATTAATTTTAATTACGGTCTCATCAAATATATCTATCTCTATAGACATACATCTTACACATTCATTTAGATCGTGCCTAGTTACGCATCTATCGTATCTTATAAAATAAATAAAAGCACAAAATAAATAATGTATAAAGTAACTGGTATGATCATGGACTTTTCCTAAGTGTGATTCCGAATACAAACTGACGAAACCGCATGTCACAATCTAAAGGTAGTTGCAACCGCCAATAGGATCTCTATGTCTTCTTTCTTTGGCCTTCGTCTTCTACTCCATTTTGTTACATAAATTCTATCTAATAAAATAAATACACCCGCCGCACACGGGGGGAGCTAACGAGAATGTATAATGCATAAAATAAACTAGGTCACGTTCTTCATAACGGCCTAGGACAATTTCAAACCAACAGAAAAATAAATCATTCACATCTATCCTATCGGTCGAGTCCATGATCAATCGGGGTCCATATATTCATATTATATCTAACACATCTAATCTATACAATAAAATCTTATGAAAAAGATAAATATTAAAATTACCAACTTGCGTCTTAATTAATCGATTAACGTTTAATCAATTAAATAATTTTATCTAATCAATTAACTAATTAACATTTAGTTAATTAAATGATTTTAATCGAAATAAAATTAACGATTAATTTTAAAATTGATTTCTAGTTTAATTTTAATTAATTAAAATTAAAATTCAGTCTCTTTTTTTTTGGAAACGATCATTTTATGAAATTGGAAACGTGGAAAACCACAACTTACAAAGTTTGCATAAAAACAAAAAGAACTACACAAGGAAAGGCTAATCAAAATTCCACGCTAATCTAAGGTTTCGATCTCGAGCTTCATATTTGGAAATCAACACATGCAAGGGAGGATGGCCATCTTCAGTTCCATGGTGGATCTTGTTCCCCCAGTACCAAATACAATGAATCACATCCCTAAACTGATAAGACCGATTTTTATGTTTTCCTTTATCAGTGATAGAGTGTCGAATCCAATCAGCTGGGGCAACATGCGAAAAAAAGTCCCTCCAGTTCGTTTTGGGACAATAATTTTCCAAAATTTCTTAGCTACCGTACAATCTCTCAAGGCATGCAAGTCTCGTCAGCGACATTGCATAATTTGCACACGACTGTTGGTGAACCATGGCGTTTGGACAACAACGACATTGTAGGCAAAGCATCATGAGTCGTTTGCCACATGGTAAAGTTGAGGCGGGCCGGTCCTTTGAGATGCCTTATATCCTCCCAAATCTTATCAGTGGTAGGCTGAGTCTCATTACAGAGGAATGAGTACCCATCTGCAACACTATATTTTTTATTACTGGCATTACTCCAAATGATAGAGTCATTAACAACATCAAAACCCTCCTTCAAGTAGGATGCTGCATAGCAAATGCTCTTCAACACAGTTGAGCTTGTGGGTTAGGCTTCTCAAAGGGACTACCATATTTTTGGATCAAAACTTTCACCCACAACGAATGATCATCGATGAGCGTTTGCCAAACTAATTTTCCAAGCATTGCAATGTTCATGAATTTCACGTTTTTGAAACCAAAGCCTCCGCACTCTTTCGATTGACAAAGCGTATTCCAGGATAGGAAGGGCATACGTCTCTCTCCACTTTCCTCCCCCCAAAAAAAGCTTCTACAGATTCTCTCCATATCATCCAAGATACTCTGTGGAAGCTTGACCGTTTGCATTGCATATAATGGGTGTGTTGCCAAGGAGCTCTTAATTTCTTTGTTTCTTTCTTTTTGATTCCTAATCAAAAGAGATGCCTTTGATTTCTAAAACCCAAAGGCACCCATGTGGGCCCTTTAAAAATCAAAATTTGAAAATGGCCTGGCCTGGGCCTTTTCCAAAATCAAATATTTTGAAAAGGGCCTAGGTCTATTCAAAACAAAATTTAAAAAGACCTAGGTTAATCATAGGTCTATAATTGTGGACCATAAACCAACTCACTTATACTATTGTGCCATGTGGCATCCCAATGACTCAAACTATTTGAGCTATTGATTAACCACATGACATTAACTAAACAAACATATATCAATGTACTACAATAAATCACAAAACAACAAAACAAAAATTGAGAACCACCACATACAACCGTCCGACGCCGGCAACCCCTAGGACCGACGCCGCTAGCGGTGACATGGCGGGGTTGCCGCTTTGGCCGAGCCCCTTTTCCTGATCAGTTATATTATTATTATTATTATTTTTTGTTTTCTGTTTCGCGAATTTAAATCATGCATCTATTATAAAGATTACTACGCAAATTAACTAATGCTTATTGCTTAAGCTCGAAGCTCACTCCGATACCACTGTCCGGAAATCTACGCGGAACGCAACGGAATTTAAAATTTAAATTCCTTTTTAACCAGGATCGACATCGTTTAAGCAACAAGCAAAAAAGAAGTAAACATAGAATATACCTTGGATGATCTAAAATAGACCATCACTTTATCTACGGAGAAATAAAGTAGTGCCTTTACTGGCACCAATTGGTTTTAGTACAACGGTAAGCGTTTGATCTTTAACAATATTTCCCATCCGTGCTGGAATTCAGATGGAAATTGTTCGATTAAGTGGAATCAAGAGCCTCTTCACTGATGCTGAGTCTGCATGAAGTGAACACGTCTAAAATAAATTTACGTATAACATATCTACTCTTAATTTACAATAATTGTATCATCGATCACTCGTTACATAGATATTACATACGTAATCTGGATGAATGCGGTGGATATAAAGTAAATTTTACAGAATCTGTATTTTACTGTTTCGGTTTTTTATTTATGAAAATGACTTCGAAAAGAAATCGGAAAAAATATCAAATGGGATGTCAGAATATTGACGAAAATGACGAAAGAATTGCCTCGACGGCAATGCATAGAATCATCAGTGATGTCTGCTGAGCTATTGAATATTGTTGGGTTATGCATCTGAGCTGCTTAATTGGTTACACAGCTGGTGGAGTCAGTTGGATCTGAGGTCCTTATCTTGGGCATTTATGGGAAATCCGACAAATAGTTAATGGCGGTTAGGGTTAGGTTTCCAAGGCTATAAATACCTGATGTTGTAATCAATGTAAAGCAAGATAATCTTCATATACTTTTGTGCATAATAAAATATCTCCGTCTTTGTCCGTGGAGTAATCGGCACAATGCCGAAAACCACGTTAAATCTCTATATTCTTCTTGTTTCTGTTATTTTGTCATTGCCATTATCTTTACGTATGAATTGCTTCTGTGTTTGTTCCTTCTTGGGTGGCATTACTAATTAATACAAAGAGAATTAATTTTCCCTTAAAATTATGATACGGTGTATCAAGTTTCATTCTCATGAAAACAAAATTCGTTATTTTTTTCTTCTTCGAAACGAAATTACCTCATAAAGTGGATATATATAACCACACGCAGTTGGTGGGATTTGAACTCTGGACCTCATGATTTTGAAGCCTCGGCTTGATTAAAATTGTGATTCTTTCGTAATTTAAACCAATTTTGTTGGAACTTTACAGTTTTTTTTGTTTCAAAATGAGTTTAACTGAAAGTGACGAACAGTCAACTTCAGGGAATTTGAATGAGTTATGGAATGAATTTCCGGGAGTTAAAAACCGTTTTGGAAACTACTAAGATAGTAGTTTATGTTAGGTTTTTGAATCACTCGATTCCGATATCGGGTGAATGAACAATTAATGCCTAAAGGTAGGGTAAAATGTGTGGAGTGTTAATGAATAATGTGTATTCATTTGTCGCACATTGGAAATAGGACTCAAGTGAAATCACTTCTTAAGGAGTAGTGTGGCCTCTATAAGTAAGCCCCAAGGGGCAAGAGAATTTTGTGGAGGAGGAAAGACGTAGATGCTTGTTGATTCAAAACCCCACACGCGCGCTGCCGTTATGCCGGCTTGGCTCGGTTCGGGCTCGGGCTCGGGCTTGGGCCAGTATTAATATTTTTGGGCCAGCTCAACATTGGATTTTCGGAATAAAATCAGAATGTTCAGTTCGAATTAAAATTGAAAAGAAGCATCAGTTGACAATAGATTCATGAACCTGCTTGCACCATTTCGAAAAAATGGTTCATGAAAAGGCTCGAAATTCTGGTTGCAACTTCCCTAACTCCCATTCTCTCAAAGGATACTACTCTACCATTTTATGCCTATATAATATACAATCCTGATTGAAAACTTAGACAGATTTTTCTGCACAAAAAAAATTAGACAACAAAATTTCTGCAAAAACGCATACAAAAATTTTGTACAAGTTTTTTCTACATTCATAAGTCTGAGATAACAAGACCGGATCGGTTCACTGCTTGTTCGCATTGAAGTGCCACAATCAGAATAAGGTAAAGATTGTTGTATCTTGGGAGACTTCTTGCAATAACCTTGGGTATTTAATCGGGCAATAAAGTCTTAAGGACAATATTCTACGCGCCTTAGTCTGAATAAGTTTTCGAGTTTACTTACTGCTTTCTGCATTTTCTTTGAATGTGTTGCAGTATTATGAACATATGACTAAATTCTTCTATGTTATGTGTTCAACTCATTATATTCTGTTTTTACAAATTCAGGTTAATCGTTTTCAGAAAAATTAGCAACCAGTACACTACTAAATTTTCCAACAAATTCAAGGGTTATTGTTTTCAGGATTTTGTAAAGAAACGTACAAAATGAACATAAGTGCAATCTTAAGTTGTATACTCCATCCGTTCCAATTTATTTGAAGCAGTTGTCAAAATCATTTGTTATATTTTGTCTGAGGCAGTTAAATTTTCTAATGCAACATTTATGGTACTTTTCTATCCTTCACCTTTATTTACTGTAACATGATAGACAAAACAGAATGCTACATTAATTATAGCCAAAGATTTTTTAGTCATTTTATTTTAAAATCAATGCATTAATTCACTTTTTTACGTGATTTTAGCAACTGTCTCAAATAATTTAAAACGGAGGAAGTATCTCCTCACGAAACAAGATTGGGACTTGAAACCTCCAAAAGATTGCGAACGTAAAGAGCTATGTTGGGGTGTGTGTTGTTTTACAAAATTTATATAATAGTAAGAGTATTTTTGTTACCATTTATTTATTTATTGATACCTTATAAAAATGTGCTTGGACTAACGGTGAAATTGCTTATTACTATTATTATTATTAGTCTTTTTCGGACATTTTTTTCGAAGTCCCTTAAAAGTGGTTGTTTTTTTCCGTAAAGCCTCTAGTTTTCGGGCCAAGTGACCCGATTAATCTGGATTTCCGTCCAAGTCGTGTTTGGAGGGTTTGACTTTTCCTTAAAGAGTTTTTTCAACATGATAGCTTTATAGGAGAATCAAACAAACATGTCACCTACTTAGAAATTATCAAACCACTCATTACCGCTTGTAGCAAGCTACTTGGTTGGTTGTTTTGTTATTGTTTTATGAAATATCATCATGAATTTATTTTCTGTAAATTGTTTTTATATGGCCGATTAAAAGACACTTAAATGTTTATCAAGCAAGTACAAAGAAACAACTCCATAAATAACTTTAATTTATCATCCAATTTTTAATTTTTTTTTTCATCTACTTCCATTGATAAAACCAAATAAGCTCTTTAGTGCCCTTATCATTCACAAAAACTTCAACTTGATAGCGATTACATTCACCTTTACCATCAATAAATAGAAGGTATGATGATTAATTCAATCCCTCAGCACACCTAAATCCGTCAGACAATTTGTCCAACTGCAAATTGGTATGAGCCTCCTTATTATGTTGATCATTTCTATTATTTTTGGATCATTTAGGCCTACATTGTAGATCTCAAAGTGAGAAAAGATTACAAGAATTGCAAAAATCAAGAACCAAAGTGGTTGCGATTTGAGAGAAATTTTTCTTTTTCTCTTTCCCTAAGACTTAATTTGATGGTTGTTGTGGAGAGAAATTGATTGATACGATCACCACTGTTTATAATATTTACTTGACATATATCAACTAATGTATAATGTGATATTTATATTCTTTTGAGTTTGGGTTTGTGTTTGTAACATGTGGGGCTTATCAAATTTGGCCAGTAGGAAATGGGGACCATGTGGACTTTGACCCTAACAACATTTACAATGGGTAAGGTGAAAGGTTTATAAATTATCGATCTTGATTGACATCTAGCAATGCGCCACGATACTTAATTGAACCATTACACATACGCAATATCTATACAGTCGTTACTTGGGGACGATACATCAACGTTCGCATCTCATAATCTGAATATTATATTATGTCGAAGTAACACTTTACTTTCGCTTTGCAAAGAATTTCGAGAATAAAATATTCTTTAGAAGAAGCATTTAGGACATACATTCCTTCCCTCACGGTAAGTCAAATTGTAGGGCCAAAATCAAATTTTGACCCCTACAAAGGTATGATAGTATCTCCAATAAAATAATTAAGAAGTATCAAAATTAGGTATGGCATTAGGAGATATACCATATTTGAACCCTTGGCTAATACCCTCCCATCCCATACAAGCGCTCGAGTGGAAATCCAAGCACATGGCCTTGTCACTCAACCCCCCCCCCCCCCCCCCCAATGTTCTTTTTTGTAATTGGTCGAGTTAAAAAAATTGATACAACATATTTATTTTTGCAATGAAAATATTATTCAACGGCTATACATTTCTAGAACATACTATAAATATCATATATCACACTCATTACATCCATATTTTTTTCTTCACGGCTATTTTTCTTTTAAATTTAGTTCTCATTTTGTCTGTTTCATATTTTTTTCGACAAATGGCGCCGAAATCCAGATCCGATAGTTGGAAACTATATAATTTTTTAAGAAGTATTATTAAATAAAAATAATTACTCCGTATTAGCTACAGTTTGTTGTAAATTAATATTCATTTTCTTGTATTTTAATATTGATTTTATACACGATAGACATTGTATATAATTTTTCAAAATAATTATAATTACGTATAAAATAATTAAGTAGCACAGTAATAATATTTTATATTACTATCACATCATCAAAATATTTAATAAAAAAATAAAAAAATATTGATACTACTAATTTAAATTCTCCCATTGGAGATGGATATTTGATACCCAAGTGAATAGTGCCTAAAGGTATCAAAATTTGATTTTGATACCTATAGTTAGTTTGGTACCATGGGTTGGACTTGCCCTTAGGAAATGTGAATTTCGCCCGAACAATGAATCTCACACATGCTTCAATATCACACGCAATCACTAGAACATGATCGCTCTATGACTAGGGGGAAACCTCAATAGTATAAAAAAATGACAATTCACACCGCGATATTATGGCGGCTCCGGTCTAAGGATAATTACACAACCACCACATACATGTGACACTTAATATGGTAAGTGGTCAATCTAATGTGTATTCTCTAATACACGTCCATGTACATTCCAAACGTCTCTACACTTTGATAGATGAGATCTATCATTGTATTCACAAAACATAAGGCATCCAATACATGTGCCAGTCTAACCATACTATTAACGTTCCATTTAATAATGCATATGATTGGAGATATTTAAGAATTAAAGCATTTACCGTGAGTCGATATATAATCAACCATAATCATCATTATGACCTTTTTATCATGATTTAATCCTAAAGACGTTATTATATACTCCCTCCGTCCGAAAATATAAGGCTTTTTGGCCATTTCACACATATTAAGAAAACTTAATGAATGAGTTACTTTTTAATATTTCAATGCAAAATATTGTATTATTTTCTGTGACTGACTAATAATATTACATTGTTTAGTGTGAAAGTGAAAACGAGGCATTTAATATTGTATTGTTTTTTAGAAGGACTTATATTTTGGGACACCACAAAAAAGCCAAAAGACCCTATATTACAGGACGGAGGGAGTACATTATTAAAATCAGTTCGTATAACAAACACGATATATTAACATATATGTCATTTAACATATGTATAAACATAAAAGAGTAATGAAAATGATCCGACCCGGTCGAATCCGGTCTAACCCTATTGGGTTTATGGCACTACACTAACATTTTTTATGTGGATATGACCCAGCGCCATACACGTGACACTTAATGAACTATTTTGAATGCTCTAATCAAATGGGCTTAAGAAGTTCGTCCCAATTTGGGGCCTTACATTCTTAAAATCTTCAAAAGAGATGGTGTCCAGCCGATATGAAATACCTCCCAGCTCATTCCGATCCGCTGACATGGAGCATGATCACCTCGGTCTTAAACTCTCAGCTAAGGGGTGGGGCAGAATTATTTGTATCAATTTTGACAAAAAAGATTCCATATGTATTTATGTTTATGAATGAAGAGTATATGAACACTCACACCAGATTTTCTATATGAATTCTCTATTTTATACTTTTAAAAACACAATTTTCTACTTTACAATATCTCTATTCAAGAGATCTTCTATTTTACATGATGCGGTACGGTAGATATGAAGTAAAATTTTACAGGATCAGGATGCATAAATGCGGTGGATGTAAATGAAATTTTACAGAATCCGTACTTTACAGTAAAAAGTAGAGAGTTCTGCAGTGTGTTATTTTTTCAGATTAAGTTTCGATAATAGAGTTTTTAAAAGATTTACTATATCTATTGCAAATGCTCTAAAGCAGGAGCAATTTTGTCTTGTGCAAATGATTTAATTTAATTTGAGGGTTATTAGTATTTTGTCCATTTCGTTTGAATCTCCTCCCCCCTCCCCCCACTCCGACCACCAACCACCGACCACCGACCACCGACCACCGACCACCGGATAAAATAGAAAATTAACAAGGAAGAACAAAGAAATAAGTGCATAAACAAATTAGTAAAACATTAATTCATTTCACGTTAATGATCATTCAAAGAAATGATACAATTTCTGCAATCAAGATAAAAGCCTTTCATCTACTTCAATGTATGAAAGAAACTAAGTTCTTGATGGCCATTCTTATACACCTGAACTCCAGCTTGATGATGGCGATGTAATTCGCCTTTGGTCTCGATAGTAAGAACGTACGACGTTTTCGATTCCTCATCATACCTATACCCATTTTCAACTTTTTCAAAAATGTAGTTCATTTCATCTTTCCTATTATGTTCATCGACGGCAAACTGTCCAATTTCTAATATTTTGTGATCGTTTGGGTCTACTGGGTGCCTATTAGATTGATCAACTCTGATAGCAGCAGCAAACTCTAAGTGAAAAAAGGTCACAAGAATTGCAAGAATCATGAACTGAAGTGATTGTGATTTGGGAGACATGTTTTTTTTCTTTCTCTCTAGACTTAATTTGATGGTGTTTGCAGAGAGAAATTTATTGATATGATCACCACTACTGTTTGTATTATTTTCTTCATGTATCTCTACTCATATATAAGGTGGTATTTACATTGTTTTGAGTTTAGGTTTGTTATTTGTGGGACCTATCAAATTTGACCATAACAACAATTTCAGTGGGAAAACTTTTACCGGCACTCTATTTGGTGATGAGTAGGAAAGAAAAGTGAAAATATGTCGAAGAATGTGAATTTGTTTAGGAGGGATGCCCTGGATTGTTTGTAATTTTTTTGTTTTGTTTTATGTATGTGTTGTGGAAAACAATGTGTATATTAAAGAATATATTAATATGGATTGAGTTTATGAATAATGATAAAGTTACATCCAAATAAATTATGCACCATGATCTCCCACACGTTATTTTTTTTTTTTTTTTTTTTTTTTTTTTTTTTCAGACCGAGTCCTTACTTGGAAAAAAAAAACGTGCGACATGTATAACATTAAATAAATCTAATATCATACACAAGTCTTACGTTATTATATCATAAACAAAGCGACATGGAATCTGAATAGACTCGAGTGAATAACTATAGGACCGATGAAGAGTAACAATGCTGCAAAAGTAGAACAAAAGGTAGAATCTATTACGACATACGAAATCCAAATCCAAGTCTTACCAGCCAAACTTACTAGTCTTACAAGCCATATATAGCTAATCTTATAGACGTCTTAGCATACAAACCAAACTGAAAGTACAACAAGTTCTCAACATAATAAATGGTACAAGTTTCAAATACATACACATGATATTAAAAGAAAAGCTAGAGGTCTCCAAGCACAATCCAATGATCTCACTCATCATCAGAACACTTATCTTCATCACACTGCACATCTTCTCGGATAGGGGAAAAACATACAAAACATGCAAATGGGGTAACTCTTTAGTAACAAGCAGTAGGTATTGAACAACATGCTTTATAATTTTCGGAGAGTACTGACAACGTTGATCTTTATTAAATTAACAATACTTCTAGGTATCACTCCATGTCCTATAACACGTTGTGAGTTTTCTATTGGTTTTTAGCTTGGTTTATCTTTGTTACACCAAGGTGTCAAGTAGGGATGACAATGGGCACGGGTGGGTACGGGTTTGGCATTATCCATACCCTACCCATCATAAATTTTTGATACCCATACCCTACCATTTACCTGTCCGGGTAGACATTTTTAAATCCATACCCTACCCATGCGGATATCCACGGATTTATGGATATTCATGGATATTTGATTTCATTCACAAAAATGAAATTGACTCTATCGGCGCCATAAAATCACTTCCTTACGCCATTTTTTAATAGTTTTTTTTTACTACATGCACTACGAAATTACGTTCAAGACACTTATACTAGAGTTTTGTTTGTTCAAAATGTTTTTATTATTAAAGTTGATTCACAATCCATAGTAGTCACGGACATAGTAAATATATGTCTAACAATTGCTTGTAATAACGAATACTTGATCTTGTTTATTTTCTATAATAATTCAAGAAAACAGAAGTTAAGAGATTTTGAAAAGGAAAAAAAAACATCATCATTTAAATTATGGTTTAACTCGGGCTAAAATACTTTCACTTCATCTTTTGACAACTAACAAAAGTGGTGAACTTCTCCAACCATCACCAACATTATCTTAATGTGATATTAAACTATTAAAGTGTATATTCACCATCATTTGATTTTCTTAATTGATGAGTTCAATCATCATCTAATAATCAAAAGACAATTGTTTGCTTCTCTGTGATTTTTAGATGGAATGCTTTGAGTTATTTATATGTATGTATATATAAATAAATATATATAAAGTTTAGGTTAATATATCATATGGTGGGTCGGATGGGTAATACGCCAGGTAGAAAATTAATATCCATACCTTACTCTACCCATGGCGGGTTTTGAAAAATCAAATCCATACCCTACCCTACCCTTAAAAATACCCTACCCTAACGGGTTGGGTAGGGTGGATATCCATCGGGTTGGATCAAAATTGACATCCCTAGTGTCAAGGGCACTACGCTTAGTTAATGTGGATTAAGAACACAACTGGTTGCAACCCACCAGATAGTCGCTCTAACGGTCCCGGGAAGTCATTCCGTTAGTGTGTGATCAGCGGAAGTCGTCCACTTTATATGATCATCAAAATACCATGATATTGTACCATGCCTTACCATGAAATTCAAGGTGTTTATTCTTTTATCTAAACAACTAGCCACAAAGTTCGTGCAAGGAAAGACCTTACCTTACAACTCTACTCCCTCAAGTTAGAACACTAGACTCTAGCCAAAACCTAGCACATACACAGACAATGATGGATACTAATTCATCAAAGCAGAAGGCCAATTCCAAGTTTTCGACGGTCCCACATTTCATCTCATCAAAAAATTCATACGGTGCTGGAACTAAATGCATTATATTGTTTATGGCTTTCACAACTGGATGAATTTCAGCCAGACCTAAACACCAAGGATTATATACATAATTTAACAACCCTTAAAAGCTTCTAAACAATCAGAACTACGATTGAGATGATTTTGAACTCTAATTCCTACGGAAAAACTCAAGACTCTAAAAGTGGGGATTTTCATATGTTAACTGGTCGAGGAAAAACTTATATCAAAAAGATCATTGCTTCGCGGTGATCGATCTTCTTTAATTCAATTTAAAACCCAAAGGTTGGATTAGATGCTATAATAAAGATTCTTCATTTCTCTCTACTTTCTAATTAGTTCGAACTTGCCAGAGGAGTTGGGGATGTTTATGACAATAACGTATCTTAAGGAAGATGAGGAGTTTTATTTGTTAAAAAAAAAAAAAAAACTTCTCCCTCTTTTTTTATTTAAAAAAAGGAATAAAAATGATAAAATTCCAATTTTTTCTTTAAAGACAAAGTCGCCTTTTTTTCTTCGAAAAATCAAGATGTCACATTTTTCATTTTTTAAAATATAGAAACATCCACAACCATAAGACGTATTGGATGTAGACTTTAAATTGATTCTTCAGAGTAACTCTATCTTTATCCGTGATTTCATGCAATAAATATTTAAATAAACGGTTAACTATATATAATCAAGATAGAAACATGATGTTTAATACAATAATTTACTCCATGAATATTCTAGGCCTACACTAATGCATGATTTGTGACAATACATCTTCTTTGACTTGACCGGAGTTATTTACGTTAACAACCACACAACCACCAATCATAGTGCCGGAGGCTTCCTTTGGAAAGGATGAAGATAGTGGCTATATATGACATAGTGAAGAAAATGAGAGATGCAATACGCGATGTAAACGGTGATTATTTGTTTGATATCAATAATCGAACTGAAAAGGCGTTGGAAAACGCGGTTGTTCCATGTATTTTCACGAGCCTTTGTGGTTTCGCTTTAAATAAAGATGAATTCGGATGGGGTATTCCGGTGTGGATTGGAATGGGCAGCGTTCCGGTAAACAATTTGGTGTTTTTGATGAACTCGTTATCAGGAGGTGGCATTGATGCTTATGTGAATTTGAAGGAAGAAGAAATGGCTAAATTTCAAGTTGACGAGGAATTGCATGAATACGTTTTATCAGGAAATTGATGGGATTCGAGAACGAGTTGCTAAAAGCTATGTTGTGTTTTCTGTTTATTGTGTTTTTTTATTCCTATTTAATTACCTGTGGTGCCCAATTATTTTTTTCGGGATAAATTATATGCATCATTTTCATTTTTTTTATATTAATTTTGGATGTATATATCAGTTTTCTCGATTTACGCTTCCTAAAATGATGGTGGATTGTGCATATATTTCTTAACCAATCTGAGTATGTCTGGGATGTGAGAAAGAATAATCATAATGATGATTCCATATTTGGTAGTGATTTATGCGTTTATTTTATATTGATTTTGTAACGCCCCGTTCGCGGATACCGAGTTTTTATCCGGAAAAGAAACGTTCGTCACGTATAATACTAAATAAATTCAATATTATACGTAAGCCTCTACTACATCGTATCGAGTTTAGCAAACGGAAGCTAAAAAGACTCGGCAAGCATCATAAATGTATCTAAGAATTAGATTAAAACTCAACGAAGATAGAAAGAATTACTTACAACATACGATGCCCAAAAACGAAAGTAAAACAACAAATCTTACAAAGCCTTAAAGAAAGTACAACACTTGTCTTGATATTGAAATAACAACATAGTTTGATACATCTTATAATAAATGAAACAGAAAACATCAAGTGAAACTTGGACTCAAACATCGTCCCCAAAGTTGTCATCCATCACATGCTCAACATGTTCTCCTTCTCACCCCAAAAGCATACAGCAAAACATGTTCTAAACATTACATATCAAATCATACCATATTAATAACATCTAGGCATGATTTCTAAGCACAAACCAACTCTAAAACTTAACATTAACATCATAAAACCTTATTTAAACTTTAGAAAGAGCCTCTTACTTGTTCAAAGCAAAACTCCAAGACAAAACCTGCTGCACTTGAGAAGGCTTCAACAAAAACCTATTTGATCACCATTAAACTTAGATTAATTGGTGATCACTCCAAACCAAAAGAACTACGAATCAAACCGAACGAAACCTTGAAACAAGATCATCTCTTGATGATACCAAGATTAGGGGCTAAATTCTTACCTTCTCAAAACTCTGAACTTTTAGAATCAAAACGATTCCCTCTTCCCGCTGATTCCAGATCTTCAAACGATTTTGAAAACCGATCACAGACTTATGAGAATTTTGGAGAAGTCTCTCTTTGTTTTCTTTCTGATTTGAGAGGAACGAATAAGTCGAACTTGCCAGGGAAAAACTGATGTTTCAAAATGTCTGATGGTAATGGGAGGTTTTATTTCCAAAATAAACTTCCCATTAACTCAATTAATTACAATTAATTTCCTTTAATCACAATTAATTCCCAAACAAATATTAATTATCCAAATTAATATTTTCTGCTATAAAACTTAATCCATGAATTAAATATAATACCATGTTTCCCGTAAAAGACACGTCTACCCTTATTCGAAAAGTCGGGATATTACAGATTTTGTCGAAATATACTCCGTGTCAGGAATGTTTTCTATGATTTTCAGGTTTCGGGGGATAAGGATAGATTTTGGATGATTTCTGGACTTGTAGAAGAATTTGTGGAAGTTTTGCGGAAGATTGGAAAGAAAATGAATTTCAAGATTCCAGAATTTCAGTATTCGGTTTCCATCATGGCTTGTTTATCCAGTTGCAATAAAGACAAAACTAATAGTCATTGTTTATTTTACCCTTTTTTCTTCATTAACCGGGTTATCAATATCAAAACTCCATGGAATCGCAAATCACCCTTTCATTTCATGCTCCGCCACTTTCCCAATCTCTTTCCCGCCCCAGTTTCTCCTCCAAACCCCATCATTCTCCTCGAATTCTTCATTTTTTTCATGAATTGAAGCATGTCCTAACCTTCCCCGCCCTCATCTGTGCCTCGTTCCCCTTCATTTTTCACATTTTATTAGTAATTCTCATAAATAACGATTCGTAATAGTGAGTTCAACAAGTCATAATACTCCCATCACTTGGGAAAGGCTGTAGACTTATTGATGCCTCAAATTTTTATTTTGAACGGACGCCTCTAATCTTACCGTATCTCCGGGCAAGAGGCGGAGCTTGCAAAGGCTTCTAGTGAACAAGAAGGAATTATAAGCACAAAGTCCGTTTTCTCATGCCTTAGAACAATTTTAAGGTTTCTTTCCCTATCCATGAAGTTTGTTTCGTCAGGCTTGCTGTCAATAATAAAACGCATACTTAGTTTATTCGACATTCTTCTACATCAAATTTTTTTAAGTAGCAATTTTATTAAAAACTAAAAAGATTTTTGAAACTCACAAACCGAGTTTCATAACTCAAACTACAAAATCTTGGAGGTAATGATTGTTTTACTTTCTCGATCGCCTAGCCATCATATGTATTTTTCAACTTCAAATGTTTCCTTTTCTAAATCAGAAGAATAGTTTTTCTTTTCCTTGATTTTCTAGATGATGTATTCAAAATCTTTAGGAGTTCTCTATCCTTATCAATTGAAAAACACGTCTGCTCGGTGATAGTGTCCTTTAGAGTTGGTGGAGAAGTAGTTAGGGTATCTATTTCATGTTCTGCGGTCTCTTGATTTATCTTCAATCTTACCTCATGTATCTCCTCCCAGTGATCGGGGCCAGTTCGATTTGCAGTTGTTCACGCTTGATTTTGTCTTGTGTGCTTTCGATTAAAGGTTTGATGGCTTGTTGAGAGTTTCCAGCATGATCCGGGGCCGGTTCAATTTGCAGCTGTTTTTGGCTTTCAATTTTTCGAGTGCCATCAGTCGTACTTGAACTTAACACCTTGCTTCTCAAATTCTCTATGGCACTTTCTTCACCCATTGCATAGCCGTTTGGTGTATTTGGCTGCACTTGCAGAGCTACAACATGGTCTAAAGTTTTCTCAGGCTCTGCCCATAGGCAGTAAGTACGTTTGTTAATGTATACAAAATCCAAATTTCAATTTTATTAAATATGTTGGTTTTGTGTCCCTGGTCAACAACTCTCAATTGACTTTCAAGAAGTTTTTCGAAATTCTTTAGTTATGATGATTCACGGTGGTGGAAGCACATGTTCTTATATAGGGTCCGCGGACCCTGCTAAAAATAATCAAACTCCATATTTTATCATAGTTCATACAGTTAAACCTTGATAAATTAATACTCTCGGGACCAGAAAAAATATTCGTTTAGCGAAGTTATTTATTTATGGAACATTATTTTAAGCCCATTTGCCAAAGTCGGGACCGGAAAAAATTATTCATTTAGTGAGGTTTAACTGTATTTTTTATGGTGTCAATTGAAAGTGACAAATTAAATGACACTAGTTGTGTAGTATTTGTGAATCGATGTGACAATTTGTAGTGACGTATTGTCTTACACTGGTTATTGTCACTAATTAATGTCATAGTGTCAGTTAGTAGTAGAGGTGGCCGGTTCTGGGTCAAATGACGGGTCGGACCCGGAGGTTCCCGGGTCCAAACCGGCGGGTCCACGGGTCCAGGAACCGGTTCTAGGTTCCACCGGACCCGGACCGGCCCGGAACCGGCGGTTCAAGGAACCAGACGGAAAACTGGCGGTCGAACCGGCCAGGAGGACCCGAACCGGCGGTTTTTTTTCCCTCCAGTTTTTCCAGTTTTTTTCCCTACAAGTGGACCAACTTGAATAATTTGTCCAACGTATATTTTTTCAAATTTTTTGAATAATTTTTTTTTAATTTTAAAATATCACACACTCATCACACTATGAAGTAATTCAAGTGTGCCGTCATTGATGTATTGTTTAATTATGTAATGTTGTTGTTTAATAAAACAACTTTTATATACACTTTGCCTCGATTCATTAAGATATAAAATCAACTTATATACATAATATTTTAAGTATAAATTATCGTAATCACTATATGAAATATAAGTTTAATTTACTTACAAATTAATCATAATATATAAACAATTAGAAAACTACGCATTATTCTTTAATTTACTTTCAATATACATGAATCCAAACTGAAAATGCATAAAACCCTTCATGAATGTACGCATGTATCCGTTTAGTTGCGATAACATTAATTCGTACGGCAACTCGAATGCAAACGATTATAAAAATATTTACTTTATGAAAAAATAACTAAAAAATTAGAATATATTATGAAATTAAATATTATATATAGTAATGAAATTAAATATTATACAAGCCGTGTGTTTTTTTTTAAAATATAGTTATGAAATTAAATATTATATATAGCTTGATAACCAATTATAATTTATTATTAATTTTAACGTAAGTTATACAAATTTTGTAAAAAAATATAGATTTTTTTGGAACCGTGATCAGAACCGTAATCGGAACCGTGATCTGAACCGTCTGGACCCGGGAACCACCGAGACCCGGAACCGGACCGGGGAACTGCCAAACCCGCCGGTTCTTGAGACCTGGCAGAACCGGCTAGAAATTGGAACCGGTGGTTCCGGTTCTATTTTGGACCCGGAACCGGAGGGTCGTGCCAGAGACCCGTAACCGGCTAGGAACTGGCCACGTCTAGTTAGTAGTGACAAATTAAATGACACTAATTAAGTAATTTCGGTGAATGAATGTGACAATTAGCAGTTTTTTTTAAAACCTAATTTTTAAGGGTATTATTGTCTTTATGCCTCCTAAAATGTCATTTTTACCAAAAAAAATGTGTTTGTGTCCTTTTTAATAATTTTGAATTTTTTATGTCCTTTTCAATAACTCTCCCAAAAATATACTAACTCCGTCCCGTATTATAAGTTATCCTAGCTTTATGCACACAGATTAAGAAACTCAATAAATGATCCAACTTTGGTAATTTTGGACTAAACTTAAGCTGATTAGAATAATGTAAAGCTTTGGAATAATGAGTAAGGGTAAAACAAGAAAAAGATTATTAATTATTGAATTGAAATGTGAGAATGATATATATTGGGGGACAGATGAAAAATGCTAGGATGACTTATAATATTGGACGGATGTAGCATTTACTTTGAAAAAAACTTACGGACCGTGCTGAATTAAATTTCTGGATCCGCCACTGATGATTCACTGTTGTGCCTAGTAACCAATATAATTTTGATAATGTAACGACTTACTAATCGTATCATATATGACTTGTGTTGATTGACTTGTCAACAACTTGACTATACACATCATTATATGATAGTCAATCCTCGTCTCTAAAAGTTTACCGACCCATGCTGTAGTCGAAGGACGAATTAACATTTCATATCTCAACATGTCCTCTAAAATGTGGCCTATAGGAAGGAAGAGAGACTCAACACTTAAAAATATATACTTTTTGTATGGCTTATAAGAAGGAATAAATACCCAACACCTGGAAGTATATCTTTTTTTTAAGACCCTGGCATATGAGAAGGGAGAGCCCACACTTGGAAGTCCAAGTATTGAATTTTTATTTTTGTTAAGATTGTGTTTGGAACATGGTTTTACCTAATGATCTCTCACTCTGATATCATGTTTTACTACCATCTTTTAAAAAATAAACTAAAGCTAATTTTGATTTAGGTAATTACTAGAGGCGGTGGAAATAAAGGACAACAAATAGATGAAAAATGGTCAATAGGACATTGGAAAAAAAAAGGCAGCAAGGACAAAATACCATTTCATTCTCCAAAATACCCCTGTTAAGAGGAGTTACCAATCAGTCAACCTTTTTACGTAGAAAACGCTAGTGGATTTAATTCCACTTGCATCAAATAAATCAAATTCCACAAAATGGGTGAAAATCCCGTGAATCTTTGTTCAGAAATGGAGTCCACCGAAGTCGCAATTCAAGGTTACTTGATTTGGGAAAGGAACAACAATTTGGGTTTCGCAATTTTGTTGAGCATGGAAATATTAAAAGAGGAAGATTTAAAACATGGGTACAAATGCCTCGATTATTCTTTTTTCCGTGTCTTTGGCTGCGCTTATTGGACTTATCTTCATCCTTACAATAATCATAAAACTGACTTTCGTTCTAAAACATGTATTTTTCTCGGTTACAGTCCCAATCACCATGGTTACAAATGCCTCGACCTCTCCACTGGCCGCATATATATTTCTCGTCACGTAGTCTTTGACGAGTCTTCCTCTCCTTATACCTCCTCGTCTGAAGCTCCCTCCTATACTCCTAAAACAGCAGTTCTTCCTTAAGCACTGGCCCTTCCTGCTCCTGCCGTCCCCCTGCCTCCTCCCTCTTCTATACCCGAGCCATCTCCACCTTCCCTTACTCTGAGCATTCCTCTAGCATTTGCATCCGAACCTTCCTCTGCCACTGCCTCCCCTAACTCTCCCTCATATGGCTCTTCACTGCGTCTTGCTCCACATAAAATGGTCACTCAAAAACCAACACCCTTAGCCCAAACGTCTTGAACCTGTTTTTGTCCGATACCCCCTTCCCAAAGTTCTTAGTGAAACTACTGATGTTCTTGAGCCCACATCGGTTACTGAAGCCTTGAAACACCATGAATGGAGGGATGCCACGAGATATGAGTTTAATGCTTTGGTCCAAAATGACACTGAGGACCTTGTTCCTTATTCTTTGTCTCAAAATCTTCTTGGTAATAAATGGGTTTTCCGTATTAAACGGTATTCAGATGGACATATTGAACGTTACAAAGCTCACATTGTTGCCAAAGGCTTTCATCAGGAAGCCGGTGTTGATTCTTCTGATACTTTTAGTCCGGTTGTCAAACCGGTCATTATTCGCACTGTTTTATCTTTGCTGTTTCACATGATTGGGTTGTTCGATAGGTTGATATTCAGAATGCGTTCTTACATGGGTTTCTTACTGAGGATGTGTGCATGCAGCAGCCACAGGGATTTCGACATCCTGATTATCCTAATCACGTTTGTAAGCTCAAACGTAGTCTTTATGGTCTTCGGCAGGCACCACGTGCATGGTTCTCCAGATTCATTGATGTTCTTCGGCAGTTTGGTTTTCAGCCCTCCACGGCCGACACCTCTCTATATATCTATCATCGATGACATTTTGCTTACAGGTACTTTAGGTGATCTTGTATAGCAGACTATCACTTACTTATCTTCTCATTTTCCGGTTAAGGACCTTGGATCATTATCTTATTTTCTTGGTGTTGAGGCTCTTTCTACTCCTGATGGGCTTCTTCTGAGCCAACTCAAGTATATTCACACATTATTACAGCGTGTCATGGCCTCTAACCTTCGCCTCAGCCGTCTTGATGGTCAACCGTTCTCTGATGCATCCCTTTACCGTAGCATCGCTGGTAGGCTCCGGTATCTTGGCTTCACTAGACCCGACATCGCTTTTGCTGTGCACAAAGTTAGCAAATTTATGCATGCTCCTCGCGATATGCATTGGGCCGCTGTGAAACGTATTTTACGGTATCTCAAGCATTCGATTTCTGATGGTTTTCATTTGACGCGCTCTCCTACTTATGCTTTACATGCTTTTACTGATGCTGATTGACCATCCGACCCCGACGACCGTCATTATATTGGTGCCTACTGTATATTTCTTGGCTCCAATTTTATTAGTTGGCACTCTAAACAACAAGACACAGTTGCCAAGAGTAGTATTGAAGCTGAATATAGAGCTCTTGCTCATGCTGCTGCCGAACTTCATTGGGTTATGTTCTTGCTTCGTGATATGTCAGTTCATCTTCCTCATCCTCCTACATTGTGGTGTGACAATATTGGTGCTACTTACCTCACTGCCAATCCAGTTTTCTATGCTCGTACGAACCACATAGAGATCGATTTCCACCATGTTCGCGAATTGATGGCATTCAACAAATGGCGCGTTGTCTTCATCTCCTCCAAAGATCAATTGGCTGATATTCTAACTAAACCGCTTGGTCATGTCCGATTCGCTGATTTGAAGCACAATCTCCACGTTCATTCCATTCCAATGGGATTGCAAAGGCGTATTGATGAAATTGAAACCCTTTCCCAACAAGCTAATGTCGAGTAGTTAGGGCATCATCATTATGTTTATTTACGATTATATCCCCTGTGTAAACACCTATATAAACAACCCATTGTACTCTTATTTGATCAATGAAATCAAACATATTTTACTATAATACAGGAAAATGAAATAGCAGCAACCAAAATAACTACATGGTGAAGATGATCAATTGAGATAGAAAAGCCTTCCCTCAGAAATAAAAAAGTCGATATACACGAAATAAATACATACACACACACACATATATATATATATATATCTATATGTGTGTGTGTGTGAAATTTTAAAATACAACCGTTGTAGGAAGGTTTTACCAAGTGGCATATATTACAACCATTCATTTCTAACCTCTCACAAACGATAAAAATGTATTATGTGAGAGAGTAAAAATGAGAGGCTCGTATGCCACTTGGTATAACCTTCTACAACCGTTGCACCATAAAATCTCTCGATACATACTACCTCCGTCCCAAATTTGAAGTCGTTTTGGCTTTGGACACACAGATTAAGTAACACAATAAATGATCCAATTTTTTTATACTTTTAGACTAAAATACCCTTTTTGGTGGATTTATAAAATAAATTTGAAATGGAATACTAACAGCCACTATGATAGATTAAGAAAAATAGCATTAATTATTGCATTTGAAGGTAAGAACGACTTATATTATGGGACGGTAAGAAAGGAGACAAAACGACTTATAATTTGGGACGGAGAAAGAAGAGACATAACCAGTACTTTCCACACAAATATATAATATATATATATATATATCTATATATATAACCGCACTTATTTATTTATTTTGATAATAGCATATATATATATATATATATATATATATATATATATATATATATATATATATATATATATATATATATATATATATATATATATATATATATGCTATTATCAAAATAAATAAATAAGTGCGGTTGGAAATATTAAGCATTTAACACAGGAAACAACATCCCATAAATCACGTTGCCAGATTCAAATCAGTTACGAATTGGATTTATAGATTTTTGTCCAGAATGACAAAATTATCAAAAAAAACCGGGATAGAAGGAAACTGTAATTTAATAAGGACAAAAGTAATAATTATGAAATAACAAATATGAAGTAACAAATGTGGAATAGAGTAAATATGAAGTATCAATGGTGAAACACAAAACAATATTAACACGTGAAGTAACAATTTTGAAGTAACAATTGTGATGTTTGTCTTTTATAATCATGACAATGTTATTTTTGTCTTTCCAGACTCATTTGTTAATTTTTTTTATCCTTGTGACCATTCCCCTTGGATTTAATAAGAAAAGATAAAAATGTCTTGTGAAATATATTATTGTCCTTATCAAAATAAAAAAAATTCTACTAGATTAAATGCATATTTCCTTTTCTAGACTGTTTTTTTCACATTTATGCCTAGCTATTTTATATAACTCGGTTTGATGATATTGCGTGTAGAAGTTATAGACACATTTGAGATAAAGGTTTCCCTTATTGATATTTTATTTTTATTGTTAATTCCTTTCTTGTTTTGGTAATTGAAATATCGGTTACCGAGGCTACACATTTGTCTTTCATAATTAAGCTGCTACATGATCCGTTCACATCTCTCAATGCACACAGCAAGCAGGTTGAATAAAGAAATTGTTTCACATCTCTCAATGCACACACTTGAATTCTATACATTATGCATTCCCTTAACTTTATTTGCATATTCAAATTCCAATTCCAATTCATCGACTGAAAAAATGAAGCTTGAAATCGATGTCATCTCTACAGAAATGGTGACTCCATCTTCTCCAACCCCTTTTCATCTCAACAATTACAAGCTCTCTTTCTTTGATCAGATAATGCCTGTTTTAATGCCTTCTGTTCTTTTCTATCCAGCTACTACTAATGATCATATTCATACCCCAATTATCAGCAATTTCAAAAGATCAAACTGTCTCAAGAAATCTTTATCCCGAGCGTTAATTAGCACTATTCTATCCTCTTGCAGGACGTCTCGTAGGTAATAGCTATGTGAATTGCAATGATGAGGGTATCACCTACGTCGAAGCTCGAGCTAATCACAAGCTTTTTGATGTTATAACCAACCCATTAATCGTGGAAGAACTCAATAAGTTTGTCCCTTGTGATGCAACGGATCTTTGTCTTGTTGTTCAAGCAACTTTTTTCTCCTGTGGCGGACTGGCTATCGGTACAGGATTGTCTTTTTTCATGTTTGTCAATAGCTGGGCTGCATTTTCACGAGGCAGCGAAAGCCATGTTCATTCTCCAAAGTTTGAGTCTGCAGTCTTGTTTCCACCGAAAGATTTTGCTGGTGAAAACGTTATACGAGAGAAAAAGAAAACAGCTGAAGGGGGAGGAAGAAAGAAACATTAGTCCTCAAGATGTTTACTTTTAGTTCCCAAAAGATTGATGAACTTAGAGAGAAGTATTCCAAGAATACAAAGGGTGTTAAAGGCTTGATACGTCCATCGAGAGTCGAGACCCTATCAGCTTTCATTGGGACTCGCGTTATGGCCACCACCGGACCCAACGACGATGACATGGCAAGAAAAGCCTATGCTTTACGAATTGCTATGGATCTTCGGACAAGGGTTGTTCCGCCCTTGTCTGAATATCATTTTGGTAATATGGTTGTGGCGCCAGAAATCACATTGCCTCCACCCGAAGATGATGATGAAGATGGTGCTTATGGTATTGTGAAGAAAATAAGAGATACAATACGCAATGTTAAGGGTGATAATTTGTCTGACTTCAAGAATCTAGTTGAAAATGATAGAAAACGATAGATCTAGAGTACCTGAATAAGCGGAAGCGGAAGAGATCATCAGGATCGTTTCCCTAAGGATCGTTTCCCTATATCCATTGTTATTCGATTTCTGCTCCGTTGTGTCATCACGATCCAAGCCCTGGAATAGAGAAGAACTCCATATACACAGTGACGGTATACGGTGCCTCTAGGTCTTCTGGTCTATGCCTAATTATCTGAATGATCACCCACCGATGGTACACAGGCAGTCTTTATATAGGCTAGACAAGGGACCTAGTGCATTATTAGATAATGATATCAAAGAATCCTAGCCATCATAGGACTCTCTAATAATGCTATTTAATAAACCAGATAAATACAAAATAACCATAACGTGATAACTATAAGGGCCACATAATAATATCTATATTTATTAGATAAATAAGAGATAATTCCAACATTCTCCCACTTGGCCCGATAGTTAGGTTAGCAGAAAATTTATGAGTAACTTCAATATACTTGCATGCACATAATGCTACCCACTTTGGTTTATTAACACAACTTCAACTAGAAAACATTAGCACAAGAACAATGGCGGGCATGCTCGTTGAGTCGAACAATTCCTTCCATCATTACGTATACAACATCAACTAGTCAAGTTACTTTATGAATGAACTAATCTAAATGTCATTCAGGTCCTTGAATCCAAAATGGATTCCCTCATACATGAACTCGGTGCACTTTCATGTAACAGCTACATCACTATGATGCCAATTTCGATAATTTACAGAGAATTCAGACGAATCAACTTTATGTGTCAATAAGTCAAATATGAGTTCAAAATGATCATGTAATAATGTAAGCCGGCAAAAGCCACAATCCATAAACTCATATTATTCTACTTACTTGACACTCGTCTTATAGCTAGCATACCTCCGACAAAATGTCTCATAAATGTCAATTTGCTAATTTTGACATGCAAAACCAATCCTCATAAAAAGGATAGTGCAGTCGAAATGGAATTTGGCCAAAAGCAAAAATTTGACTGAGAACCATAGGCCAAAACTCATAAAACCTGTGACTTATCAACACAAAACTTTCGGCTATTCGACATATGAACACAAAACTTTCGGCTATTCGACATATGAACACAAAACTTTCGGCTATTCGACATATGAGCTACTTCAATCAAAACTCAAACTTACCTTCAAAGGGCACTGAATGCAAGGTTAATGAGATTCTCTTAAGCATTATGAGATTCATCATTATCTTGCAACCTAATCTTCGAAGGAAACTTGTATATCAAATATATAGCTCAACACAAAATGCAAGTATACAAACTCGTCTAAAGTATGGTTAGTGCTCCCACTGGTCTTACGCATCGTTACAATGCAAACCATATACAATTATCAGAAGCTTACAAAATCCATAAACCGACTTGCAAACCAAAAACATATATTCAGTACTTTTATTCCTAACACATGTTGTGTACATTTATACGGTTTACCACACAAATAACAAACACTATAATTGTCTAGTAAACCATTTTATAAACAAAATGACAAATAAATTCTTCAATAACCATATAGAAGAATTTATAGTCTATGGTACCTCATAGAGAAAATTCTCAACAAGTTCAACATAAATTTGTTCATCATAACAAGAACAAGTTCCAACGTGATCTATAGATCACCAATATGGGATCTTATAATGAACAACAAGAGACTAGTACAAAACATGAATTTTCTCAAGATGTAATAATGCAACTCATGCTTACAATGTTCAAAAGAACAACTTCATCCAACAATGGTCAGATAGATTAATGCACACAATTCAAGTAGAATTAGGTTTAATGATTGAGAAACTTACTCACACTATATTTCTGTATCTAGTGGTTTAAAAAGTAGACACAAAACGTGATTGCCTTTAACATGTGTTCGATCTTCAAGTGACTCTCTTAATATGAAATAAAATGTATTTCATTTAGAATCAACAAGTTTCTTCAATGCATGATTATGCCATTTACCTTATGATTAATCACTTGAAACAATCACTCCCACTCAATTAACATTTCTCAAAATCAGTATGGTTTCTAGCTTTCATTATGCTTCATCAAAATATCTATTTACATACAAACACTTTACTTATCCAAAACCTATATAACACGTTATGCTAGAACACATCATCAAAATATCTATTTACATACAAACACTTTACTTATCCAAAACCTATATAACGAGTTAAGAACTCCTATCAAAATAAGGATATATATGAATGTGTAATATCCAGAATAATTCTCTCTGTAGTATAATATTGTCAATATGACAACCTAGAGAAGAACTAAAAATCTTACACCATGTCTCATTAAATAGATTTTAACTTTATAGAATACTAACAAATGTCATTTTCGATAAGATTATCCCACTCAATCACACGGTGTTGCATACATGTGTGATTGGAACATTCAAGGAGAAAAATGACATATTTTCCATTATAAATGTGTCTTTTGCTCTACACTTTCAAAATGAGCTTTCTTTATCCTTGATTATAAAAGCTTTGTGGACAATATAAGCTTCAATACGGATAAGAAGGCACCAAAATGGATGATATCGAAATTTGAGATAAATTCTCAATCCATCCAAAATAAGAACTAAGACACTTACGTTAATACGATCTCAAAGGATAATTCAAAAATATGTGTGTGGACTTAATGGTTTGTTGTATCACTATATATACAAACCCCAGAAAACTCAAATAGTGTCGATAAAAGCGTTAAGCTCTAAGTCTCACCACAATTCATGTTTTATTTAAAGAAGTATATTACAACTTCATATGTCGAAACTGTGATATTTACCTTGATGTCACTTATCTTATGTAAGTTAGATATAAATTAGAATGCCATCAAGCTCAGCAAATGAAAGATTGTAGAATCTTAAACCGAGCATATGACTTTTACTAAGTGTCTAACATCTTGAAGGATGCTAGCTTTATAGTTATATCCAATCTACTTTAAGTGACTATGTGAAGTAGAGGTCGAAAGTACTTCACTATATATCACAATGGAATGAAACCAATATCAATATGAGATCAATAATATAGTAATTTCCAAACCAATGAGGTAGCTAATTTTAATGTCCTTAACAAAAGTAAATGCCAATTATTATTGACATTCAGTTAATAGGACATAATTACCTTCACGTGTAATAAAAAACGAGACAATGATATTCTTTATATGTCTCAAAACTTAACTCCTAATGTTTGAATACATTGATCAAATACTATATAGACCACTTGTCTTTATGTCTTCATAACTTTCAAACATAAGGAGTGTATTTAATTACACCATCATAAATAGAAATCACCAAAGACATTAAGAATATCATAATAGTAGTACTCCAAATTGATCTATAAAATAACAATTATAACCTAACTTCATTATGTGTTACGTACTGAAAGCCTTTAATTTGTGTTATTGAGAACAACTCTTTTATTAAGGTGGTAAAAAAAATGGACTTAATCCATAATGGAAATGCAAACCTTATATGGTTTGATTATACTTATCTTTAAGAGCATCATACATAAGCGTTCAAGTCGCCCATATGCTCATAGAACAACTTATCAGTCGACAAAATTTGATTCAGTAGGGAGTGGTGGAGCACCCATACGAATCACACAATTCAAACCTATGCATTCCAAAGTCTATTATTTGAGTTGTCTCGGAGAGAATAAACAAATGTTAATTCTCAAATAGTAAATTCAAAACCTTCCTTTGGGCAGAGGTCGTAGACACTACATAGAATTTACTTTCAAAAGTAATAAGACTGGAGAACCAATTAAAATAGAGAAAGACCATCTGTACCTTTGGGCATAAGATAAATCCCCTCATTGTTATATCAATTTCCATCTTATTTCAATTAATCTCATTAAACAAATGCTTCCCTTTG
Source organism: Gentiana straminea (assembly GCA_036785695.1). Classification (NCBI taxonomy): domain Eukaryota; kingdom Viridiplantae; phylum Streptophyta; class Magnoliopsida; order Gentianales; family Gentianaceae; genus Gentiana; species Gentiana straminea. The sequence goes on along the minus strand of JAVUPR010000270.1, from coordinate 471,392 downwards.
GGGCCGAGCATTGTTCAAATGAATTAATTGGTCGAAGTGTATGTATCACTTGTGTAACCACTATTCATTATGTGATCAACAATTTATTACTTGTCCTACATTCTAGATGCTTTGGCTACTCCGAGAGATGCACGAGAAATAATTTTTAATGTGACACATACGGTTTGATTATATAGTCTCTTCAGATAGCACATAATAACAAATAATGTGTATACTAACAACGATATATAAAGACTAAACAACATTAGTTAATCAAACCAAATGATCATTAGATTCCACCAAACTGCACAAAGTATAAATGGTTCGTTCAAACATGTCAATAACCCTTTAATCACAACTAAATATGTCATAAATCAATTGCCAAACATAATGCAATTATTTTCATCAATTTAATCACCAACAATATGTGATTAAGTCTTTTTATTTGTCAATCGTAGAGCTGCTTTGGCTACACTCGAAATTGACAAGAGATATGACATATATTAGGAGTTACTAAATAAGAGCATTCGATGGACTATTGGTAAATATTTAATCATTGCACGTAATTTGATTAAAAACTTTATGCATCAACATGTCAAGCTGCTTTAGCTATACCCAACGTGTGACGCTACCAATAATCAAAAGTAATGACATTCCTACAAAAGTCAACTAAACTTTATTTTAACATAACCATGTGCAATTCCATAATTCAAAAAGTGGTTCAAGTATAATGTCTCTTTGCCTCACAAAATAATATGTCACAATCTGATCACTAAACATAATGCGATAAATCGTTATAGGTCAAGAAATTTGAGCTGCTTTGGCTATACAAAACCACGGGACATATTTATTCATGTTGCAAGTAAATAATAATTTAATTTATGGCATTTACTTATTGACGTGTTTAAAACCTCTACATGAACCAATAATCATCAAATTGACATTATGTCACTTGTGAATAATCTTTTCATATATCACACGATAATTGCAAACAAAATGTGATTAATGTCATTATATGTGACATAATGGTTAAAATAGTCTCTCCATTAAGTATGTACAAATACAAATACATCATAAATATAGAATATTATATTCCTAAACAAATATATAAGAGAAGCCTATAACCATAAATAATCACTTAAATTTTACGTGATTAATTCTTCATGGATCACTGATTATGTGATACCTAATGTTTGATTAGTATAATATTTCAAATTATAATAATATGTACATACAAACGTACAAACATTTATAATGGAAAATATGTCATTTTTCTCCTTGAATGTTCCAATCACACATGTATGCAACACCGTGTGATTGAGTGGGATAATCTTATCGAAAATGACATTTGTTACATTTTATTTCATATTAAGAGAAGCCTATAACCATAAATAATCACTTAAATTTTACGTGATTAATTCTTCATGGATCACTGATTATGTGATACCTAATGTTTGATTAGTATAATATTTCAAATTATAATAATATGTACATACAAACGTACAAACAAAAAAAAAAAATGATTAGCAACAATATTGCTAACAAACAAAAGGAACTCTAATAATTATATAAAAATCAAACATTATAACTGAGACTAAATGTGGGCCAAACACATAATAAGTACATATTTAGGTCATTCAGTTTTTATAGCAATTATTATAATTTGTCTCTTTGACTATAATAAATAATGGGAAAAATTAGTTTATAGTCCACTTTTCCCCCTTAATTAAGTGTTAATTCAGCTTCAATTTTTAGTTGCATTAAGGACAAATAAATTCTACCGGACGAATATACCCTTATTCTCTCACAAAACAAATTTTAGATTCTGGATGGTTACTGAAGCTGATTCGATGAATAATGATGGAGGATTCACAGCTTCTCAACCTTAATGGCATGGCGTCCTCTCCTCACTGCACATGTTCAAAATCGAAGCTTTAACATGAATGTTGATGATAATTGCTGGCCACTCTTTTTACCCACTTTTTTGAATTTGCAGCAAATCAAATTCATAATCTTTTTCTTTAATGGCCATTACGGAAGGGAGATGGGCAAATCACCAAAGTTTGGTCAGCACCGGAGCAGCACATTCCTTCCCCACAATCTTACTGTATTTCTTTTCTCTTCTACCAATTGGGATGGCTGAATTTTGTTCATTATAATCAGTAACCCTGTGGCTGAAATATAGATAAGTGTAGACGACAGCTTTAAGGCTAATGCTGCCGGAACTCCGAGAATTATACCGGTAGTTGCGATTCTGGCCATTGTTGCAGCTGCAAGTGTGATTGCATTGATAGATGTCAAAAGCTGAGTGTTCCAATTGTTTCTATGGTCACCAATATTTTTATGCATTTCAACTCTATCTCGCTATAGCCTCTATAATTGCTTAAAGTTTCTCCACAACTAACGAATCAATAGGAACCTTAATATTAATGGGCTTTTTTGCCATGGCCTTGTTTTTTATGATTCTTTTTTGCCATGGGATCGTGATTTATCCAAGGAATTCGGAGTCTTCGGAGCTGCGTTTTCTACTCAAACCTGTGCTATGAATGATGTGTATTACCATGTTTTTAAAGCTTATGAACTCAGTAGGCTTATGAACTCGGTGACCGGATCACGACGGCCTACCATTCGAATGGGTAACAAATACAACCGGCACAAAATTTCTTACATAAGATTATAGTTTCAAATGAAACTGAAGACATTGTTGGCTTTGTGGAATGCCCAATGTGTCTAATCATTTTTAAGAATATGTAATTTTTGTTGCAAGTTTTTTTTGATAGAAATTTCATTGTAGTTTGAACTTTGATAATTTTGTTTGAATCTTAAGTGTAAGATAGCAGAATTAATTGGAATAATGTATTGCCATTATTACCACTATAGAAAGAAAAAAGAAAGAAAACCAAAATCGACCAGTAAATACTATAAAAGCCTAGGCTTTCTACATATGCATCGTCTAAAACAACGATTTTTATCAGCTGTAGCAAAGAAATAAACTTCATAGAATTAAAAATAGGAAGAAAGGGGATAGTATGCCTAGCTAATTTTTCGATGGATAAAAAACAAGATCAAATTAAGACAATTGATAGAAAAGACCGTAAGGATCAATTAGCAAAGTTTTTGGACGATACAATAATAACTGCGTACTTATGTCATGATCGGAGATATCCTTCTTGATATAAAAATGAGGAATTCACTTATGTAATAGAGTTGATCTACTTACTATGTGTTTGATGATTTTATCTAAGGATTCTAGTAACTGGGGTGGGGTGAATTCAGTTGTAGAATCTTCTGACAATCAATCTGATGTTTTAGAGACTAAATCATCTTCTATTGAGACGAAAATCGCTCGAAATCCCGTCTTTGTTCAAGTTGTTACTCCAGAAGCTAATAAAATGGATAGTATAGCAGAGGTTAATAAGCAAGAAAGCTCTGATTCAAGATACTATTTGGATGAATGTGTTGAAAAAGACGAATCGGATACGTTTTTCGAAGGATTTTTCAAGAATGCAGCTGTTTATGAAGCCAAGAACAAGTGGTCTAATGTGATTGAACCCAAGAACAAGAAGAGGCCTAAAAGAAATGATCCTAAAGAAAAAGTAGTATCGAAACATGCTCCAAAAAGAAGTAAATATGAGTGCTTGAACTGTAAGAAGACATTCAGTTCATATCAAGGACTTGGGGGACATAGACCTTGGAACAAAAAATCGAAAGGAGAGTCCTTTTGAGACTGATACTGATACTACTGATACTGATATTTCTGATACTGATACTGCTAATACTGATACTGCTGATACTGATACTACTGATACTGTGTGCCTTGATGCAATAGATAGGCCTAGTTCATAGGCTTACTATGTGCCTTGGTGTGCTGAGGTTTTTGATCTACATTGTATCATCATGTAATAGATAGGCCTAGTTCATTGGCTTATTGAACTTGTAATTCATCACCTTGTGAATTCCGGGCATGATAATTTAGTTCTTTGAACTTGAATATCCTTCTTATAATTTGGCTGATAGTTCAGACTGTTTCAAACTTGTATTGTTCTTCTATGTATTACCTTTTAGTCTGATGTACCTATTGTACTAAACTATAGTCTGTTGTACTGATCTTCTATGTATTACCTTTTAGTCTGATGTACTTTTTAGGCTTAATTCAAGTGATTGACTACTGAACCTGCATGTTATAAACACCACACCTTAATCAAGTTATCTGTTAATGATTCTATCTCTTCTGAATTGTATCATATAAACCAATTTAACACGGTGTGTTAGTGTATCCGGATTTTACATTTGGAGAATGATCTTTATCTCTCGGATAAAAGCCTTACAAAGAAATTCGTGTGATTAAATAGCTTTGATGATGGTAAATAGAGACTAAACAAGCAGAAATCCCGTTTTTTTCTTTATTTTTCATGTTGTTAACTGATGTACATATTGTACTAAATCTATAGTTTGTTGTACTTGCTATTAATCTGCTGAGTTTGTTAACAGTCTGGTGGAATGTTCTCCTGCATATTCTTGTATAATCTGATACGATATCGATACTACGATACGATACTACGATACGATACGATACTACGATACGATACGATACGATACGATACGATGCTTTGTGTTAGTGTAAATGCTGCGATTAAATTCGGCTTTCAAATACTACGTCGAAAAGGTATCAAACGCGGTCTCAAAATGAATATAAAAAAAAAATATGAGCTTTGGTGAAACAATTTTGATGATCGGTGTTCTAAATCAAAAGTTACGGTCGTTTATAAGAAAAAGCGCTCCGGTTAATAAAAATATTTTTTCGTCTTTCAAAATATACGTCGAAAGGGTATCGTATTTGGGCTCAAATTGAAGAGCAAATAAAAACATGAATTTTGGTGAAAAAATTTTGATGATCGGGGTTGTAAATCAAAAGTTACGGATGTTTGAAAAAAAAAAAAAAAAAAAAACAAACATTTCAAACTGATCAATGTACTCATGTATCATGTAAATTTAGACGCGCGCGAGGTTAGTTTTGTCCTTCCGAAAATGTTTGTCCTTTTTTGCAACTAAAAAAAAGGTGTGTCTATTTATTTATTTTGTCTGCGAAAAATAGACTTTTACTTTTTATCTCTAAATAATGACCCAAATAAATGAATGTACATAAAAATTAAAATTAAAATGCTTTCACGTTTCAGTACCTAATTACCGAAGATAGGTATCGAAAGCTATTTCAACACATTCATAGAGATAGCCATTTATCTATCTATAAATAATATATAGACGAAGCAATTTAGTCCGTTTCTCCTCAATTACCTGACCCAAACCCGGTTAGAAAATAAATAATATTAATAAAAAAACAAATAAACCTCCTAAAAAACTGCCAGCCACATCCCTAAAAAATAGCCGCATTATTCAAAAGCAGCCGCATGATTCCGCATGATTTATTAAACAAAATCTCCATATCTCCTAAAAATTCTCTAACCTCTCAACAATATATCTTCTAATTACTCAATCGGGAATTGATTTAAAAATCTCGGCATGTTTGTTGTTTCCACTATCAAATAAGATTTGATTTTCAAACTCACGAATGATCTCACAACTGAGTTTGTGTCGCTTAAAATTGGAAAACACACCAGATCATATTTCTTCTTAAACCCCATAATGATAATTAAATCTCACCGATAATATTTTTCTTTTTAGTATACGATTATTTGCTAAATTAGATTGGTTTTATGCAGGATGTTCAGCGTCTGCTCAAGAATTTGCGCCAGTTGCTTCTTCTTCAGTTGTCACGGATTTGAATTGTTAGATTACGTTGGCCTGCCTCAATGATCCGATCATCTTAAGATTTATTTTATGCTTTTTTCTTTTATGGTACTTTAATGACTGTTTCAAGTCATATGTTCTGAGAGTTTTTCCTCTTTTCTTCCCCTTTTTTTCCAGATTCATTTCTTAATTTTTTTGGTAGAGGGTTTATTTATTTTTTTGGTTCATTTGAAAATTTTCATTGTCGATACTTTTAGTAATTAATTCTTTTTGGTTACATTAGGATGAGAGAGTTTGTTACTTACTTACTTAGATTGGATGTATCATGTATTTGTCAGCCCCCAGCAGAAGAAATGAGGAAGAACCATGATTTTACCCCAATCTTTGGATATATGATGAAATTATCAAACTTCTCACATTTGTCGCATTAGATGGAGGAAGGAAACAATAACAAAGCAACAAGGATGAAGAATACAGGTACCTTGCTGAGTCGACTTTTGCGGGTTCAACAGCATAGAGCCCACAATGACACGCATATATGACAGGTAGAACATAAAGTTGTAAATCGAAACAATTCTGATTATTTGCCAATTATTTACCTTCTCTGTTCAAAATTTACGATATGTTTTGGTTTTGTGTTCAGCTGACAGCTCATATGAACCAACATGGCTATTGAGGTGTTGAATGAATACCAGATCAGTTGCATCCCTCATCCTAGCAAATATTATTTATTTTTTGTTATCCGAATTATATTATATGTCCAATACTGTCATTAATTTGAAAATTTAACTTGATATGAAAACTTTTTATTTTATTTTATTTTCAGATTATAAGAGAGGCATGGCTTCCATGTAATACAAAGTATGAGCTTCACGAGAAGGGTTTTGTGGTATGTCAATGTTTATAGTTCTAAATTCAATCCCATTTTAAACTTTATATTAGTTGTTAGTTGATAAAGAGTGTCCACGGGAATTTATGTTGACATATATAGGCTTTAAAGAGTGTGTACGGCTGAAGATGAATTGCAAAATGTTAAGCATGAATAGTAGTTTAAAAGGGCAGTTAGAGTGCATTTTCTTTGAGTGAATATCCACTTAAATCCTATATATCTACGTATGAAATATGTATAGGTGATAAACATGGACAATGTCATGAGGACAAGAAACGATGGAATCAAACGGGGAGGTAAGCAATGAAAATTAGTAGAATTGAACATGTTATGTATTTGTTTTTCTTGGAATTATCCTATCAAGTTTTTGTTTGACTTCACGTGTTGGGCGTTGATCAAAATCTTTTGTCATGCATGTGTAATATATACTATATGATTTGTTTATGATTAATTAGTGTGGATATTCAGTACTGGGATAATATGGCATTAGGTTTCATGATGCGCGCATACCAATATATACATTTGTGTATTTCCACACTAATATTTTTAGTTGCAACAAATCAGGTCAGCGATATATTTATGTTTTTCGAGTATGTTTCTTATTGTTTCTTATGGCACGATATCATATTTTTTTAGGCCCTGAAATTTTAAAGGATGAGTCTATAATCCTTATTTTTGTTTTGATTATGTCAAATGATCATCCAAAGGATTTTAACACTCCGTCCAAAGGAGAGCGATTTTAACACCATGCAAGGCTTTCACATGTTGTAGTTGTTCAGAATCTGAGAGAGGAACCAGGTTATCAAGTCGTGTTGTGCAAAGGGATCCGAATTATGCTTTGTGTAACAATATCATAAGAATATTTATTAATCATGGTTATTAATAAATATTCACTCATTGCATAGCTGAAAAATGCAATGCTGCATCATATTTGTGTATTTGTTTTCTCTTAAGTCGTCTCTTCCACAAAAATACACAAGTTTTTAATTGCTGTCTCATTTGTACAGAAGAAACTTAAATGTATTGATTCAACCTACTTTGTTTAATTTACATGTTATAATTCACCACTTCTTTGCGACAAGTTATAATTCACTTCTCTACGATTATTAGTCTGATTAGCTGTTTTTGGGCTATAATATTGCTATTGCATTTTGTTTCTGTTCAACCTAGATTGAGAATCATACAAGATATTCCTAATAGGCTTCAAGGCGTGAACAAAAGATTTTCCTAAGCATCCAAACTAATACTGCAAATTTCTTGATTGAATTTTATTTTGTTCTACAGTGGCTTGGATAAGGGAAGGATTAGAAGAATCCAAACCGAAGGTGCTTATATATAGACACTAGCAGTGGGATCCAAAAAAGAAAGAGGCATGCTCATTCACTCAATAAGAGGAATTGCCAGAATGTTCGATCACTTAAAGTTCCAGTAGAGTGCCGATCACGTTGATCGATGTCCACTATTTTGCTTCTCAGTTTCTTTTCTTCTATTGATGTACTGCTTTTTATTTAATGTATTGAAGTATTGATGTGGATTTTTTATTTGTTGTATTGTTTTGCAGGTTTAATGTATTAGCAGCACAACAAATTAGGGGGTGGGAGGTGGGGGGTGGGGGTGGGGGTGGGGGCAGTTCTGACTCTATGACTCTACCAAATGAATTTTCTCCTAAACGCAGAGGAGTTTGAATGAATTTGTTTTACATGTGTTGAATGATAATTAAAGGCGATAATTATTGGCAATAGTTTAGATGATTTTTTTGACATGTGTTTGAATGAGAATTAAAAGCGATTTAATGACAATAGTTTGAATGATTTTTTTTTGACATGTAAAGGCGATAATTAAACGCAATAGTTTGAATAATTTTTTTTCCGACATGTGTTTGAATGAGAATTAAAGGCGATAATTAATGACGTTAATTTGAATGATTTTTTTTAGATGTGTTTGAATGATAATTAAAGGCAATTAATGTTAATAGTTTGAATTTTCTTTTTGGGAATGTGGTTGAATGAGAATTAAAGGCGATAATTAATAGTAATAGTTTGAATGATTTTTAAACTGACATGTGTTTGAATGATAATTAAATACGATAATTAATGGCAACAATTTCAATGGTTTTTTTGTTATGACATGTGTTTGAATGAGAATTAAACAATAATTTGAATGATTTATTTTGACGTGTGTTTGAATGAGATTGCAATAATTAATGGCAACAATTTAAATGATTTTTTATGTAGATTATCAAGTAGGCCCCATCATTAAAAATTAGGGGAAAATGTTAAAAAGGACAATTTAGGTGTAGTATTAGGGATTTAGTCCAGTGACATTATATTTATGTCATTAAGGACAAATTATGTTGTCCCTGGACCATTATACCCCTGATTTTATTTTTTTTAACAATTACAACATTGCAGTAATTGTCCCTATTACTGCGATTCGTCAATCAATTTTCCCCATTTTTTCTTACCAAATTCAAGCTTTTTGCGAATTTAAATCACCTTATTCTTCTACATCGTTACGGATCAATAATTTGAGTTCATCAACTTAGTTTTGTTCTTCCATTCTTGCTTGTTGGTTTGTCCTGTTCTTCTTCTTCTTCTTCTTCTTCTTCTTCCAATTCCTCTCTTGTCGCCGCCGGTGGGTCCACGACCACGGCTACAAGGCGAACATCGGTCCAACCATAAGCTGCCGGGAACGAGGTACCGGGCGGCATCGATTTTCTTGAACGGGACCGGCATCCGAACGGATTTACGAAATTTTTTCCGGTGAATGGATGGTGTTCGATTTTGTTGCGCCCCTCTTTGCATTTCTCCCCATTTTATTTCGAGTATAGATTGAATGTGAAGAGATTTCTTCGAATTTTGGGGAGGCACCGAACTTGCGGGGAGAGAAGCAAGCGAGCGGTTCACCGGGAGACACCGGAAGGCAGTTGGGATAGCACCGGAGAGGTTGCAGGCAACGGAAGGGGGAATTGGAAGAAAACATGATCTTTTTTTTTTAAAGAAAGGGTATAATGGTCCAGTGATATAAATATTTGTCCTTAATGGCATAAAATTGAATGTCACTGGATTAAATATGTATTTTGATAGAAAATTTGTCCTTTTTAACATTTTCCCCTAAAAATTATTCTTTTTCAATATATATATATATATATATATATATATATATATATATATATATATATATATATATATATATATATATATATATATATATATATATATATATTTATAAAGTTCTCACAAAATGAGATTTTATAAGGCCTTCATGTTTGAGTGAAATATTTTTTGCTTCTTGGCTCTTTTAGTTGAGAATGAATCTACATTTTCCGCCTAATATAACATTTTTCTATGCAATATTCAGCCAAAAAGTGGTAACTACATCAAAGGGTTCTTAACTAAATGTGATGAAAAACGAATTTGATAAATTGATATACTTTAAATAAAAATATTAGAAAATGGGAATCAAGGCAGCTTGGCAATAACTATCTTTTTTTAGCGGGGATGGGGGTTGGCCGTGTGTGGTGTGGGGGCGGAAACAATAACTTGTGGTTATTTAGTTTTCATTATTCAATTATTTATTATTTGTTCTCATTTTCAGTTTCATTTATATACTTCTATTGTTCCGTGCATTATCACCGATGTTTTGTAAGATCAATTAAGTAGGTTATTTATGTACAAGACACAGCTTTGAATTTTCTCTTCGCTTAATGATGTAGCTCATGTTTCTTTATGATCGTATCAAAGACGTCCAATTGTCCCGTGCATTGCACGGGTTTTTGACTAGTTTTATTATAAGACCGAGAAGCCCAATTGCCCATCTCCACAGAAAATATAAAGACTTGGCATCTTGAACTTAATTGCCAAGAATGCTGATGATTATATTATTATAATTATTAGGGCCAAAGACCCAAAAGTACACAAAACGGACTTATTGGACTTATAAGGACAAAAAGGAATCTGTTGGACTTATAAGGACACAAATTAGATAGATAGACTCAAATACCCTTAATGAAAAAAGAAAAAAAATAATAATAATAAAAAAAGGGGAGAATATGCGCTGATTTTTTTATTTGTTTTTTTAATATTATTTTTTCATCCAGAGCTGTTGCTGTTTTTATTTATTTAAAAAAAATTTTAAGGTGTTTTTCTTTATTTTTTTTATTTTTTATTTTTTATTTTTTAAAACCGATGTATTGACCATCACGATACAATGACCACCCCCGATACATTGACCACCGCGATGCATTGACCACCCCGATGCATTGACGACCTCAATGCAATGACCATCCTGATGCATTGACCACCGTGACGCCCGATGCGATGACCATCGTGATGCAGAGACACCGCGATGAAGCGATGAAGCGACACCGTGATGTAGAGACACGGCGATGAAGCGACACCGTGATGCAGAGACACCGTAATGAAGTGACACCGCGATGCAGTGACCACCTCCGATGCAGAGACACCTCGATGAAGTGATACATCGACGTAGTGACCACCCGCGATGCAGAGATGTCTCAATGAAGTGACACCACGATGCATTGACCACGCCAGACTAAGAGACACCGCATGCGATGTTATAACATTTGACGATGGAGAGACACCGCAATGCAGAGACACCACGATGAAATGACACCGCAATGCAGAGACACCACGATGAAGTGACAACGCGATGCAAAGACACCGCGATGAAGTGACACCGCAATGCAGAGACACCACGATGAAGTGACACCGCGAGACACTGCAATGCAGAGACACCGCGATGAAGTGACACAGTGATGCAGTGACCACCTTCGATGCAGAGACACCCCCGATGAAGTGACACCGCATTGCAGAGACACCGCGATGCAGAGACACCGCGATGAAGTGACACCACGATGCAGAGACACCACAATGCAGAGACACCTTATTGTATCGGTGTATGCAGTGACGTCTTATTGTATCGATTTATTCAGTGACGTCTTATTGTATCGATTTATTCAGTGACGTCTTATTGTATCGATTTATGTAGTTACATCAATATCACTTCATTAGTTGTCTAATGTATGCAGTGACATCTGCAGTGACATCAATGTCACTTCATTAGTTGTCTAATGTATGCAGTGACATCTGCAGTGACATCAATGCCACTTCACTATGTGTTGACGAATTCAGTTCAAGCATTGGTATCGAGACGTGACCCTACCCCCGTGGATCATCAATGGGTGATACTACACAAGAAGACAAATAGACGAATTATCGCTTGCAAAATCACAAAGAGTCCATTTAAACAAGTATGTGCAAAGAAAACCATTCATACATGATCCCCCACAAGTCCGTGTTGAATACCGATAATAATGTAAATCTTGAAGAAAATGATGAATAAAGGAAACAGTAAGAAGCGTGATGCATTTCAATACTAATTTTGAGGATTTAGCCACACCAATTTACAGCAACTAACAGAAAGATGAATGACTAGTAACCCACATTAAGCACAACATAAATTCCATACTCGAAAGGTTAAGAGAAACAGATAATGGAAACCATAAACCAAAAAGTGGTTCAGATTAAAGACAAAAGGAAAAAGGAAAAAGAAAAAGGAAACAATACTTGATTTGCTCATGTGTGACACCAAAGGTAGCATTTGAAATAGCCCAAGCCTCTCTTTCTTTATATCAAAATCACCGGTTTGAAGCAGATTAACTAAAGGGCCAATCACCGAGCTTCAATCACAAACTTCGTCCATTCCCATAAGACAAATCAAAATATAATAGGCACAGAAGTAAACCATATTTTTCAATAAAAGCAAGAGGAGGGAGGGAGGGAGGGAGGGAGGGGGGGTGTGGGGAACAGCAAATACAAGTCCCAAAATGTTTACGCCCCTACTCACAAAAAAATAAATAGTATTACCAACTGGAGACTATATAAGACAAGCAAGATATTAAAAATAATGGATTACACAAACAAACCTTAACAAATACATAATAACCAGGAAAAAGCGAGAAAAGTGTTGGGACATTTAGGTTCAAATAACCCAAAGGAGGCGAAAGAAGACATGAGAGGTTAATACCATCACCAAGAGTAAAGGTTATATCAAAGTTGGGATACTAAGCCAATTGTGTCGGTATCAACCTCACTCCCCAAGAGGGTACCATCTTACCTTTTTCATATCCCCTCCTTCCCCTAAAACCACAAGAAATATAAAATTGTATCCAAGAGCACTGGCTGGACCTTTATTACTCTGTTTTCACGATTACACCCCCCCAATATACACACACACAAATCCAAAAGCACTTGAGTATGTATTAGCAGTGTGAATTGCAAAATACGATAGGGGCACATGCAAAATTCAAAACAAGTACCAGTATCCGCTTCTTGTCTCCAAAGCAGTAATGTTGGAAACGGTCCAAATAAGCTTCTCTTTTTATGCTCTTCTTATGGTTATGAGTCAAAAGGTTTAGCAAGAAAGGAAGTGATCCATGGTCGATTATACACTAAAGCAGCAAAAGAACACTTTTAGAAATATGAAAGAAAAGAAACAACAAGGAACGTTGTAGTAAAGAACAAGTCTTGCCTCAGCATTAACAACTAAGGAATGTTATAATAACAGTGGTGGATTGGCTACTGGAAAAGATATAAGTAAATAAGTAATGACCATCATAATAGTGGCGGATTGGATACTGAAATAATTAATAAAAATAATGACAATAACGAAACAAGACTATGTAGAAACTTATACATGAGTTTGGAGATCATCTCCTGTCACAATATTGCCAATAGCTCGAAGTGCAGGAATGAGCACAGAACTAGAAGGATGCCTGAAATAAAAGATAGTTACACAAACCAACGACCATAAGGTCAACAAAACAAAACTAAAGTGTAATAGAAAATGAGAAAAGCACTAACATGAGAAGTTCAACAAGATGTTGACAAACACCACTTCAATCACAAACGAATTTTGTCATTCGTGCCATCCGAGAGGTAAGAAAGAGCCCAGCATGCATCTGTTAGCACCTCCTCATCTGAGAGGTAAGAAAGTGACACCGCATTTATGCAGTGACATCAACAATTTATGCAGTGACATCTGCAGTGACATCAATGTCACTTCATTAGTTGTCTAATGTATGCCGTGACATCTGCAGTGACATCAATGTCACTTCATTAGTTGTCTAATGTCCTGTGGATGTTTCATGATCTATTGCTTTGTCTGATTGTTATTCCAAATGAAGTGCGTAATAATTTCACGATCTACAGGATGGAGAGGCTTACGCATACTTGCTTAATGTACTTGCACCTGAATACTGCACTCCAGCCACTTTAGACACCAAGGATCCTCTTGATAGAGCAAATCTAATTCTTGCATTTTTTGTTTATACATGCCGCATTGATACTACTACTACCACTATACAGTTGTATGATCAATGATGATTTACATATACGTAATGACATGGTCTGTATATCAATCAGATTTTTTTTAAGTGTTAAAAGACATTCACTAAAAACAATAAACACAAATAACTTATATCCAAAACAACTCCAAGAAAAACAAATTAAACCAAAACACTACCACACAACACAATGTGCTAGCAAATTGAGCTCCAGCACCAGCCATGAACAATAACATCATCACCACACCAAGAAATCTCCTCAAACAACCACCATCATCATCATCATCATCTCCATTCTTACGAGACGAGATCACTGAGTACATCGATGATAGCATCGTAACAGAAGCGGTATTGCTCCGGCTGTTGAACCATCCCGAAACGCTGCGATCTGAAATTCGCAACGGTACTAGAAACATCCAAAGCGGACATATCACCAATCAAGATCCTTTGAATGGTGTTATGAATTGTGCAAGATGTCCCAGATCCTACCAATACCAAAGACTACAATGCACAACAATCACCCATGGCTTGCCAATACATCGAACGCCTATGTACGATTTCACGAACCGCATACGTCTCCTTTAGAACACCATGATCAGGCCATTCATGATATGAAATATGCAGAACATTAAATGGGGGTTCTTCAGATTCTTCGTGCTTCACCTCGAAACATCGAAGCTCAAGCCCAGAATTAGATTTCTTTATCGATTTCGTATTGATACGAATCTTTACAAACTGTCTAGGACCATTTTCTGTATGGATATAGTCATGGCACTTCAGCTTTCCATTTTCAATCAATCCTGTAAGCATTACAATTGCAGGGGAACGAAATTGGAGCACCATTTCCCAGAAAATCCTCGTAGGTGTGTGGTAATGGACCTTGTGTTGCAATAAAGGGTGAAACGCCTTCAGAAATCTTGATTGGACTTCCATTGATGTATCCTTGATCATTCGATCGGTTTAAAACAATCCGGCTATCGTCAAATGGTTTGACATCTGGATAACGATTCTTGTCTTCGTTTACATTAAAACAAGCGATTGAGCATCTACTTATCATTTCTGAATCTGTAATGCTATTTTCCTGTACAGTGAGATATTCCTTGCAGATCGATTGAGGAGAATTGATCAATTTGTGCTTAAAAGTTGCAAGAGCTTTGGAACAGTTCCGTAATTGATCCGGTGAAAGAACGGGCTTCATCGGTACAGAATCCAACGAGAAGTCAAAAGGCGAAGAGCCCGGTAAAATGTGTTTCCCGGTGGCCGCCATCGGCGTCTGTATATCAATCAGATACTGCGTGTGTTTAGCTTATTTTATTAGATCAGGGGTATTTTGGTACATGTAGATATATTATGTCCTTATAAGTCCAACAGATTCCTTTATGTCCTTATGGGGCTAATAAGTATAAAAAACTATACTTTTAAGGAATTAACCCTAATTATTATTATTAACAGCTAATAGAAAAACAAAAGGCCAATTAAAAAAAGATAATAATAATAATAATAATACCGTAATAAACTTCAGCCGAAACCTAAATTCGTCTTCTTCCACAAGGTATTGCCGCCGCCAATGCAACACAAAACCCAGCGACACCATTAAATTAATCTAATGATCTATCACGCAACCTTCTCTCCTCAAACCACCCAAGATTCATCATACATCAAGAGGGATACAATAACAGGAGAGCAAAGCTAATTCATTACAATGAATATAGCAATCAAAAGTCACGATGTTCATCTTAAAAAAAAAATATATATATCTAGTCCGTAATGGAATCTTGTGGCTGTAAGTGTGAAAGGGTGAAATTGAATAAAGGTTATAAAAGAAAGATCGAATAACTTGAAATATTCTAATTCAATTTCTTTAGAACATTCTCAAATTGATCTGTAAGCCGAACGCTTCAAGACACAAAATTCATGGATGCGATCGTCTGAATAAGTTGTATGACAGATGCGAAAATTAATCGACAATCCTTGGGTATCATGGATTAACGGGGCTTTACGACTCTTAAACATAACAAATAATTTAAACATTCGAACAACATGGTTAATAGGGTGGCTCTGATACCACATGATAGAAAACGATAGATCTAGAGTACCTGAATAAGCGGAAGCGGAAGAGATCATCAGGATCGTTTCCCTAAGGATCGTTTCCCTATATCCATTGTTATTCGATTTCTGCTCCGTTGTGTCATCAAGATCCAAGCCCTGGAATAGAGAAGAACTCCATATACACAGTGACGGTATACGGTGCCTCTAGGTCTTCTGGTCTATGCCTAATTATCCGAATGATCACCCACCGATGGTACACAAAGCGCCTTTATATAGGCTAGACAAGGGACCTAGTGCATTATTAGATAATGATATCAAAGAATCCTAGCCATCATAGGACTCTCTAATAATGCTATTTAATAAACCAGATAAATACAAAATAACCATAACGTGATAACTATAAGGGCCACATAATAATATCTATATTTATTAGATAAATAAGAGATAATTCCAACAGAAAAAGCATGCAAAAGCGAGGCAGTCATGTGTTGGTTCTCAAATTTTTGTAGTTTTCCTTTCAATAAAGTTGATTTTGGATGGGGAAAACCGGTTTGTTATGGAATAGGCAAAACCCCGGCGAAGAATATGGTATTTTTAACCAACTCCTTGTCGGGAGGTGGAATTGATGCCTTAGTGAATATGGAGGAAGAAGAAATGACTAAATTCAAAGCTGACGAAGAGTTGCTTGAATACGCTTCTTAATATTTCTATCACTTATTCGCGTCTAACGGTACTAATAGCCTTCGGGAAAGAATGTCCGTATTAGTTGCCCTAGTGCAAATTACTACTTTGAGAAAAAACTACTACTATAAAGATTAGATTAAATACCAAGTATGGAGGAACAATAATTTTCTATTGTTTTTTTATTTTGTGTGTGGTTATTTTGGACTCAACGTAAATGCCTGGCATTTCCGTATTTGAATGAAGGCTAAATTACAATTTTCGTCCTCTAACTAGACACGTTTTTTATTTTGGTCCTGATTTTTCTTCGGCGACAATTTTAGTCCTGTAAGTGGTCTTTTTTTTGCAAAAATAGTCTTGAACGCCGGAAAGACCACTTACAGGACTAAAATTGTCGCCGGAAAAGACCAATTTTAGTCCTGTAAGTGGTCTTTCCGGCATTCAGGACTATTTTTGCAAAAAAAAGACCACTTACAGGACTAAAATTGTTGCCGGAGAAAAACAATGACCAAAATCGAAAAACGCGTCTAGTTAGAGGACGAAAATTGTAATTTAGCCTTTGAATAAACAGGTCGTTTCATAAAAATAAGGTTAGAGGAACAAGTAGTGTTTTAGCTATTGAGGTTATTGCATATTAATTATATATCTCCTAATAGAATTGGTTAATTGATAACATATAGGGTTCTCAAAGAGAAACTCAAGAATGTGAAAAACTCCCTTAAAGTTTAGAGTAAGCTGGTGTATGAAAATCTGAAGGATAGGGTTGTTAAAGCTAGAACGGAGGTTGATAAATTTGATAAGTTGGCGGAAGAAAAAGCTTTGAGTGAAAGTGAGGTTCAGGAGAGGATTAATGCGATTAATAATTTGTTGGAAAATGACAAGATGTTCGACAATATGTTGAAACAAAAGGCTAAATTTAAGTGGATTCAGGAAGGAGATGAAAACTCAAAATATTTCCACAGTGTTAAAGGAAGAAGGTACAAAATAATATCTCGAGGATGGTCTTGAATGGTAAATGGACGGAGAAGCTGGAGGAGATCAAGACGGAGGTGGTTAATTATTTCACCAATTTGTTTAAAGAAAATGGGTTGAATAGACCCTTACTGATCTAAGATAAGTTCAATAAGTTGAGTGACAGTATGAGAGACGCATTGGAGAAACCTTTTGAGGAATATTAGGTGAAGAAGGTAGTGTGGAGTTGTGTTGGTAACAAAGTGTCGGGCCCTAATGGCTTTACCTCGAGTTTTTATAAAGCGCAATGGAACCTTGTGCGAGAAGATCTTATGAAGTGTGTTAAAGACTTTTAAGTGAGAGGGGCTTTTGATAATGGGTGTAATTCATCTATCATTGCGTCGATTCCTAAGAAGAGTAACCCTACGCATTTTCGCGACTTCAGGCCCATTAGTTTAATTGGATGGCTCAGTTTATAAAATTATTTCAAAAGTGCTTGCTGAAAGAATGAAGAAGATCCTTAATAAGATTATAGGTGGTTGTCAAATGGCTTATATTGATGGAAGACAAATTTTAGATGGTGTGTTGGTGGCCAATGAGGTGGTTGATTACGTTAAGAAGAGCAAGATGCAAGATTTCATCCTCAAAGCTGATTTTGAAAAGGCTTTTGATTATGTGAACTGAGATTTTCTTGATTCTGTTATGAGTCGAATTAATTTTGGTCATAATTGGAGAAAATGGATAAGAGGTTGTTTACACACTACTAGAGTTTCTGTGCTTGTTAATGGCAGTTCCACCAAGGAGTTCAGATGGAAAGAGGTATTAGGCAATGGGACCCCCTCTCCCTTTTTCTATTTTTAATTATTGCGGAGGTTCTTAATATTATTATGTATGAGGCAGTTGATTGAGCTTAAATTCACCCTCAAACAAAAACAATTTATAAAGACTCGAAACCGTGGGCAAACTAACTCTCTAACCGGCAGTGTACCAGGTCGATTGCTAGCATAGCTACAGGAGTACGAGGTCGAACCCAAAGGAATATGGTTGTGAATACCAAAGCAAACTTCAAACTTAGTCTAGGAAAATCGATGGTTGAAAAGGTTAATTACTACAACGACTACTAAAGCGATTATTAACGAAGTTTAACTAAGGGAGAGGGACATAGCCGAACCATGATCCAAATAGCTAATTTCAACCCTAAGGATAGACAAAACCGGGAGTGTGCATTTACCGACCAACCATAAGCAAAGGTGCTTAGCGATTATTCAAGGGTAACGGTTTCTAAATTGGTGATGCTATCTGAACAACTCTCCTTAATCACCCTCTGCTTGGCTAACCAATTCCCCCTTAAGGAAACCGGAAACCCCAACACGATAAGCTCTAAACCGATTAAACGTTAAAACGAGTAACCTCACTTTGTGCCCGGGCTTAACAACTAAGCCGGGTCTACTCCGCGATCCTAGAACCCCTTTTCCCACATCTCTCTATCTGAACAACTCTTTAGATTGATGTGTGTGACTTTGACCTAGGTGATCAATCTAGCCCAAATATGTTAAAACGAGTTCTAAGACAAGAATAAATCATTAAAGCATGAAAATAAGCACTACCCACTCCCAATTTCATCACCCAAAGGGTGATTTCACCAAATTTCACATGATTCGACTATGAAAAGGGATTAGCTACTCATTATACTAATCAAAACATACATAAAACAGTAAATGAAAACCATAATAAGTAAAAGAGAAGAGAAATTTACCATTAATTTGAAGAAATTCGAGTTTGAGATCCAAAAGTACAAAGTAAAGAACTAATTAAAAGGTGGATGCTTTGAAGTTGGAATGAGAATTTGAGCTTGGAAATGGAATAATTAAGCTATGTTTATGCTAATCTATGCCAAGATAAAGTGCCCGGGCTTAACAACTAAGCCGGGTCTACTCCGCGATCCTAGAACCCCTTTTCCCACATCTCTCTATCTGAACAACTCTTTAGATTGATGTGTGTGACTTTGACCTAGGTGATCAATCTAGCCCAAATATGTTAAAACGAGTTCTAAGACAAGAATAAATCATTAAAGCATGAAAATAAGCACTACCCACTCCCAATTTCATCACCCAAAGGGTGATTTCACCAAATTTCACATGATTCGACTATGAAAAGGGATTAGCTACTCATTATACTAATCAAAACATACATAAAACAGTAAATGAAAACCATAATAAGTAAAAGAGAAGAGAATTTACCATTAATTTGAAGAAATTCGAGTTTGAGATCCAAAAGTACAAAGTAAAGAACTAATTAAAAGGTGGATGCTTTGAAGTTGGAATGAGAATTTGAGCTTGGAAATGGAATAATTAATCTATGTTTATGCTAATCTATGCCAAGATAAAGTGTTCTAGTCCATTACAAATTTCGAGCAAGAAGTGAGTATAGTTTAGCTAAGAGAGGGGAGAATCCCTAATGAAATTCGATGGAAGGGGGTATTTATAGGGGAAAAAATCTGCAGAAAAATGACTCCAAATGCTCGTTTGGAGGTCCCCAAACGTGCGTTTCGCTTCATGTGTTCTCTGACCAAAATTTGCAGTTTGAAACGCGCGTTTGAGATGATGCATTTTTTTGGCTGCAGTAAAACCATGATATCTTCGCGTGTAGAACTCCGATTTGAGTGATTTAAAATACGTTGGAAAGCTCTTTCAATTATCTACAACTTTCATGAAGAATGCATGACCAGAAAATGCCTCCATCATAGGTTAAATTGCTGATGAACAGAACATAAGGCTTGAGATACTAACACTTCTCCCCCATTTTCTTCATTTTTCTTCTTCCTAGGTTCATTTTTCCACCTTGATCATACTTCTCATCATAAATCTTCGCCTTCCGGGTTCTCGTGACACCTAGACCCTACAATCTCATGAACGAACAAGACACACAAACGATTCTGGAGGGTAAAAGTGCTCGGAATGGGGTTAATATCAATAAAAACGAGGCTTTACCATCAAAAGATGATAAAATCCCTTGTGCTCTAAAACATGTGATACCAACCCATTTTTAGACCTTAATGTGTCAAAATATACCAAATATGCATCAAAATGGGGGCTAAAAGAGTGCCGGAGTCATGCAAAGTTGACTCCTATCAACCACCCCACACTTAGCCTTTTCTCGTCCTCAAGTAAATTAGGCGTTTTAAAACAAACCAAGGGATTCAACTTTGTGACGTATGTGCAATACTCACACTTTCGAGGTACTTGACAAGTAAGACAACGAATATGTACACCGTAATACAATATTATAAAGCAAATGGAGTGTGTGTGTGGTGTAAAGCTAGAACAAGTACCCAAAAAGGTTAATGGGATTGAATCTCAATCAACATGTCTACACTCAAATCTCATACCCCCTAGCATCTCCACTAATCGAGGCCACAAAGGATATATACGATCAAGTAGGACTTTAATGTTATAACGTTAGGCTAGGGTATTGGGGTTAACCGAAAAGGATACTTAGGAACTGGAGAAAATGAAGTACGAGTGAACCTAATCAACAAGTATACCACTTCATCTCTACCATACAAACCAACCAAACTCCTCTTTGATTACTTTAAGCACTTGGGAACTATAGGATACTAACATACCCGAACTCATTGCCAAACTCAACTATGTTTCAAGCGTCATGAGGCGAGATCGAATACATTAGCACCTATCTAAATATCCCAACTCCAACATCATAAAGATCACTTTTAAGCTCATCACTTTGATTCCAACCCTTTATTTCTATATACTCTGAGCTTTTCTTCATTGAGAACTTCTCAATTTATTTTGAACTTTGATTTTGATTTTTTTTTTGAAAGGCTTTTCTTTTCTTCTTGGGCCAAATCCAAACACTAGGCCCAAATGAGCTCCTCCTCTCCTTAAAGCTCAAAACTGAGAAACCACCAACCCGAACATAAAACATCATTTCCCCCACCCCACACTTGCCTTAGCAAGTGTGGCCTAACAAAAGACTAGATCCACTCGTAAGGTGATCAAAGGGAACGTGACCAAACATAAGGCTCAGGGTTAGGGTTTTCTGACTACGTAGCAAAACAGCTATCAAAACGAATGGTGGTCAGACCATTCTATCAAGGCTGAGAGGGGCAAAGAGGGTCTAATGTTCGGGGTTAGGCTTATTTGGCTCTGGTCCGGTCAAAGAAGCGCTAGGAACTGTCATTCCGTATCCTACCAAAGCAACCTTTCTATTTTGCCTCGAATACTAGAGATATGAGTGAGTGTAGCAACCAAATTGTGTACAGGTGTAGCTTAACATGTATAATAAGCCTCCATTTCCCATATAAGACTGAGTCAAAATGGACACGTTCAAAATCCTGCTAAAACAAGTACCACTCAAATGTGAGCATTACACATACCTACGGTGTTGAAAACCCTTGATGATTTTTTAAAAATTGCCCAAAAATCAACTCGAAACCGGTCAAAGAATGAGTTTCAACACATATAAGGTATAATGCAACTCAAAACATCGAAAACGGCTAAGTCCACCACCCCACACATTGAAATCACCACTGTCCTCAGTGTGTGCAAAAAAAGGAGTAAAAGACTTAGCTGTTTTAGAACCCGGCAGAAAGGCGCACTAGAAATCTCATGATATCTTCTTTCAATGTCCATCTCGAGTACCTAAAGCCCTGTAGACATAAAACAAAGCAAACACATGCACGGGAAAAGTCCACGTGCCAAAGGATAGCAATCGGTACGAGTTATAAAGGTAGAAGCCATGCCACAAATATCAACCATACTAGACGGGAATCGCACTGGATGTAAAGACAATCAAAAGAAACATGGAGCATCCACGCATAAAATAAGGCCACAGAGGCTCACATAAAAACATCCCCGCCTATGTACAAAAGCCGGAACCAAAAGGAAATTCTCACCCCAACTTCTCTTTTAAGCTAAACTCTCCCCTCTTGCACCTAAAGACCACTCCAAACACATTATTACTATAAAAAAACTACCAAAAAGGCGGGTTTCCTCCCCCAAGCGCCTTTGTTTTATGTCATTGGCTCGACGGGATGTCTTATACAGTGCCAATTTTTTCAAAGTTATACTATTGGCACAGGCGAGAAAAGGTAGAAGTGCTTTGTTTAACGTCGTTAGCATCGACGTAGTGGCACTAAACGGACTCATACCTCAAAAGACTCAAAACAACAATTCAAATATTTTATTTCAAACAAGTATCACCAAAGCCATCAACCAAAATCTGAGCTCAAAAAGATCAACAACTCAAGAAGACTAAAAATAGTAAGCATCACGGAAACCGAGTTCACTAGAAACTTATCTCTCACGGCCCTCGATGTTACCTCTTCCCAACTCGGGAATCCTCTTTTGTCAAAATCTCTCATCACCTTCTTCTTGTAATTGCCATTCCATGGTAGTTGTCCCATTTTACAAATTCTATGAGCTCCATATACCGGTGAGTACACAAAATCGATCGCATAATACTCATCAACACAAGGTGGAAGAGTCTAATAATCCGGGACCGGCATGCTAATAATCTCCACTTCTCCCGGTAGCTCTACCATAGATGGCTCTTCAGTCTCATACGATTTCACCACACTCTTCATAATGACATCTTCATTTACTTCAATTGGGAGTGAGGGTGAAATGGGCGATCCCAGTTTCTCTTCCGACTCTAATTCTGTGTCAACAAACAGTGTGCTCAAATCTATCATACACCCTTCGAGGTTATCATTTTTCATTTCTTCGGGAGGCGGTGTAATAGATAAAATTTGCACCTCTTCCATCTCCAAATCTTGCACTTCCTCTTCATCCCTAAATGAGCTATTCTCATCACCAAAGAATTTTTGCTCAGTCATAACAATGGTTGGTTCCACCACACACTCCACCAAGGTTTCATCAATTTTCATCTCAAGGGGTGAAGGTGCAGTAGGTAGAACGTGAAACCTGCCATAATCAAATATCGCAATTGGAGGTGGCACTATGAGCAACCCCAACTCACTATCTGGCTCAGAAATCTCATCATAGAAAACTGAATCATCAACCTCACTCTCAACCTGAACTTCTTCAGTGATAACATCGTCATACCGGATCACCTCTATTGCACATGTCTCTTCCTCTTTCTCATGCCTCCTCTTTTCAATCAATTGCCCCATCCCGTCTTCAAGATTTCTTATGTCGGAGTCAAAGCTTCTATTGAACTCTTGCATATCCTTGTTCATTTGGATCAAACTCTCGTTCAATTGAATCAACTGCTCCATTTGAATGTCGGTGAAGCCTTCTTGTGGCATGGGGGGAAACTGATCATACTGACTTTGATTCATTGGAGGTGAGTAGTAGGCTTCTTGCCATGCCAGACTCTGATCAAGTGGCTGAATCTGGGTGAAGCTATCAACGCACTGAGTATGAACACCGTAATCTTGATAAGCACTAGGGTTCGGACAACCCTCATAATGTTGTGGCTCATAAATTGAATAACCATAATTTTGACTTTGGCATGCACTAGGGAACTGATAAGCCCATGAACCTTGGTTACTCTACTGTTGATACTGGGGCTGAGGCACGAACTTTTGTTGATAACATTGTTCAGGTGCCTGAGGTTGGTAGGGGTATTGTTGTTCAGGTGAGTAGTATTGATTGAAAAATCCATCCATTTAAGCTCAAGCTGCAAGATCTCAGAAAACAACAAGAACACAATCACGGTATCTAGTCACCACCACCACCGTAATAGGTGGTGTGACTTTTCAACAAAAAGCCACATCAAGAAAAAAAAAGAAAAAGAAAACAACCTAGGCCTAAGCTTTCGGTTCACTTACAAGATATCACAAAAACATATTCCCCGGCAACGGCACCATTTTGATTGAGCTTAAATTCACCCTCCAACAAAAAAAAAATTATAAAGACTTGAAACCGTGGGCAAACTAATTCTCTCACCGGCAGTGTACCGGGTCGATTGCTAGCATAGCTATAGGAGTACGAGGTCGAACCCAAAGGAATATGGTTGTGAATACCAAAGCAAACTTCAAACTTAGTATAGGAAAATCGATGGTTGAAAAGGTTAATTACTACAACGACTACTAAAGCGATTATTAACGAAGTTTAACTAAGGGAGAGGGACATAGCCGAACCATGATCCAAATAGCTAATTTCAATCCTAAGGATAGACAAAACCGGGAGTGTGCATTTACCGACCAACCATAACCAAAGGTGCTTAGCGATTATTCAAGGGTAACGGTTTCTAAACTGGTGATGCTATCTGAACAACTCTCCTTCATCACCCTCTTCTAGGCTAACCAATTCCCCCTTAAGGAAACCGGAAACCCCAACACGATAAGCTCTAAACTGATTAAACGTTAAAACGAGTAACCTCACTTTGGGCCCGGGCTTAACAACTAAGCCGGGTCTACTCCGCGATCCTAGAACCCCTTTTCCCACATCTCTCTATCTGAACAACTCTTTAGATTGATGTGTGTGACTTTGATCTAGGTGATCAATCTAGCCCAAATATGATAAAACAAGTTCTAAGACAAGAATAAATCATTAAAGCATGAAAATAAGCACCACCCGGCCACTCCCAATTTCATCACCCAAAGGGTGATTTTACCAAATTTCACATGATTCGACTATGAAAAGGGATTAGCTACTCATTATACTAATCAAAACATACATAAAACAGTAAATGAAAGCCATAATAAGTAAAAGAGAAGAGAAATTTACCATTAATTTGAAGAAATTCGAGTTTGAGATCCAAAAGTACAAAATAAAGAACTAATTAAAAGGTGGATGCTTTGAAGTTGGAATGAGAATTTGAGCTTGGAAATGGAATAATTAAGCTATGTTTATGCAAATCTATGCTAAGATAAAGTGTTCTGGTCCATTACAAATTTCGAGCAAGAAGTGGGTATAGTTTAGCTAAGAGAGGGGAGAATCCCTAATGAAATTCGATGGAAGGGGGTATTTATACGGGCAAAAATCTGCAGAAAATGACTCCAAACGCGCGTTTGGAGGTCCCCAAACGCACGTTTCACTTCATGTGTTCTCTGACCAAAATTTGCAGTTTGAAACGCGCGTTTGAGAGTTGAAACGCGCGTTTGAGATGATGCAGTTTTCTGGCTGTAGTAAAACCATGATATATTTGCGTGTAGAACTCCGATTTGAGTGATTCAAAATGAGTTGGAAAGCTCTTTCAATTATCTATAACTTTCATGAAGAATCCATGACCAGAAAATGCCTCCATCATAGGTAAAATTTCTGCTGAACAGAACATAGGGGTTGAGATGACCGGAAAATGCCTCCATTCCGGGTTCTCGTCACCTAGACCCTACAATCTCATGAACGAACAAGACACACAAACGATTCCGGAGGGTAAAAGTGCTCGGAATGGGGTTAATATCAATAAAAACGAGGCTTTACCATCAAAAGATGATAAAAGCCCTTGTGCTCTAAAACATGTGATACCAACCCGTTTTGTGACCTTAATGTGTCAAAATATACCAAATATGCATCAAAATGGGGGCTAAAAGAGTGTTAGAGTCATGCAAAGTTGACTCCTATCAGCAGTGCAAAAAGAATTTGATTATTAGAGTTGATTTGAACAAAGATGGCCAACAAATTTCCCATCTTCAATTTGCAGACGACGTTATCTTTTTCGGTAGGTGAAATATAGAGAGCCTTTTGAACCTTGGTCGATTTTTGAAGATCCTTGCTGCGGTTTTGGGCCTAAAAATTAACATGAACAAAATAATGTTGTTGGGTATAAATATTAGTGGCTTGGATCTTGAGAATGAGAAGCCTTTTTATTTTGCAGCTCCATTGCCTTCCTTTCACGTACTTGGGTCTTCAGGTTGGGAAAAATATGAAAAGAATCTTATCGTGACAGCCGATCATTGACAGAGTGAAACAATAATTGGTAGGTGATGGGAGTCAACTTCACTGCACTTTTGTATGTGAATCTGCCCCCGTTTATCACTTTATTGGCATGTTTTGGGTAGTTCTAGGCATGTTTAAGAGTAATATCGAGAGTTATATGCACGGGGAGTCAAACTGTCACATCGATAGTAAACTCCGCCTTTTTAACGATATTTGACTCTTTTCCGAGCACTTTTGTCTTACGGAATTACGCGTGGTGTTTGTTCGTATATGTTATTGCAGGACTTAGGTGACTCGAGAACCCGGAAGACGATGTTTTGGAATGAGAAATGTGGTCGTGGCTCGAAAGTAGCATGAAAGTGAGGAAAATTCAAGTTTGGAGTGAAATCAAGGCAAACTGGCGTTTGCCCTACCTCAAACTGGCGTTTGACTCAAGCCTACCTCAAACTGGCGTTTGTCCAGTCCAAACTGGTGTTCACGGAATTAGCACTTGATACTGAAAGTTGGGTTTTCAAGCAACTAGCATCCAAATTGTCCTCAAACTGGTTTTTGTGTGGGTTCAACCCGAATCAAGAAAACTTATACAAGGCAAACTGGCGTTTGGCCAATGCAAACTCTAGTTTGGCCCCGACAGAAGCAGATTTTTGCCATACCTGTCCATTAATATTTACTTTGACCCATCTTGGAGGCATTTTGTTGTCAACTCGTTTTCATGAAAGTTGTAGGGAATTGAACGAGCTTTCCGACGCATCTTGAATCGTTCAAATCGGAGCTCTACACATGAAGTTAATACTGATTTACTGAAGACAAGTCAAATGGGCCGAGTTGGTCGGCCCAACTAGGTCAAAGTCGCGATTTTTGCCTATTTAAGAGCATCTAAACCTAAGAAAACAGATATTCTAATTTTCATTTGGCCTAGACAGAGTTCAAAGCCGGCCTAGGTGCTCAACCCAACTGCTTCGCGGTTGTTATGACAGGTTGACATCTAAATGGTCGGATTAAAGCTCTGGACCAGGCTCCGTATTTCAATTTCTTAGTTTAGATTTTTATATATAGAGTAGAATACGATATTTGATCGATAGCTTGGGGGAGTTCGCGCCTAGGATCGTTGTGTGAATTAAAGGTTGATATCTTTTGCTGATTTGGGATTCAAAAGTCTTGATCTACAATGTTTTGATCTTCATTATTGTGAGTTTCTTGATTTCGATTTGTTTTCTCTCAATATGGTTTTGATTGTGTAGATCATTAGTTTGATGAAATTTACGCTGGATAAAATTCTTGATTCAGATCCTTGTTTATGCCGTAAAATAGTGAAAGCTTCGATCTTTTGTCGTGTTCATATACTCTTTGCCTTCTGATTTTAACACAAGTTTTGTATTCGACTCAATCTCCCTGTGGAATCGATCTCGGACTCTGAACGCACTACCTACGATCGACCCGGTCCACTGCCTGTTAGAAAGTGAGTTTTGCCTAAGGTTTCGAGTTTCTATAAATTGTATTTGATCGAGCCGGACTGCGAAATCTTTAATTATCAAATTGGCGCCGTTGCTGGGGAGATTGTTTACAGGTCGATATCAAAAATTGTGTTAGAACTTGGGCCTAGGCTTTTATCATCTTGTTTTATTTAGATTTCAATAGGAGCCATGGGATGCTGAAGTGATATTGTCCTGAACTCGGATTGAATACGACTTTGGTACTCAACCCAATCCCTTTATGAGGTTGTTATGTTAAGTTGATATCTTGTAAATCCGGCTAGAACTGGGGCTTAGGGCCTTCGGCTACCATGACTTTTTGAGGGGTTTAAAATATAATGTGTGTGTGAGAGGTAAAAATGAAACTCGAAAAATAATAATAAAAAATAAAAAAACAAAAAAACCCAAGGCTGCCGATTAAAAAAAAGAGAAAAAAAACTTTTTGGAATAAAGCAAGCTTAGGTGTGTCTAAGAGGAATTCGCGATGAAAATAGTGAGGAGTATTTGATTGTGATACATGCTTTCACTACTTGACATGGATGTTTTAATGTGACCCTCTGTGGCCTTTATATGATATGCGTAGATGTTCTGTTCTTTTACCTGTATGGTTGTTTTTCCATCTATTGCAGTCCATGTTGAGTGATTGGTTGTGTATCGAGTCTACTGATGTGGCATGGCTTCTTTATTTTATATCCCTAGTATATCTGTTGCATAATTTTGGCACGTGGACCACGTCACGTGCATATGTTTGCGTTGTTTTCTGTCTATTTGACTTTAGGTATACGGGATGCGCTTATAAGAAGATGTCACGAGATTCGTTCACGCCTGTATACCGGGTCTAAAGCTAAGTCTTCTTTCACTTTCATACACACACGGGGGACAGTGTTTCATTCAAAGTGTGGGGTGGTTAAGTGTGGGGTGGTAGACTTAGCTGGTTTGAGTGTATGTTTAATTGTGCCAGTTCAGTAATATACTTAGTATGTGTCCGTTTTCGAGTCAGATTTTTAGAATCGAGGTTTTAAAGTCCGTTTGCATGTTTAAAATTCACATTCTCTTGGTAAACGACTTGGCAAAGTAGTAAATGCTTATAGGAAGACGCTAGGTTTATCTTCTAAACGGAAGTTCTTTTGCACATTTAGCTTCAATTTCATGGGCCTTAGGATCTAGTGAACGATTATGGTAGAATTGAGCACATTCCGACTGCCTAGATCCCATTTTGTAACTTCGAGGTGAAATAGAAGGATTGACCTTGGTTGGATACGGGATGAGAGTCCTGGCGCTTCTTTGACCCGACCAGAGCCAAATAAGCCAAAATCCTAACATTTTACCCTCGTACCCCCTCTAAGCCTTGATAGGACGGTCTGACCACCGCCCGAAATGAGCCGTTTTGGTTACTTAGCCTGTATTACCCTAACCCTGAGCTTTATTATTGGTCACGTTTCTTTGATTACCCTACGAGTAGACTTAGTCGTTCTTTTGGACACACTTGCTGAATCAAGTGTGGGGTGGGAGATGGTGCGTGTTTCGAGAGTAGTTAGTGGTATGAGATAATACTTATGCGGGGGATGAGCTCGAGTTATTTATTGATGAGGTTGGTTTGGCTTGAAAAAGAAAAAAAAATTGAAAAAAAATGAAAAGAGTTGAGGTTGAAGAAGCAGTGTTATGATTATATATATGATGTTGGAGTTTCGGGAGTCATTTATTGATATTACTTAGTGCTTTGTGGAGGAGTTTAGTGGTTTTACACTGTTTTGATGACGAGAGATTTTTCAATGATTAGGTTCACTCGTACTTTCTCTTTTCCAGTTCCAAATTTCCTTTCGATTAACCCTGTCCCGAGCTTAACTTTATAACTCTTAAAGTCCTACTGGACCGTGTTTAGCCTTGGTTGGTCCCGATTAGTGGAGATGTTATTAATATGAGCTTTAGCGTAGTCGCAGTAGCTAGGCATCTATAATCTAGACCGGTGAATTTGGTTTATGACTCGGAAGCTAATTTTCACACATACACAATCCGTTTGCCTGATAACGATTGAGTCAAGATGTTTGCATTCACTGTTTTACTTATCTTTTACCTTGGCAATGTGAGTGTTTTAATATGCGTTTGTGAAGTTGATCCCTTGGTCTCTTTTAATACGCCTGTTTACTCGAGGACGAGCAAAGGCTAAGTGTGGGGTGGTTGATGAGAGTCAACTTCACTGCACAGTTGTATGTGAATCTGCCCCCGTCTATCACTTTATTGGCATGTTTTGGGTAGTTCTAGGCCTGTTTAAGAGTAATATCGAGAGTTATATGCACGGGGAGTCAAACTGTCACATCGATAGTAAACTCCGCCTTTTTAACGATATTTGACTCTTTTCCGAGCACTTTTGTCTTGCGGAATTACGCATGGTGTTTGTTTGTATATGTTATTGCAGGACTTAGGTGACTCGAGAACCCAGAAGATGATGTTTTGGAATGAGAAATGTGGTCGTGGCTCGAAAGTAGCATGAAAGTGAGGAAAAGTCAAGTTTGGAGTGAAATCAAGGCAAACTGGCGTTTGCCCTACCTCAAACTGGCGTTTACCCAACCTCAAACTGGCGTTTGACTCAAGCCTACCTCAAACTGGCATTTGTCCAGTCCAAACTGGCGTTCACGGAATTAGCACTTGATACTGAAAGTTGGGTTTTCAGGCAAATTAGCGTCCAAATTGTCCTCAAACTGGCGTTTGTGTGGGTTCAACCCGAATCAAGAAAGCTCATACAAGGCAAACTGGCGTTTGGCCAATGCAAACTCTAGTTTGGCCCCGACAGAAGCAGATTTTTGCCGTACCTGTCCATTAATATTTACTTTGACCCATCTTGGAGGCATTTTCTGGTCAAGTCGTTTTCAAGAAAGTTGTAGGGAATTGAACGAGCTTTCTGACGCATCTTGAATCGTTCAAATCGGGGCTCTACACAGGAAATTATTTCTGATTTATTGAAGACAAGTCAAACGGGCCGAGTTGGCCGGCCCAAATAGGTCAAAGTCGCGATTTTTTCCTATTTAAGAGCTTCTAAACCTAAGAAAACAGATATTCTGATTTTTATTGGCCTAGACTGAGTTCGAAGCCGGCCTAGGTGCTCAACCCAGCCGCTTCGGCGGTTGTTATGACAGGTTGACATCTAAATGGTCGGATTAGAGCTCTGGACTAGGCTCCGTATTTCAATTTCTTAGTTTAGATTTTTATATATAGAGTAGAATACGATATTAGATCGATAGCTTGGTGGAGTTCGTTCCTAGGATCGTTGTGTGAATTAAAGGTTGATATCTTTTGCTGATTTGGGATTCAAAAGTCTTGATCTACAATGTTTTGATCTTCATTATTGTGAGTTTCCTGATTTTGATTTGTTTTCTCTCAATACGGTTTTGATTGTGTAGATCATTAGTTTGATGAAATTTACTCTGGATAAAAGTCTTGATTCAGATCCTTGTTTATGCCGTAAAATAGTGAAAGCTTCGATCTTTTGTCTTGTTCATATACTCTTTTCCCTCTGATTTTAACACAAGTTTTGTATTCGACTCAATCTCCCTGTGGAATCGACCTCGGACTCTGAACGCACTACCTACGATCGACCCGGTCCACTGCCGGTTAGAAAGTGAGTTTTGCCTAAGGTTTCGAGTTTCTATAAATTTTATTTGATCGAGCCGGATTGCGAAATCTTACTTATCAGTAGGGTGGAAGGCTAGGCTATTATCTGTGGGTGGTAGATTTACTCTGGTTAATGCGGTCTTGGGGAGTCTACCTTTGTACTTTTTCTCTATATTTCATGCTCCTATTGCCGTGATACGCATCCTAGAACAGTTGAGGGCTCGCTTCTCTTGGGGAGGGGTAACGATGAAAGGTACATTTCTTGGATTTCTTGGGACACTATTTTAAAACAAAAAAGTGCGGGGGCCGTGGGGTGGGGGGGCTTGGTTTGCAAAATGTTGCCTTGCTTGGGAAGCGGTGGTGGAGATGGAAGACTGAAAAGGGTGTCTTGTGGATAAATGCATTATTGCTTTGAATTGTAAACATATGGGCTTTAATGACGGAGTTATGAGAAGGGGGTTAGGAAAGGTGTGAAGTGGAGTAGTTAAAAATGGGTGTAGAATTGAAAAAAAAATAGGGGTGAAGCTTCTACCCTCCTTTGGTTGAAAGTTGGGCTTGGGAAATAAAGTGAGGTTTTGGAAGGATTCTTGGATTGGAGAGAGTTCTCTTGATGTGTGTTTTCCTAGGCTCTTTCGCCTAGAGGAATTTGATAAGTGTTTGGTAAGCGATAGATGGAGATTTGTCGATATGGGGTGGTCTATAATGGAGGTGGAGAATAGAGATGAGGGGTAGAGAGTGGGGAGAGTTTGTAGACCTTATTGCTTTGCTCTCAAATATCTCTCCCATTGCAGTTAATTCAGATATCCCATATTGGAAACTTTTCTCTAATGGTATCTTTTCAGTGGCTCAACTTAAAAAACCCTTCTTGGAACTACTTTTCTTGGAGATCCGTCGGTTACCTTCCTATGAAGGTGGAATGCTGCTATTCCCTTGAAGGTCAACATCCTTAATTGGAAGGTTGCTCATAATCTGCTATCGCGAAAAGAGGTATTCCTCTTGTCAGTTTGGTTTGCCCCATTTGCAAGGTGGTGAATGAGGACATCTCGCATATACTCTTTCACTGTCATTTTGCTTCTTCCATTTGGGGTAAGAGTGTTGATTGGCTCTCTATTCCAAGAGTGTTACTTATGGATTGAGATTCATTCATTCAATTTCGGCGGGACAATGTGAGAAAGTCAAAGTATGGGATGCTGTTAAAAAAGTTGCTATTTGGTCTATCTAGATGGCTAGGAATCAAGTTGTGTTTAACTCAAAAGATCTCTATAATTTGTTCGAGGAAATTAAAAGTAGAAGCTTCACCTGGATCACCGCAAGAAAAAGTAATATCAGTAAAGATTAGACAACTTGGAAGACTAATCCGCTCTCTTTTAGCATAGTTTATTCCTTGTGTAGCTGATTGGCATTAGTTTTTTCATTTTTGTTTCATTTTGATTTTGGCTTGATCGGCTTGTTTCTTAAGATCAGATGAATGTCGTAATTAGGTAACTTTGGATTTCTAGCGCTTGCTAGACCGCTTACTAATAACAATATCATTTTGCTGTGTAATTTTTTTTTGTTTTTTCTGGATTAAGTATAGTTTGAGCATAACACCGAAGAAGGTAAGAAATCTTGAACACAAAAAACAATAAATAATCCAAAATTGAGGGAAAATTTTGTATAAATGTGAAATAATGTTATTAAATTTGAAAAAGAAGATGATATTGGTACATTCGACAAATCGAATTTTTTTAAAATTTATTATTACTTTGATTCGAGACGGGATTACCGCTGGGGATACAATTTGTACTCAAAAGATTTCCCGGCTATAATCGGGCCACGATTCCTGAAAAGTCTGGGACGGAAAAAATTCGAGACGATAGGATGAAAAAAGAAATCCTGGACAAAGCCTCTGATACCAAATAAGATAACATATTTTATTCACCACGCATTTTACAAACGACCAAATAGGTTAAAGGTTGTAAAGGACTGTTTTTGATCTAAAATGAGGAAAAAGGACAAGAAAAAAAGATAATGGTCGAGAAGGACAAAAACGCGCATGTTACTATATGTGTTACTACATGTTGCTACAACCAAATGTAGTAACACATGTAGTAACAGGCGCGTTTTTGTCCTTCTCAAACATTTTTTTTTTCTTGTTCTTTTTTCCCATTTTGTATCTTTTTTTGTCCTTCTGGCCTCTGGCCCCTAATTTTTTTTTAACTCACCTTTGTAACAGGCGGACTTAAACCAATACTCAACCATAGTGAAATTAATATCAAAGTTTGGTTGACTTCCCATTTTTCAATTCTAATTCTTTCGGAAACGAAAGGTAACACACGCACACTGCACACACGCCCCAAACGGGGTTCAAACCCTGGACTCCATATTTCTAATTCATTAATGAAAATTATGAAGCTAGAATTTATTGCCGTCTCCTCATTTAAACAAATACAAAAACTCAAATCATTGATCAAATATAACCTCCTCTTTTAATGCCTGTTGTTCTTTTCTATCCAGCAGCCAATGAAATTGAAAACCCGATTTCCGTTTCCCGAAGATCAAATCATCTCAAGAAATCTTTTATCTCAAGGGTTAACTCTATTCTATCCTCTTGCAGGACGTCTTGTTGGCAATAGCCACGTGAATTGCAACGATGAGGGTGTTATCTACGTTGAAGCTCAAGCAAATCACAAGCTTTTTGATGTTATCAGTTATCACCAATCCGAACCCAGAAGAACTCAATAAGTTTGTCCCTTTTGATCCAGAAGATGGAAGGGATCTTTGCCTTGTTGTTCAAGCAACATTTTTCTCTTGCGGTTGACTGGCCATCGGGGTAGGTATTTCACACAAACTTGCTGATGGTTTCTCGTATTTCATGTTTGTTAATACCTGCATTGTCACGTGGCAATGATTCTGTTCACCTCTGGCTACGATACCATGTTAAGATAAAGCGCTTACCATTCTTCTAAAACCAATTGATGTAATTAGTAAATGCGCTACTATATTTCCTTATACATTCAATAGTGTGGGCAATCTCTTCCAACAACCTCCGATATTCGAATCGGCAACCATGTTTCCACCCAAGGATTTCGATAGTGAAAACGTTGATCCGAGAGGTTTGTGTTTAGTTCTTCAAAGATTTCAGAATTAATGAAAGAAAAGTATACAAAGAATACAAAAGAAGAAGGATTGATACGTCTAGGGGCGGAACCACCCTATGCCTGGGGTGGTCTCAACCCCCCCAAATTTTTATTATTGTATTAGTAGTAGTGTTAATATTAGCATGTTATGTGTCTTTTTCTTAAACAAAAGATCTTATATCCTAGCGGTTTAAGAATAAACCTTTTTCAGTCTCCATAATTCTAGGTTGTAAATTCAAATCACACTACCAGTATTTTTTTATTTTTTTCCCGGATTCTTTTAGCTTTGCAATTTATATACCAAGACCACCCTGAAAATTTTTTCTGGTTCCGCCACTGGATACGTCCAACAAGAATACAATCTCTATCGGCATTCATTTGGACTCGTTTTATGGTCGCCACCGGAGCAAAAGACGACACAAGAAAACTTTTTGTTTTATTAATTTTTGTAGATTTTTGGAACCAAGAAAGATGTACGGTCTAACGAGGCTACTATGAAATATTTACTCATGTTCCGCCTTTGTCCAAATTATTAGAGATAATGACAAGATTGAGTTGTTTAGATAATTATGTTTGAATTTGAATTATATTAGTATATATTATTTGGTTTAGATAAACTTCTACTTATCATTATTTAGGCTATAAATATTGTAATGTTCTATCAGCTTTATCAATCAATGCAATACAATCACTTTTATATTTCTCTGTTATGGTATCAGAGCTATTCAACTAACGTCTTTCAGATCCTGAACATTTTTTCAAGAAATCCGTTCGGGTGGGGGTTCGTTAAATTAATCTAAACGAACTCTCCCCTCCAGCTATTTTCTTTTTCTGCGTTTTCTTTTTCTGTTCTTACCGCAATAATCATCCCCTCCCCAGGCTCCTTCCCGCCGACTTAAATTACCACCGGAAATTCCTTTCTGCATCCGCTTCTCTTCTCCCGTTCCAGCACTTTCTTTTTTCAGCGTTAATTTCCGTCGTCCTAACACCAGGCCCTCACCCACGTAACTTCCTCCACACAAAATCTATTTCTCGATTTCGATTTCGATTTCCATCACCACAGCCTTTTCTCCATCTCGCCACCACCTCTTTTCTTCTCTCCATATTACTTCTAAGCCGACCCCGCCATCTTCTTATCCGACTTCCCGCCATTCATAGCCGCATCTGTTCCTCCTTCTAATCCCTGCTTTCTTATTTTTATCATTTTACTCTTTTCCCATCAGCTTTATTAAAAATAAAAATAAAAATTCAAATTCAAATTCAAACATAATTATCTAAACAACTCAATCTTGTCATTATCTTTAACATAATAGAGAAATATAAAAGTGATTGTATTGCATTGATTGATAAAGCTGATAGAACATTACAATATTTATAACCTAAATAATGATAAGTAGAAGTTTACCTAAACCAAATAATATATACTAATATAATTCAAATTCAAACATAATTATCTAAACAACTCAATCTTGTCATTATCTCTAACACGCCCCGCAATCCCATGGTAATGCAATGAACATAGAGATTGGCTCGTAACGTGGCTCGTAACGAATGAATCTGGTCTTTTTCACATTGTGTTTGCAACAAACTTCTCCATATCAATCGGCATCAACTTCTTCACAACTTGATGTTGTTGTTTTAGGGGCTTGAGACTTGATCACCAATGCTTCCAATGCCTTTAATATTCCTGCAAAATCTGAAAAACGGATCCTCTCGGTTTCGCAACAAGTTGCTGACCTTCTTAAATTTATTCGTCCCCTTATTTGTCCGGAGTATCACGAATAATCTAAGTGAGATATAAACAGAGAGTTCTTGCCTTTTTGTCTAGGACAAATAGATCAAAAAGATAACTTAGAAGTGTTTGTATGTATGTAACTTTTCAAGGATGCTTGCTTGTATAGTATATCTGTTCAACTAAACAAAAACACCTTTTAAAGGCACTTGGATTGAAGAAAATCAGTTGCTAGTTCGTTTACTAAGGTTACAACCCAAGTGGAAAGGTACCATTTGGTCATAACTCCTTAAAAAGGCCAAAAGGCACTTAAAGGATCGCGGGCCACAGGGCGGGCGCCCGTGGCCGCCCGTGATCATCGAAAAAAAGCCAAACACTCGATCGACTTTTAGCCTTGCCAGAAATCCATAGGCGGGCGCCTAAGCTTCATAGGCGGGCGCCTATGCCTCTGCTTCCCCAAAACTGAGATTTTAGACCTTTAACCGGATTTTCGGTCCTTTAAGTGACTTTTCCTGAACATACATGCTTATTTTCCATCCGTATACTTATATACACTTAACATAAGCGTGCACTCCGCACCTCCAAGCTTATAAATAAGTGTTACGAGTATATCCATCCTTGTACTAAACCCCGATTACCTCAACGGCTCGTGATACACTTAAATCACTAACATTCCTCCCCCATTTAAGTGTAATCCTTGGTTTAGCAAAACAAAATAGTCACAAACAAACCAACTCATGATTCAATGAAAATGTCACGAAGATTGAATTTCCACCTAGTATTATTACACGCAAATATTCGAGTATTGGGGTGTGTCTAAACATTGAACCCCTTTACACATTTTGAATACATGTACATAACAATACACATGAATTGAAACTACTTCCAAAGTATTATACTTGACACTAATTAAACAGCCTTGTGTCCATATCCGTTCATGAGTATATAGAAAGTCAACCCCACTTTCTTGAAGCGGCCAAACTTCATACTCATATAGGTGAATCTTTCTAATCATGTACCTAAAACACTTTTCCAAAAGATATCACCTACACAATAGGTAATGCACATACTTTCGGGACTTTTCATGTGCCAAATCTTCGAGAATGGGCCTTCCACATTGTATTCTGCCTATGGCGTTGTACCATAAGGGAATTGAGTATCCCACCCCAAAGATTTAATGGGTTCTACACATCCCGATAACAAACTTTTTACCAAGTTTCAAGTCAATCTATATTTGGCCAAACAAGATTGACTCAATCAAGAGTACTCTTTGAACAACCACCATCATCATTTGAGTTATAAACTCACAATCCAACTTTTCTTTAATACATTGGTGTCTAGATCACCATTGTAACATTTGACAATTTTCCAACCAAACACATTGGATAACTAGGATGAACTTGGTTATTAATTGCAAGGGAATTCCGAACTTCTAAGTCATCAACAAAGAAATCCAACTCCATAGTCCAAACAGAAATTTATGCACTTAGAAGCTCATAAATGAAACTTCATCCTAGCACAAATTACTAGTTAACCGAGGATTCTTCTAAACCGAAGGAATCTCATATAACTTTACTATAGAGTTTAAACCTCCCCCATGACTGTAGTTTAAAGCCTTGATGACAATACCGTCCAATTATGAACAACATGATTTGGTTAATACCAAAATCAACATGTCAACAATGTAAACTACTACATCACCTTATATTCCAAGGCAAATCCAATCTTTGTAGATCGAGCATGTTTCACTTTTAGTATCATGAATAGATACTAAACCAAAGCAAAACACCAAACATGTATTCAACATACATCAAATGACAAAGTCATTTCCTTAGACATCAAACATATATAAGACATATAATGTGTAAAATATATGTAAGATTTGAATAGATAAGAACAAGGTATAATAAAGAACTTTAAATTAAACTAATCTTTAAGCTAAGATGTCTATCAAGTTTAATTTAGCACCTTGAACCAAAAAAGCATATACACTCCTTATGTTAACTTCAACATAACAAAACCCTCCAAACTTGTTTCAAATACAATGCCCATTCCAATCTCCATTCTAAAACCGAAGTTTTTACCATCCATTTAATGGATTACAAAATTGTTTAACAGTTGTTAAAACAAACAACAACAATTTATCCGAGGAGATTGTTAGTAATACCATCCGCAACGGAAGCGATTTTATGGATCTAGATCTATAATATATACGTAATAAAACAACTAGATCTATATCTACAAGGGGGATGTAGATCATACCTCTTGAATCTCAAAATTCAAGCTGAAGAACCGCAAAGGATGAATGTGAAGATGTGAAGAGCACCACGATCTTCCGATCGTGTGATCCAAGCAATTCCCGGTGGAAGGAATTCTCGACTCGAACCCTTCCGATATGCTACCGGAAAAAACTCCAAGATTTTTCCCCAATCACCCTTGGCCGAAATTTCTATCTTCTCTCTAAGAGTTGATAGTCGAAATTTTCATGTGTGTTAAGGCTTGGGAGAACTCTCTTTATATAGGAGAGTAAAACTTAAGCCCCAAGGATTTTATAATTAATACAAAATCAATTATGATAATCCTATTAAATAAAAGATAATCCCAAAATATTCTAGAACAAATCTAGAATAATCTTTATCTTTATTTCTTACCATAAATATTTATCCAATAAATATTTTGTGCACATGTCTTATTAATCACAAGAAAACTAATTTCTTGTTTATTAAAACAATGCTTTGGCCGAAATTCTCATTGTTGACCTAGTCAACATAAATTTCGACTAACACACTAATTTTTGCCAAGATTATGAAAAATGTCTTTTTCACATATTTAATTATTTAGCCCAACTAATTTAATAGTCCACTAAACAATTAATTCACATATCGTTTTAATAAAGTCCAACAAGAACTAAATTAATATTATTAGGATTCGACGTCCGAGAATAGCTATGCTATATTAGGAGGCACGTCGGGGACCATGGACTAATAATCAGCGGCTCCGATAAATCAAATAAATAATTATAGAATAATTATATTCGATAAATCAATCACAGGAATATGCCACCATAATCCCGTGACTGCACTCCTCCGATTATAAGATTATATTTATCTCCTCACGAGAATAATAATAAGCGTCCATTGATATAATCATTACATATGGATTAATCCTCCATAGACTGTTCATTCTAAATCGGGAAGTTACCGTTAACCCTTTCTAGAACCTCTTATCCTTATTTACCATTAACCCCCTAGTGATCAATTAGTGCACATAACTGACTAGTAGCTAATTAGTCAAATGTGAACTCCCGGGATCGATCATTTTCTTAGGGCTAACAAATAAGGGAACTGTCTATCTACTTCCATAAATGGAAGGAATGGATTCCGTATCTGTGATAACACAGACTACTCACTCAATCCAAGACAATGCCAAGATGGGGTAATTCGGACCACGTACTCGGTGTAATCCTTAACCGTCAAGTCAAACCTCATACCGATTCAAGCGGTTGATCGCGATCACCTCGGATTAAGATATATCCATAAATATGATCATCCATTGATTCGATAAGACTTCTCGATTACGGAATTATATCGTGAACTCTAATCAAATCGGTCCAGCCCTATATGATATATCTATCATATATAAATGCCCCATTAGGTTCTCTTAACCGAAAGTCCGGATAAGACAATCACACCTATTGTGTTTTGGGCGCATTAATAGCACGTTAAAGGAGAGACCCGATACTCTCGATTAACTTCACTACGGGCTAATTGTATTTTAAGTACATCTTCACTAACTCAATCCTCCCGTGTATATACCATACACTGAGTTAAGTGATTACATAAACGATATACTTTAGGGTTTTCTGTAGTGTAAATACTATTGTCACATCGGTGAATATGAGAATAATAAATATGAATAATAACGTCAATTCATTTATTAAATAAAACAATTACAAAAATTGTCTTTCGGGCATCACACCTAACAATCTCCCACTTGCACGAAAGCATGTGATTAATTGTTTTAGAGCACACCCTATTATTTAAAATACAACAAACTACATCTCCCACTTGCTCTAAAGCAATGGAGACCCATCCCGTATTCTAGTACCCATTAAGCATATCATAACCATTTCGTATTCCAAAGTACACTCCGAGTATGCCGTCGTAGGATAGGTCGGTGACTCGGTGAGTACCTACATCTAAATGTCATGGGTCTTAATGATTAGTCGTGTTGTCGGCTCGAGACGATCCGTAGAATCGAAACGTTACCGGTCCATCAAATCATGTGGTACTGAGTAAACACTGAGCCCGAGATCGACTTAACGATCATCCTCAATCTGACTTAAAGTCAAAATCAGTGTATCACATATATCCAAGTTCACACATGAATATGTCCGCATATTGTTCCTCGTTCTCTTCAAGATACTAAAGGACATACTAAACTTGCTTTGTTAACCGCCGAATCTAAGATTCGATCAAAGTTGACGTTCAATAACCTGACCATCTCTTACTAGAAAGAGAATCTATCCCATTTCTCTTGATCCAAAGATTTAGAGAGTCATTCCTGAGGCATAGGGTAGAACTTCCTCGTTGAATGTTGCATACACGGATGCATCATCTTAACCAATAAGATGGATGGGAAACCGAAGGATCGATTCTAATGAATTCGACCGAGTCAAACTCTTAAGAATGTTGTCCAAATCTCTCGTTGCGAGAAATTGTGGTATTGTCGATTCGACTTCGGATAACACACCCATGTTGATTCCAACTCGGTGCAAGTGTTATCCTTCACAAACACTAATATATATGTATATATTCACTACCGTACTAAAAAATTGATATCCGGACTTCAAAAGACTTATCAATATTCGGTCAAATCCATATATTATAGAAATATATGACTTCCAATGACCAAGAGGTTTGCTTTTATCCACAAAGGACATAAGCCTTGACAAATCATCCCGTCATAAGTTCATAAGGCAATACCCTTCTGTTCCGAATGAATCCGATTCCGTTTGTTTGGCAAGAAAATCTCGGGAAAGCACCCCTATTTTCTCGCTTTTGAACGAAATCATGCAATACTAAGTGGTAAGAGAGTCCAACGTCCGATTAACTCTCTACTTCTTAGGGAATTACCCCTAGACCACTCAAGCTTTGCTCGAAAGATAAACTTTCGTATTCATTCTACTCTCTTCCATGTAGATCCAATTACTCCCACCGGGCCCGAGACGCTCGGTGGTTCTACAAGAGTATGAACGAAGCTGGAGTACCGAACTCCATTCACGGGGTTATGGCTATTAAACCAACCTCTATTATCGAATCCTATACTTGCTCACAAAAGAGCCATAGGTCATCAATCGATCCTCGGACTACAAAGTCCGCGAAACCGTAATGGGTAATGGATAAACCATACTCCCAATACTTACCGGGTGGATCGAAATTCGATCTAGTTTAGTAGTATTTAGTGTTATCACCAACAACCGATGTTGGATGTGGTCGATTTTAATCGCTTAGTAACTACCTTGAGTAAACGTACTTCAAGGTTCAAGGTTTTACTTGTTCATGGACTCTATCGAAAGGATGCAACAAGATAACTCGTCCCTTCCCGATTCCAAGAATCCTATATCTAACCTTTATACTCAATAGATTAAAAGATATAGCACGAATGGTCATTGACCGAACGTATGCGTGAAATTCCCCTTACCTTCAAGCACCGTGTGCTAAATGCTTATATTTATGGAAGTGGGGTGAACCGAATCCACACCTTATCCGTAAATTCCAAAGCATATTCTAGGTAGACTTCTCGGTCTTACATTTCAATGTAAACCGTTATTTCGCTTCCAATATCTTTATTGAGTTAAGCAGTGTATTGTGGCACATCTACAACTATGTAAAGGCAATTCAGTGGTTTCTTCCTTAGTGAAAGCATTTCACTATGAGGCAGACCGAGCATCAGTCCCTAGGACTATGTGATGGCCCATTTCTGAGTATAGAATACTCCATCTCCGACAAAATCAGAGACACCTTTGAATATTTTGGATAAACAACCGGAGTGTTTGAGTAGTTGTCAGACTAGAAGTCACTACTCATAAGCCCCTACTAGCTTGTATCTTTCATCAAACCCCGAAGGTCGTCATGAACAAGCTATGTTACTTCTTTATAACCATTATCCTTTCCCGATTGAAAGGAAAATTAGTCATTGAACCTTTAAGACAATCTAACCAGACTGGGAGAAAGGAATCACCCTGAACCAGTCTTCAGGTCTTGTCTTTTAGGGACTATGCACTAACTGTGGAATATGAAAAAGTGTTTATCTAAATATAGAAACCAATTGCTTTTAATAGTTGTTAAGATGTGTTTTATATACTTATTTCAGTAGTTGTAAGTGGTTTTGACTTTATCAAACAAAAGTCCGAGTCTTGGATTCGTACTACAAATGGTATATTCACTTCCTATACGACAAACAAATTATCGAATAGAAGGTAAATCCATTCGTTCCAACGAATCTTAAACCGAAAATAAATTTTCCGCGATATCCAAGGATTGAATCCGAGATTCATTTCCTCATATCACTCCCACTATTTATAGCTAAAATTACGCCCGTTGTCTAGTCTATAATCGTTAATGCATAACTATCTTGTTCTTCCAAAGAACATAGTCTACGAGAAAATCACCAAGGATTCATAGGTTGGTGATCCGAAATCACTATCCTTATCCTATGGTTTTCGCTTTATTAATTTTCGGTTTAGCCTTAAAATCAACTCGCTTTTAGATGACTAACACTCTTAGACATACTCTCCCATTCTTGACTTTCCGTAAATGGAAACAGTTTTGAACTAGCAGTTCGTGTGAGTAGACACTACTCTTGAACCGTGGGATGTCTATTTCGAGTGTTACTTGTCCGGACTTGTCGGATTTTCTAATATACTAGAAAAACAACAAATCATAACATTAAAGCTCCCACTAGTTTATCGGTTCCAAATACCGTCTAACCAGCAATGCTTCATTTTATGATTTTCCAATTTTTCAATTTGAAAATCTCTCGTGTAAACACTTACACAGTTCTAATGTTTCCAGAAAAATACAAATCATAAAACTCCCACTAGTTCATCGATTCCAAATATCGTCTAACTAGCAACAGTTCATGATTTTCCGATTTTTCAATTAGAACGGTTACGTGTGTAGTCACTACACACTGAAAATTCACTAGAAGAATTTCAAAGTCCGAAATCACCTTTGATCAAACTAAGTTTGTCTTCCGTTTGACACGAATGACACTAGTGACATGCCTATATGTCACTCTGGTTTTTAAAAGGCTTAAGAGAAAATATCTATTTCGAAAATTAATTGCATTA
This sequence comes from Gentiana straminea, assembly GCA_036785695.1. Lineage (NCBI taxonomy): Eukaryota > Viridiplantae > Streptophyta > Magnoliopsida > Gentianales > Gentianaceae > Gentiana > Gentiana straminea. The sequence continues at coordinate 427,576 of JAVUPR010000270.1, read as the reverse complement.
TCGATTAACTAGTTCAACGTCCTAGTTACTTTCCACTTTTTAACGAAGTCAATACTAGTCAATTATAAATTTTAAGCAATTTAGTGAGGGATATAATGCTGTAAAATGACATATATTAATTCAAGTTTAACACTACTATATTTTATTTTAGGAATTGTAAACTAAAATTAAGTCTACTCTACCATTCCAAGGTTTTAACCTCGCATCTCAGTGCCGCCTTAGGGTAGGTCAAAGAGATGACGGTTAAATCGAGACAATCTCATCAATGAATAACTTGTGAGAATCGAACATCCCACGAGAATCGAACATCCCTTTATTCATTGACTACCTTCCTTTTTTAGCCTAGATATTATCAAAAAAATACCCATGATGAGTGTGACCTACTATATCGGATCTCTTGTGTACGCCCCGAGTGTGCCGTCTTAGGATAGGTCAGTGACCCGACGAGTACCCAGAAATCCTATCCTTTCGGAGACCAAGCCATGAATGTTGATAGGGGTGAACACCATCCTTAGGGGACGAAATCAAAGCGCCGCGAGGCGTCACCCTTCTCTCACTTACTTGTATCTATAGTAGAGGCCGTGGGGTTGGCTGTCGCCTCCCCCCGCTCCCACTCAATATTTTGGAAGTGGTGGTGGGTTAACTAACCACGTCTTTTTGATGTTAACATAAAAGCACATCAAATCAAGGATTCCGAATGGTGTCGGTAACGTAGGCAAGCCTACCCGTCCTATTCGTTGGAACATATGTGACAGTCGGACGAAATCGGGTCAAGAGAGCCCTATTGAGATTAGAAGGAATCACCCCTCCGCTCTCGGTTTGGCTTAGTCTTGCCGGACCCCCATGCATACATCACACTAGGAGGGTTAAGTCGGTCGAGCGAAGCTCAGTTGACCACCCAACCTATAAGCGAACCGTTTTTTATCCAAGATTTATTGTTCTTTTACCATCATTCAATCTCGTAGACACTACGAATCGAAAACGTGATCTCGTTTGGGCTTTAAGGCGGTTCACCGAGAACACACACCGAAAGGCTTAACGATTTCATAACCCGTCCTCGGATCTTTAATTAGTTACTAAATTAATTAATTACCACGTATTAATTAAATTTCAACTAATTACGCGAGTTTGTATACATGCCTATTTTAATTACCAAAATTAAAATTCTACATGTATGCATGGAGTGGATTTATGATATGATGCATGTCATGGCAATTCCGATTTTATATCTATTTTATGATCAAACACATAAAAAATAAATTGCGGAAAATTTAAACACCGAGATGGATCGTTGGTACCCCCGACTAACCTATTTTCTAAGGAAAAGTAAAATTTAATCTAGGTCTTCAAATCTCGATCTTCGATCTTGATCTTGAAAACTTCCGGATCTTCAAAACTTCGATCTTTACACGAACCACGAACGACGAGGAGAGGAGGCCGTAATATACCAATATATAAAAAAAATATCTATATTATCAATTGTTTTATAAAAAAACTTTTTTTTTAAATCAGTAGATCATGCGGCCAAAAGTAAAACAAAATTAGGTTACAACATGCAAGCTGCCACATGCAAATTAGGGCTGCCGCATGCAAAATTTGTCAAAACAAATTGCGGCTACAAAAGAATTGCTGAGACCAAATTATTTTATCTTTGCCGCAAGTTTAAAAAAAAATGCCGTGACCTAAAAACAAATCAGCCCCTCTCCTTTTACCTTATGTTCCACCATATTGTTGATCTTGAATATAATGATCTTCGTCGTCTCTTGAACCCGGAACCAAAAAATAAATACAAAAGGTACTACCTTTTACAATTTTCGAATGCAACATAATTAAATTACAAATCCTATGCTCAATTGTTACTAAACAAAGGAGCTACAATAGATCTAACGAGTAAACAGTACCAACCCCAATCCATCTCTTCAACCAAGACATTCATAACATAAAAAAAATTAAACATAATTTTCGGCCCCCTTTTTAAAAAAAAATTTGGGACAAAAAAATCTACATGTTTACCACTCCTAGATCTAATATTTTATACGTATAAATATAGATCAACTTGGCTCTGATACCACTGTTAGTAATACCATCCGCAACGGAAGCGATTTTATGGATCTAGATCTATAATATATACGTAATAAAACAACTAGATCTATATCTACAAGGGGGATGTAGATCATACCTCTTGAATCTCAAAATTCAAGCTGAAGAACCGCAAAGGATGAATGTGAAGATGTGAAGAGCACCACGATCTTCCGATCGTGTGATCCAAGCAATTCCCGGTGGAAGGAATTCTCGACTCGAACCCTTCCGATATGCTACCGGAAAAAACTCCAAGATTTTTCCCCAATCACCCTTGGCCGAAATTTCTATCTTCTCTCTAAGAGTTGATAGTCGAAATTTTCATGTGTGTTAAGGCTTGGGAGAACTCTCTTTATATAGGAGAGTAAAACTTAAGCCCCAAGGATTTTATAATTAATACAAAATCAATTATGATAATCCTATTAAATAAAAGATAATCCCAAAATATTCTAGAACAAATCTAGAATAATCTTTATCTTTATTTCTTACCATAAATATTTATCCAATAAATATTTTGTGCACATGTCTTATTAATCACAAGAAAACTAATTTCTTGTTTATTAAAACAATGCTTTGGCCGAAATTCTCATTGTTGACCTAGTCAACATAAATATCGACTAACACACTAATTTTTGCCAAGATTATGAAAAATGTCTTTTTCACATATTTAATTATTTAGCCCAACTAATTTAATAGTCCACTAAACAATTAATTCACATATCGTTTTAATAAAGTCCAACAAGAACTAAATTAATATTATTAGGATTCGACGTCCGAGAATAGCTATGCTATATTAGGAGGCACGTCGGGGACCATGGACTAATAATCAGCGGCTCCGATAAATCAAATAAATAATTATAGAATAATTATATTCGATAAATCAATCACAGGAATATGCCACCATAATCCCGTGATCGCACTCCTCCGATTATAAGATTATATTTATCTCCTCACGAGAATAATAATAAGCGTCCATTGATATAATCATTACATATGGATTAATCCTCCATAGATCGTTCATTCTAAATCGGGAAGTTACCGTTAACCCTTTCTAGAACCTCTTATCCTTATTTACCATTAACCCCCTAGTGATCAATTAGTGCACATAACTCGACTAGTAGCTAATTAGTCAAATGTGAACTCCCGGGATCGATCATTTTCTTAGGGCTAACAAATAAGGGAACTCGTCTATCTACTTCCATAAATGGAAGGAATGGATTCCGTATCTGTGATAACACGGACTACTCACTCAATCCAAGTACAATGCCAAGATGGGGTAATTCGGACCACGGACTCGGTGTAATCCTTAACCGTCAAGTCAAACCTCATACGATTCAAGCGCTGATCGCGATCACCTCGGGATTAAGATATATCCATAAATATGATCATCCATTGATTCGATAAGACTTCTCGATTACGGAATTATATCGTGAACTCTAATCAAATCGGTCCACCCCTATATGATATATCTATCATATATAAATGCCCCATTAGGTTCTCTTAACCGAAAGTCCGGATAAGACAATCACACCTATTGTGTTTTGGGCGCATTAATAGCACGTTAAAGGAGAGACCCGATACTCTCGATTAACTTCACTACGGGCTAATTGTATTTTAAGTACATCTTCACTAACTCAATCCTCCCGTGTATATACCATACACTGAGTTAAGTGATTACATAAACGATATACTTTAGGGTTTTCTGTAGTGTAAATACTATTGTCACATCGGTGAATATGAGAATAATAAATATGAATAATAACGTCAATTCATTTATTAAATAAAACAATTACAAAAATTGTCTTTCGGGCATCACACCTAACAGAGATTTCATTAACCGGTGCCAAGGTATCAAAATAACCAATACCTAAAACCGTACAAAACCTTACATTTTAATCAGGATTTATACATGTTGACTTACATCAACTTTCATCTTTCATTGAAAGATTCATCGCACCATTTGCTCTCATTGAGCTTTACCGGCATATTTAGAAAACAACTTTATTGTTTTCCTTCACTCCAACACTAGTAGGAGTTTCGTACTTCAAACTTTGTACAACATTATAAATGTCCAAAGATGACATACCATGATTCAACAACAGATTAAACTGTACTAGAATTAACATAGTTTCAATGCCTCTTTTACTCAAGGAATTAACTTTAACCTCAGAAAGTCACAAGACCTCCTCACACCTCCAAACCTCAAGTTTGGATTTCATTATACCAAAGTTCAAGTAATTTATCAAACAAACAACTGTTAGAGGCTTGGGATTATAAACAAAAGCTTAAAACTTATGCTTAAATACTTTCCAATTAAACTCATTAAAACATACACTCTTTTCATTTACCTTTTGGAGGACATGATAGTTATTTACTACCATTTTCATACCATCACTTGTATTACTACAAAGTAACGCAAATAAACGATGTATCTATTAACAAAAGAGTTACAACTTTTCCAAACCCCAAGGATTCATCATCTTCTAAACCGAAGAACTACAACTCTTACAACCAAGAGTTACAACTTTCTATATCGGAAAGTCTCAACTTTTCAAAATAAAAATTTCTTCCTTCTGAACCGAAGAATCACAACTTTTCAAAACAAGTCACAACTTTTAAACCAAGAGTTGTAACCTTAAAGCTGAAAAGTTACTACCTTTAAACGATAAGTTATAACTGTTCAAAAGAATACAAACTCTAATGAATTGTATTCTTTCACCAAACCGATACATTCTTTAACAAATCAATAACATGATTTTTCCTCCAAAACATTCACTTAAAATCAAAGCGAAAATCCATGATACTAATCATGTTTCTGAAAAGAATAAGTTCAAAACAAGTTATAAACATTCTGAAAAGAATAAGTTCAAAACAAGTTATAAACATATATTACATATATATATTACCAAATAACAAGTATAACACATGAAAGACTAAATACATAAACATTTTAGTCATAGGACTAAAACGCAGAAGTATAAAAAAGCAATTATACTGAACCAAAGCACTCATATATAAGTCCTATTGCATAGCAACATATCTTATATACATATAAGTATCACTTAAGAATACTAATAAACATACATGTATAATTATTTCAAATCATACAAACCATGTACAACTAATGTTTAAACTATATACTTTCAAGAACCAAAGGATATACTTAAATCTCTTAACAATGACAACCTTGACTCCTTTTCATGAATGTCACGGATCAACAATCCACCGATTCAAAACTTCAAACCAAGTTGATCCTTACACTCACAATTTTCCAAACCGGAGTCAAAACTCAAAACAATATTTTATTAGTTGTTTCACCAAAACTTAGTTTACCGTCATTATTCTATCCTTTGTTTGATCTTACATACTAGGCATTCAACCTAGTAAAACAAGTTTTCCAGAAATCCAAATTTCTTTAGATTTGCCAACTCTTCATTACAAGTGTTCTATCAAAGATAGACATTTAAAATCATTATCTCTTCAACATGATTTCCATCTATTTGTACCATTAGAAAACATCTAACTACAATAGACATCAAGTTTTCCAAGAGATAACACTTGATTCATCCCAACATTAGTTATACACAAACACTTAAAATTTCTAAATATTAACATGATTTTATCACCAAGATCAATAAACATTAAACATTAAACACGCAGCAAGTTTCATCATTGATTCAATCATGTCTAGAAATATCAAGCCAAACAACATATATGTATAATCAAATAACATCCAAGAACAAAACTAGACACTACAATCAAATTTTATACTTGATTGTAGTTACTCGTTCTTGGACACCACAAACTTTCATGAAATAATGTAAATAAACATACATACCATTCATCCGTAGTCATAGCAACATCACAGCAATTTTTACAAAGTCATTCCAATGAACTTTTACTTTCCAAAAGATTATAATCGACTTTGCATCAATCAAAAAACCGCAGTAACTTCTCAGAAATTCTGACAACTGTCAACATCGAACCAGACCGTAAACTTGATATCACTGCGATCCTCGTCTCGCCACGATTCTAACGGTATCTTCGGATTTTCAAACCGATTCCTGAATCAAGAGTTATGCCCAAAATACTAGGACACAACCTTTGATCAAGTCTGCCATCTTCTAAAGTTCGCTCCCTCGAACTCTTCCAGTTTCCCGAAATTCGCAGTCATTTCTTTGCATTCACCATTGTGATCAGAACAATAAATTTAAGAAGATTGTTGTTGTTTTAGGGGCTTGAGACTTGATCACCAATGCTTCCAATGCCTTTAATATTCCTGCAAATTCTGAAAAACGGATCCTCTCGGTTTCGCAACAAGTTGCTGTCCTTCTTAAATTTATTCGTCCCCTTATTTGTCCGGAGTATCACGAATAATCTAAGTGAGATATAAACAGAGAGTTCTTGCCTTTTTGTCTAGGACAAATAGATCAAAAAGATAACTTAGAAGTGTTTGTATGTATGTAACTTTTCAAGGATGCTTGCTTGTATAGTATATCGTTCAACTAAACAAAAACACCTTTTAAAGGCACTTGGATTGAAGAAAATCAGTTGCTAGTTCGTTTACTAAGGTTACAACCCAAGTGGAAAGGTACCATTTGGTCATAACTCCTTAAAAGGCCAAAAGGCACTTAAAGGATCTTTCGGGCCAGAGCGGGCGGGCGCCTGTGGCCGGCCTGTGATCATCGAAAAAAAGCCAAACACTCGATCGACTTTTAGCCTTGCCGTAAAGCCATAGGCGGGCGCCTAAGCTTCATAGGCGGGCGCCTATGCCTCTGTTTCCCCAAAGCGAGATTTTAGTCCTTTAACCGGATTTTCGGTCCTTTAAGTGACTTTTCCCGAACATACATGCTTATTTTCCATCCGTATACTTATATACACTTAACATAAGCGTGCACTCCGAACCTCCAAGCTTATAAATAAGTGTTACGAGTATATCCATCCTTGTACTAAACCCCGATTACCTCAACGGCTCGTGATACACTTAAATCACTAACACTTGATACTGCTTGAATCCTGTGATAGAGGAGGAAAAGAGGAAATATTTGGGGAGATCATACCTGTGATAGAGAGAGGGAGAAATAGTTGGAGGGATATCATACCCTAAAAAAAATAGAAGAAAGAAAGAAGAATTTATAGATTGAGATAGAGCAAATCAAGTAATTGAAAGTATAACTGCCGGTGAAATTAGTGAAGCGAGAGAGTCAATGTATTTTGATCACTAGAAGAAATAAGAAAATAGGTGTAGAGTTTTTGAAAGCCGGAGAAAAAGAGTAACATGATTGGTGGGCCGCCAATCATAGTGCCGCACGCTTCCTTTGGAAAAGATGAAGATAGTGGCTATGACATAGTGAAGAAAATGAGAGAGATGCAATACGCGATGTAAACGGTGATTCTTTGTTTGATATCAACAATCGAAATGAAAAGGCGTTGGAAAACGCGGTTGTTCCATGTATGTTCTCAAGCCTTTGCGGTTTCCCTTTAAATAAATCTGATTTCGGATGGGGTGTTCCGGTGTGGATCGGAATGGGCAGCATTCCGCTAAACAATTTGGTGTTTAGATGAACTTGTTATCAGGAGGTGGCATTGATGCTTATGTGAATTTGAAGGAAGAAGATATGGCCAAGTTTGAGGTTGACGAGGAATTGCTTGATTACGTTACATCTGGAAATTGATGGGATTCGAGAACGAGTTGCTAAAAACTATGTTGTGATTTCCGTTTATTGTTTTTCTATTCCTATTTACATGTAGAGACCCAATAATTTTTGGTGAGTATTATTTTCGGTTTATATGTCATATTCGTATAATTACCCTCCAAAAGTGATGGTGATGTGCATTTGTCAGCCAATGCAGTACGTGTCAGATGCGAGAAAGAATTAACATTGCAAAATTCTCTATAGTTGATGCATAATCTCAAGTTTTGCTCTTTATTCTTGACAAAGAGAACATACGTCCTATGGTGAGACACTTGAATGGATGATCTCCTTATCCAACATCTCTTGCAACTCGCTCTTTCGCTTTTTGAGCTTAGCCGGGGCCATTCTATAAGGCTACTTCAAAACCGGGCCGAGCCCCTTGGACATGTTCCAAATAAGGCGAAGCTTCTTAAGATCCACCGCGTAATGTACATCTCTCGATGATCTATAGGGGAAATGGAGTTGGGTTTACTGCTAGATCAGCAGCGGAGCTGCTGAGTCGGCAGTAATCCTACGGAATCGACAGCCCTGCCGTTGACTGGCAATCTCGGCCTTTAGAATTCTACAAATTGCTGAGGGAGACTCACTCTGCTTCAAAGACTCCATCATGCTTCCAGCGATACTTTGATAAGTCCTTCCGGTTGTTTATATCAACTTGAACCTTTCCCATGATCTTTGTGGGCCAATACCTTCCTTGGCATACTGAACCATGTCTTCATTTGTTAAAGTGTCCCACATTGGAAGCTTGTGGTTGTTTCACCCACCATATTAAGAGATGGATTTCCCTCATCTCACAACCTAGGTTTTGGGGATGAGGCCCCTTCTCTTATATGGGCTTGGGCCTATGATTTTCTACATGATATCGGAGCCACCCTTTATTGTGCAAGTGTTGGGCCTATTTGTTGGCTTTGTGTGCCCGGCCCACACTTGAGGGGGGTGTTAAAGTGTCCCACATTGGGAGCTTGTGGTTGTTTCACCCACCATATTAAGAGATGGATTTCCCTCACCTCACAACCTAGGTTTTGGGGATGAGGCCCCTCCTCTTATATGGGCTTGGGCCTATGATTTTCTACATCATCAACTCCGAAAGCCAACCATACTGCTAGGCGACGTAGAGGAAGATGTCTCACTCTATAAGCTAGTATATAATGGAACTTAGACTGAAGGAAGTGGTGAAGGAAGAACTAATGGCCAACACTAATTAAGGTTGAGTGTTACTTCTTGATCCTTCATTGGAAGAAGAAGATTTTACCACCACTAATGGAAAACAACTAAGAAACAACTAGGCAATAACAAAATTACTTCTAAAATTCATAACCTAACAAGAATAAACGCCTGGTCACATAAACCTAGCGCTCTATATGAACAGTTTCGACCGAAACCATAGGCAAGACGAAAAGGGTTATAGACCGATCGACACGTGCACATCTCGTCAAAGACGTAGCTATGTAGGAGATGGGTGGGGGCTAAGCCCGCCCGGAAAAAAAAATTACACTAAAAAATTTACGTGGTCTGGTTTAATCCATCAAATTATCTTACTACAGCCCACCCGATAATTTAAAAATTATCCATTAGCCCACTCGAAATTGATATCCTGGCTCCGTCCTTACATCTCGTGATCAAATACACACGTAAGCTTTCTAAACAGTCGTACCATACAAAAGAGAGAAAGTTTAAAAGAATATATTAATCAGAACATGCGGAAAACGAAACATGTATATACAATTCACAAGTGCATGAATAAGATAGAAAATTAACAAGCAAGCGCAAAGAAAAAACTGCATAAATAAATTACTACCTCCATCCCAAAATGTAAGTCTATTTGGGCCTTTTTACACAGATTAAGAAAGTTAGTTAAATTAGTTATATGTAATTAATTTTGATGAAAAAGACTAAAATGATTTTTTACTGTTATTAATGCGAAATAGTAAAAAGGTGAGTGAGAATATAATAAATAAGGGGTAAAAAAACAAAATATAATAAATGTTAACTTCCATTGATATTCTAAATGGATTTATATTATGAGGCAAATTTAAAAAGCTAAATGAACTTATATTTTGGGACGAATGTAGTAGTAAACTTTAATTCATTTCACGTTAATGATCATTCAAAGAAAATGATACAACTTTAATTCCGGAAAAAATTCTGCAATCAAGATAAAAGCCTTTCATCTACTTCAATGTATGAAAGAAACCTATGATGCACCGACACTTCAATCTGGGCGTCGTGCGCCGTATCCGACATATTTCCGAATCGACATGCGACCGATACGCTCCGACACATGACCGACACGTGCCGTTTGATTAAAATAATATTATTTAAAATTTTAATATCCGACACGGCTCCGGCACACTGTCAACACTCTCCGACACGGCATCGACACTCCCCGATACTGCTGAACCCAACTTTTTAAATTTTGTTTTTTTCCTTATTTAAGTTTTTTTTTTCATCAATAGAAACGTTAAAATATACGATTACTATTTCTATAATAATTTAATAAATAGTATGTCGCGTTAAGTTTATATGTTTCTTGTTGATAAACAATTATTTGTACAATTTAGTATTTTGAATGTTAATTACAATTTCTTTTGGCACCGTATAAAAGTCGAATATCTATTTTAGATATTCATAGTGTTTACGTATTACCTATTTTATTTTCTATAGTTATATATATATAACCTGTCGACGACATGTCGTGTCTTAAATTTTGGAATTAACCGTATCGTCATATCCGTGTCGTGTCGTGCGGCGTATCCGTATCCGTGTTTGTGCAACATAGAAAGAAACTAAGTTCTTCACGGCCATTCTTATACACCTGATCGAACTCCAGCTTGATAATGGCGATGTATTTCGCCTTTGGCCTCGATATTGAGAACGTAAGGCGAGGTGGGACCAAGCTGATGCGAACATAAAGAGCTAGTTTGATAATAACTTCTTATTAGAACTACTAGTATACATTTCACAAGTGCCTAAAAAAGAGAGAAAAATTTAACAATCATTTAAGTACTCAAAATTAAATAACATGAATTAATTTCACATTAATGATCATCCAAACCAAATGGTACAACATTCATCCCAAAAAGATTATGCAATAATCAAGATAAAGCCTTTGATCTAGTTCCATTCATGAAACAAAGTAAGTTCTTTAGTGCCATTATTATACACCAAAACTCCAACTGTATACTGATGTTTTTCTTTTCCCACAATATTCAGGAGGTACCACATGTCTTTATTATTCTTTTCAAGATGACTAAATCCTGAAACCACCTTCTCCAACTGCAAGTTGGTGTGAGCCTCCTTATTATGTTGATCAATGGAAAACTTTCCAATTTCGAATATTTTGGGATCATTTGGGTCTACCGGGTTGACACGAGAACTAACACGTATGCTAGCAGCAAACTGTAAGTGAAAAAAGGCCACAAGAATTGCAAGAATCATGAACTGAAGTGGTCTTGATTCGAGAGACATTTTTGTTTTTCGGTAGACTTAATTTGATGGTGGTTGTAGAGAGAAATTTGTTGATATGATCAATATTTTCTTGATGCATCTCCACTAATTAATGTTTATGGTGGTATTTATCTTGTTTTGTGTTTAGGTTTGTTACGTGTGGGACCTATGGAGACCGTTTGGACATTGACCCTAACAGCATCTCCGGTGGGAAAGTTGTAAAATTTTATTGGCATTTGATGGGGTGATGAAAGAAAAATGAGAATAAATCCGTTTACGAAAGTTTTTTTTTTTTTTTTTTTTTTTTTTTGGTTTCATTTGTTGTGGTAAGAAATTTTTGTGTGATGGATAAAAGATTTAGGTTTTTGGTGGGAAGGACAAACTAATAACTAAACCAGGGATGCGGGACATTGAAAATTAATCAGGACAAAACATATGTAATTTTCCAAAATCACCTTTTTCCTATCTATCTATAAATTAAAACACCCTTCTTCCCCAGAAAAAAAAAATTGCATCAGCGGCTCTTCTCCTCAACTCTTGCCGGCACTAGATGTAAATAATGCGTGTCAGCTACTTTTTTCTACACAAATTAATTGTAATCTTCTTTCTTACATAGTAGCTTTAATTTCGCTGATTTTTTGGGACCGATTTGGTCCAAATCTGACCCCTCATGGGGAAAAACGCGAAGAAAAAGGTGCAGTCATCGTCTTCTCCAAACTCGAAGAAATTGGAGGTCGCTTCACCGTTATTAGCTCTTCCAAAGTGCTCGAGAATGGGGTTTCGATGGATGCTCAAGCCGTTTTGGACACCATTGTTGCGAAAAAGAAACTCCGGTGGTTGCAGGTGCTTCTTCTCCGGCGACTGAAACCTTGGTGTTGTAGCAGAGAGCTCCGATTGATGAATCTGTTTTTTTTTTTTTGATGAATGGAAAGGAAAGAGTAACAGATAGATTGTGATTGAAATTGATGAATGGAAGGGTGATTGGAATTGACGAAGAACGATTGAACGATTTAACGATTTGAATGATTGGGGATTAGGGTTTGTGGATTTTCGGCTGCAACCACTGCTCCGCCCAAGTCCACTTTCCGGCCAAGAGAAGGCAGGCTTTTTTTTTTTTTTTTTTTTTTTTTTTTTTTTTTGGTTTAGGGTTGTTACTATTAATTTTGTAACGTTACTAGGATGTTACGACATTTTTACGGACTGTTACGACTTGTTATTGGCCGTTACTACATTTTACGGGGCTGTTACTATTTGTTTTTAGTCTGTTACTACTTTTTTTAGGATGTTACGACATTTTTTTGACTGTTACGACTTGTTTATTGGCCGTTACTATATTTCACGGGGTTGTTACGACTTGTTTATTGGACGTTACGACTTGTTTTTAGACCGTTACTACTTTTTCATTGGATGTTACGACATTTTATGGGTCATTACTACTTGTTTCTTATCGTTACTATTTGTAGAGGGGTAAAAAGCAACAAGGGGTATTTTTGTCCAAATATTTTGTTTTTGTCCTTTATAACATCCGAAAAAAAAGAATGTCCTTGCAGACCCATTTATGTTTTTTTTTTGTCCTTGTAGCCCCTTCTCCCTAAAAGATTTATGCATAGTGAGTTTATATAAAATGATAAAGTTTTTTTCAAAAGTCTACATAAAATCTACACCCCATTATATCACTACCGATTTTACATTTATTAAAAAAGTAAAAAAAAAATATAAACAATTGCAAGCACAAGATAATGTTGTGTGTGGATTTTAAATTAAATTTCCGTAGTAACTCTATCGTTATGTGTGACTTCGTGTTATGAACCATGTTGAGCCATAACCCAAAGAGGCCCCACTGCCTCACCCCGACAATTTCTTTTCTTTTTTTACGAAGAAAGGATGTTGGATATATATGAGTAATGATAAGGCACAACCAAAATTACACAACGGATGCCACAACATGATCTTCCACCCTTGATTTTGTTGGATCCACATCACAATCAATTAACACTCATCAAAATTAAGGGTGGGAGATCACGTTGTGGCATCCGTTGTGTATTTTTGATTGTGCCTCTATCATTACTCGATATATATTATCAAAAAAGAAATGTTACAACCACAACAAAAATACACAACAAATCGACACAACAATGATCTACACCATTGAATTTTTAGCATTCATATCCATTGATCTAGGTCCCACAATAATCAATGATGTAGATGATTGTTGTGTCAATTGATTGTGTATTTTCGTTGTGCCTATATTATTGCGCTCTTATAAGAAACTGTACACAACGCGTACCATACAACGGAGGCAAAAATGCCTACCCCACGATTTTATAGATGATGTAAATCAATGGATATGTCTTGGTGACCCAACATGAAAGAGTTGTTCGCACATATCTCTTTGCTAGAAGTATTAGTGAATATTAGAAATCGAATAAAATCGATTATTATTTATTCTTTGATTCGTATTTATTATAAAGATTCTTGGAATTCTCTAGACATCTATTGTAAGTGTATATATATACTCTTGTATCATTCTAGTAAAATCAATACATACAAAATATTTTTCAATTGTCTCTACATGGTAGCAGAGCTCCTCAATCTCCTCCTCTTGATTTAGCATTACTCCTCCCAATCCCCAAAATCCTCCTCTCTTCAATCAACACTTTCCTTTCTCGTTCCCTTCTCCCCCACCTTCATTTCTGCATCCAGGCTTCTTCTCCTTCCTCCCTCAACCTGCTTCTTTTTCTTCTCTGTTCAAGCCACCATGTCTGAGATAACAACAGCTGAAAGTTCCAGCACCGCAGCCCCTCAAATTGTGGCCATTAACTCAGCCACCCAAAGCCCCATTAAGCTTGACACTTCCAATTATTCCGTATGGCAAAAACAATTCATCACACTTCTCAAAGGTTATGATTTACTTGGCTTTATTGATGGTACAAAACCCTGTCCATCCAAATTGATTCAAGAAAATGGCACTTCCAAACCCAACCCAGCTTATTCTCCCTGGGATAGACAAGATCAATTAATTCTCAATGCTATAATGGCCTCCATCTCTCAGCCACACAGTCATCTCATTCTGAATGCCAAAACATCTGGGGAAGCATGGAAGATTCTTGCAGATGTGTTTGCAAAACCTTCACGGGGTCGAATCAACATGGTTAAGCAGTCTCTCAAAAGACTCAAGAAGGGTGAAAAATCAATCTCAGAACTGGCTCAAGCTTTTGCCGCAGCCCCAACCAACTCTAACTGGCTCTTGGACAGTGGGGCGACCCACCACATAACGTCTGACCTCGAGAATCAGTCACTCCATACGCCCTACACCGGCACCGATGATATAATAGTTGGTGACAGAAATTCTCTTCCTATAACTCATACCGGTTCGACCTCTCTTCCTTTATCTTCCTCGCGAGCTATTACACTAAATAATATTTTATGTGTGCCTAAAATTTCTCGTAATTTAATATCGATTTCTCAGCTATGTCAAAACTATAATCTTTCTGTTGAATTCTTACCATCAAAATTTATTGTGAAGGATCTTCTGACAAATCGCCCGTTGATGCATGGACTGGTTAAAGATGGACTCTATGAGTGGCCATCCAACCCCATTTTTGCTTTTGCAGCTAATAAAACAACTCGGCATACGTGGCACCACAGGCTGGGCCACCCTTCCAGTTTAATTTTTCAGTCTCTTATTTCGCAAAATAATTTGGATGTTATTTCTTCGTCTTTTACACATTGTGATGCTTGTCTTGTCAATAAAAGTCATATGCTTGTTTTTGGATTATCCACATTACATTCCTCTCGTCCCCTTGAAATTATTTTCTCTGATGTCTGGACTTCCCCCGTTTATTCTATGGATGGCTTTAAGTACTATGTGATATTCGTGGACCACTTTACAAAATATATATGGTTTTATCCTCTGAAAAATAAATCCGAAGTGGCTTCTACTTTCACCCGATTTAAAGCCATAGTGGAAAATTTCTTTAACCTCTCTATTAAAATATTATATTCGGATAACGGCCATGAATATATAGTGCTAAAAGATTTCCTTGCTACCAATGGCATTTCCCACTTCACTACTCCCCCGCACACTCCCGAGCACAACGGATATTCCGAACGACGTCACCTTCACATTGTTGAAACTGGTCTTTCCTTACTCACTCATGCCTCTATGCCTCTTACATATTGGCCTTATGCGTTTTCCACCGCCGTTTATCTCATTAATCGTCTTCCCACACCCACTCTCTCCATGAGGTCCCCCTACTTCTGCATCTTTGGTGAAAGTCCTAATTATAATAAACTTCGCGCTTTTGGCTGTCTCTGCTATCCCTGGCTCCGACCTTATACGACTCATAAGTTACAGGCCCGGTCCATTACATGTGTTTTTCTCGGTTATTCCCTTACACAGAGTGCCTACTACTGCTACGATGTGGCCTCTTCTCGGCTTTATGTCTCTCGCCACGTAAAATTTGTTGAAGACATTTTTCCGTTTCGATCCTCTTCATCTACCTCCACCCCTAATCCCCCTAACATTCCATCTCCACCGTTCCCTCCTCTCGGTCCTCAACCTTCCCCACCTCCGGTTTCTCCATCTCCCTCCCAATCGTCCTCTCCTCCATCTCCTCCCTCTCCCCTCTCCCACCCCCCTCCTTCGTCCCCACCTCCTCCCTCCCCTCCCCCTTCGGCTAGCTCACCACCACCACCACCGCCCCCACCCACTCACTCCATGCGCACCCGTGCTAGGAACAACATCCACAAACCTATTCAAAAACTCAATCTTCACACTCAACTTCACTCCCTTCCAGAAACCGAACCTACCACTATCACCCAAGCCCTCAAGCAACCCAAGTGGCGTAATGCTATGCAAGAGGAGTATGATGCCTTGCTTCGCAATGATACTTGGGAACTCGTTCCCTCTGATCCTTCTTTTAACATTGTTGGCTCCAAATGGGTTTTTCGGATAAAACACAAGCCCGATGGTTCAGTTGATCGCTATAAAGCTCGGCTTGTTGCAAGGGGTTTTCATCAGCGCCCTGGTATTGATTACTACGAGACCTTCAGCCCGGTTGTCAAACCAACCACTGTGCGTCTCGTGCTCTCTATTGCTCTCATGCAGGGGTGGTCTTTAAGGCAACTTGATATTAATAATGCGTTCTTGCAAGGACGTCTACATGATACTTGTCTACCTATCTCAACCTCCAGGTTTTATTGACTCCATCAGGCCTAATTATGTGTGCAAACTCAAAAAGGCCATTTACGGTCTCAAGCAAGCCCCTCGGGCTTGGTATGATGAATTGAAAAACTACTTACTCTCAATTGGTTTTCGACACTCTCACGCGGGCACGTCTTTATTTATTTATTCTCATGGCTCTACATTGCTTTATATGCTTATCTATGTAGATGACATCATTATTACTGGCAATAGTTCCACTGACCTTGACAAGATTATCACACGGTTAGCATCTCGGTTTTCTCTCAAGGATCTTGGACGTCTCTCCTATTTTTTAGGGGTGGAAGTTCTTTATAATCAGGATGGCATTCTTCTTTCTCAGCGGCGTTATATTACTGAATTACTTGCCAAGGTCAATATGCAAGATGCAAATGCCGTGGCTACACCGCTCCCCGCCGACATCACTAATTTGTCCTCTCTTGCGCCGGCACTCCCCTTACTGATCCCACACAATTTCGCATGGTCATTGGCAGTCTCTAGTACCTCTCATTCACCCGGCCGGACATTGCATTTGCGGTTAATAAACTATCTCAGTACATGCATCAACCTTCCGATGTTCATTGGTCCTTTGCTAAGCGCATTCTTCGGTATCTTATCGGTACACTGAATCATGGTCTTCAGCTCTATCGCAACTCTCCCCTCACTCTTCATGCCTTTTCTGACGCGGATTGTGGAGGTGATAAGGACAACTATGCGTCTACAAGTGCACACGTGGTTTACCTAGGACGAAATCCCTTATCCTGGAGCTCAAAGAAACAACAAACAATTGCCCGTTCCTCCACCGAAGCTGAGTATCGCTCCGTTGCCGCTGCCACGGCTGAACTTCATTGGGTTACCTATATTCTACGTGATCTCGGCATTTCACTCTCTCATGCACCCGTAGTCTCTTGTGACAACCTTGTACTACACACTTCGTGCCAATCCCGTATTTCATTCACGTATGAAGCATGTTGCCATCGATTATCATTCTGTTCGCGACAACATCCAGCAAGGTCGTCTCCGCATCGCTCATGTTCATGCTCAGGATCAATTAGCGGACTCTCTCACCAAATCGCTTCCCCGCACATTATTTCTTCATCAACGTGACAAGTTAGGCCTGCGTCCGCGCCCTACTTGAGGGGTGGTATTAGTGAATATTAGAAATCAGAATAAAATCAGATTATTATTTATTCTTTGATTCTGTATTTATTATAAAAATTCTTGGAATTCTCTAGACATCTATTGTAAGTGTATATATATACTCTTGTATCATTCTAGTAAAATCAATACATACAAAATATTTTTCAATTGTCTCTACAAGAAGGATAAAGTGTTTATAAAGAAGATATTATAAACTCATAATGTGATAAAGGTTCGTCACTCAAAATGTTTTACTACCTCCGTCCAAAATATAAGTCATCATAATATTTTTATTATTTTTGTGCAACACAACGTATGTGTCACTGACATTTGTTTTCGGTACAGGCGTCATTGGCACTGACGTTGATTTTAATACCAACGCCAGTGGCATTGATATTACGGTTATAAATATATCATTGGTGTAAAACGGCAGACCCACCGACGTTGTAAGTGAAACACAACGTCAGTGGCACTGACGCGTGTATCGCGGTGACAAATAGAAATTTAGGGGTTAGTGGTCAAGTAAATGAAAAAAAATAAGGATGTTAATAATAAATTTGTGTTGCCGATAGAAGCCGCCTAAATAAATTAGTAAAACTTTAATTCATTTCACGTTAATGATCATTCAAAGAAAATGATACAACTTTAATTTCAAAAAAAAAAAAAAAATCTCCAATCATGATAAAACCCTATCATCTACTTCAATGTATGAAAGAAACTAAGTTCTTCATGGCCATTCTTATACACCTGATCGAACTCCAGCTTGATAATGGCGATGTAATTCGCCTTTGTCCTCGATATTGAGAACGTAAGGCTGGGTCCGCCCCTTGATCGAGGTGGGACCAAGCTGATGCGAACATAAAGAGCTATTTTGATAATAACTTTTTTTTTTTAAATACCCTTTTTTTTTATTATAACATAAGAAAGATATTATAAAACTCACAAGCCGAGTTTCGTAGCTCAAAGTACGTAATCTTCATAACGCTTATTTCTCTTTTTTGATCTTCTAGACGTCATATGAAATTTTTCCACAACAAATTTTTCTTTTTCTTTTTTGATAATAACTTCTTTATTAGAACTTGTATATATTTCACAAGTGCCTAAAAAAGTGAGAGAAATTTAACAATCAAGTACACAAAATTAAATAACTGCATAAATTCGTTTGGAAAACATGAATTCATTTCACAATAATTATCATCCAAACCAAATGGTACAACTTTCATTCCAAAAATATTATGCAATAATCAAGATAAAGCCTTTTTATCTAGTTCGATTCATGAAACGAAGTAAGTTCTTTAGTGCCATTATTATGCACCGAAACTCCAACTTTATACAGTACCGATGTTTTTCTTTTCCCACAATATTCAGGAGGTACCACATGTCTTTTTTATTCTTTTCAAAATAGCTAAATCCTAAAACCACCTTCTCCAACTGCAAGTTGGTGTGAGCCTCCTTATTATGTTGATCAATGGAAAACTTTCCAACTTCGAATATTTTGGGATCATTTGGGTCTACCGGGTTGACACGATTGTTAGCATATATATTTATATTAGCTATTACTCCTCCGTATCTATTTATCGAAGCGATTCTGCCAAAATTCATACATAAATTTATTGAATGAATCTAGACACTTTTTAATTCAAGATTAGTTGTTATTTAAATGTACCTAGACACTTGGAAACTTTTGGCAATCGCTTGATAAATAGGTACGGAGGGAAAGTAGTATTTTAGCCTTA
Organism: Gentiana straminea; assembly: GCA_036785695.1. Classification (NCBI taxonomy): domain Eukaryota; kingdom Viridiplantae; phylum Streptophyta; class Magnoliopsida; order Gentianales; family Gentianaceae; genus Gentiana; species Gentiana straminea. Next base: position 408,275 of record JAVUPR010000270.1, on the reverse strand, counting down.
AGGGCTTTTTTAGTCTTTTTCCTTTTAGTTTTGCTTTGTGCCTTTGGCTATATAAGCCTCTCTCTTGTATTCTACTAGGTATGCTTTTCATTGTAATATCACAAGCTTCCAGCATTCATATTCTCCTTTTCAATTCTTGTTTGGTTGTATGAATGCTAACATGGTATCAAAGCCTATAATCATCTAAAGCCTATAATTTTTTTTTTCTCTCGGCTATATGGTCGTTGCCGCCGTCGCTTTGGTGAGTTTTTGAATCAGTTTTGCATCGATTTTTGTCTCGATTATGTTTCGTTTTGTTTGGGGTTCCGATTTTGCATCGATTTGTTTGGGGTTCCGGCCATCGTGTAGTATTGTCCGATTTGCTTGAGGTTCGACTTGTGCCTTTTTTTTTGGGTCTTTTTCGGTTCACCAATGGCCCCTAGTGATGACTCGTTGCAGTCAATTGGTGTTCGTTTGGATGGTAAAAAGTACTCATATTGGAGCTATGTGATGAAAAATTTTCTTCGGGGGAAAGAAATGTGGAAATATGTTTCTGGGGTTGCTAAAGCTCCCACAACAGGTATTGATAATTATGCTGATTTGCTTGATAAGTGGGATTGTGCCAATTCAAAAATTATTACTTAGATTAATAATTCTGTCGATGTTAAGATTGGTGTGCAATTGGCTAAGTATGAAACTGCTAAGGAGGTTTAGGACTACTTGGGAAGACTGTTTATGCGCACCAATATATCTGTTCGTTTTCAGTTAGAAGGGGAAATCCGTGCTTTGTCACGGAATGATCGCGGCATTCGGGAATTTTATCTTTGAAATCACTTGCTCTTTGGGATCGCTTGGCTATGACGAGTCTGCTGAATTGAAGGCCTTTGAACCTTATATTGTTCATCGGGAGTAATCGCATCTTGTTCAGCTCTTACACTCGCTTCGTCCAGAATATGAGCACTGTCGTGCTTCGATTATGCATCGTAATCCCTTGCCCTCTGTCGATTCAGTGGTTCATGAGTTGTTAGCTGAAGAAACTCGTCTGAAAACACAAACTGAAAAGGTACCAACCGCCCCTTCTGCATCCGTTTTAGCGGCACCATCTCAACGAGTTTCGGACAAATACTACTAAAAATGATGAGTGTCGTTATTGTAAGAAGCCTGTACATTGGAAAATTCAGTGCCCTGTATTAGCCTCGAAGAATTCGACGTCTGGTGATAAGTCTCAGCAACATAACCGTGGTGGACAGCCACGCACACAGGGTACCGGACAGGGACAGACCCGTAGTGGGTCATCTTATATGGCTGCGGCTGCACCTACGGGTGATTTGGATGTGGCTTCTTCTCAGAATCCTTCTATGGATGCCCTTGCAGAACAGTTTCAGAGATTCCTTGCTACTCAGTCTCCGTCCTCAGGTCAGACAGTCCCGCCGCCTCAGCATTTTGCCATGACTACTTGTTCTCCAACAGGTTTGCCTTCATCAAATCCCTCAGGTAAACCGTCATCCCTATGGGTTTTAGACTATGGGGCTTCTTTTCATATGTCTCCGGATTCATCTAAGTTTACATCTTTGTCTTCTGACTCATGTTCCCCTACTATTGTTACTGCTGATGGCTCACATTTTCCATTAGATGGCATTGGCACTATTCACACTCCCCACGTGTCTCTCTCAAATGTCTATTGTATCCCTAAACTTACTCTCAGTCTTGCATCTGTTGGTCAATTATGTGATTCTGGATATTCTGTTCATTTTTCTTCCACTTCTTGTTCTGTGCAGGATCCCGATTCCAAGAGGCTGATTGGGACATGCCATAGACAGAGGGTCTATATGTTTTGGATGAGCTGCGTACTCCTGGCTATGCAGCTGCCACCTCTGTTGATTTATCTTCTTTTCATTTAACCAGTTCATCCTCTAAGTATTTTTTATGGCATTCTAGACTTGGTCATGTTTCACACTCTCGTTTGAAATTTTTGTGTAACACTGGTGTTTTGGGTGATTTGAAATCTCATGATATTTCTGATTTTAGTGGATGTAAACTTGGGAAATTTTCTGCTTTGCCTTTTCATAATAGTTCATCAAAATCTTGTGCGCCTTTTGATTTAGTCCACTCTGATGTTTGGGGACCCGCTTCTATTCCTACCAAAGGGGGGTCTAGATATTATGTGTCCTTTATTGATGACTATACTCATTATGCTTGGGTGCTTTTGATGAAACATCGTTCTGAGTTCACTAAGATTTATACTGATTTTCAAGCCTATGTTAAAACCCAACATTCCACTGTTGTTAAGTGTTTCCGTTCTGATTTGGGTGGGGAATACACTAGTGGAACCCTTTCGATCTTTTTCTTTATGAAGGTACTGTGCATCAGTCTTCATGCACTGATACCCCTCAGCAGAATGGTGTTGCTGAGAGAAAACACCGACATATTGTTGAAACCGCTAGGTCTATGTTGCTATCCGCTAGTGTTCCAAATGTGTTTTGGGGAGAAGCTGTCCTCACCTCCGCTTACATTATTAATCATATCCCGACTGCTCATAACTCTGGCCTTTCTCCTTATGAACAATTATTTGGTCAAACACCTAATTATTCTCTCTTAAGAGTCTTCGGTTCCACTTGCTTTGTTCTTCGTCCACATGTAGATCTGTCCAAACTTTCTTCTCATGTTGCTATATGTGTTTTCCTTGGGTATGGTATAGGTCAAAAATGTTATCGTTGTTATGATCCCTCCTCTTGAAAACTATACGTGTCTCGCCATGTCTCCTTCCTTGAGCATATCCCTTTCTTTACCATTCGCGCCAGCACCCACAACTTGACTAAATCTGATCTTATTCACACTGATCATTTCTCATCTGACTCTTCACCTCCTACTGCACCTATTATTGATGATTCTCCGAACCCTGATACGGCTACCCAATCACCGCTTGTGACGACGGATCTTGTTGATCCCCGCTATCCAGTACGCATACGTAAGTCTACTCAGTTACCTGATTTTGCCTATTCTTGTTATTCTAAGTCTTTTGCTTCCTTTCTTGTTTCCATTGATCCTATCTCTGAGCCTTCCTCTTATAAGGAGGCTGTTCGTTCCCGTGATTGGCAAAATGCTATGGCTGAGGAACTGTCTGCCTTAGACAAGACTGGTACTTGGGACCTTGTTTATCTTCCTGCAGGTAAAAAGACTATTGGTTCTAGATGGGTGTACAAAGTTAACACGAAATCCGATGGTTCTATTGAGCGATACAAGGCCCGCTTAGTTGCTAAGGGGTTTGCTCAAGAGTATGGTTTAGATTATGAGGAGACTTTTGCTCCTGTTGCCAAGATGACTTCAGTCCGTGTCCTCGTTGCTGTTGCATCTGTTCGTCAGTGGCATATATCTCAGATGGATGTTAAAAATTCCTTTTTGAATGGCGACTTGAAGGAAGAAGTGTATTTGGTTCCCCCACCAGGTGTTTCTCATGCTCCAGGACAGGTTTGTCGCCTTAAGAAGGCGCTGTATGGCCTTAAACAAGCCCCTCGGGCTTGGTATGATAGATTTTCTCGGGTTGTGATCTCCCTTGGATTTGTCTCTAGCCCTTATGACTCTGCTTTTGTTGGACTTATTTCTTAGTTTTGATGATGAGTGCCAGACTAGCTGTTATAGTGCAAAGGCACAAAGATGTGTAGATCAAATGTATAGGTTTATTAGAGTTTGATTTATGAATAGGTTTGATCAAACAAGCATCGTAATGGTCGGTGATTTATATCGAGATCGGTCAATATCGCAGGGTAGATAGGTCAGTAGACTAGTCAGGAACCTGCTGAAGACTGAAGACTGAAGGCTGAGGGCTCAAACTCAGTTACAAAAGGCTAAGGGATCAAACTTAGTAATTTAAGTCAAGGATATGGAATCAGAATTTAGGCAAGTCTGTGATGACCTAAACTGATTTCATATACCTTATGTACAAGGTCTAAGTTCCATAAGTTGGATGATGTTTGGAACTTGGTTATAATTAAAAAGGTGTAGTCTAACTTCACAAATAAAAGTTAGATAAAAGAAATCAGCTGCATTGTATTTTATACACAGCAAATTGTTCGTTCGATGAAACGATTGGTATTACGACGGACCGATGAACCTGCTGACAATATACCTCGATTAATTCAAGATTATATTGGAAGATTACATGGATAAGGACAGCCAACTACCTCTGACTTATCAAAAAAATCAAAGGCTGAGATTAAAAGAACGTTGGGATGATTCAAATTTTTATCCAATGGTTATAAGTCAAAGGGTGGACCGACTGCACTGTCAAAAAGAAATTCTGACAGTGTCAGTCCTATGAATAGTGACAGAAACCAAATCAGATGGGACAAAAACCAGGAACGGTTACATTTGAATTTCAAATACAAGTCACATGCATTCCTACCTATAAATAGAGGACTTTCAACTCATAAAAAGAAGAGATGATTGATGAACTTTAAGAGAAAAATATAAGAGACTATTCTGAGCTGAAAAACACCTGCTGAACTTACGAACTTAAAGCTACGATCCGAAAGATTCTTCAAGTGTATTACGTATTCAAGCCACATCAAGTATACACACTTGAAGACGCAAGCCGCCGATTATATCATCCTAATCAAGGCTTCGCCGCAACTGAATCATTTATTTGATTCAATCTTTATTTTATAAAGAACCTGCTGAAGACAGTGAAGCACAGTTGTGTGAAAGACTGCTGTTTGTGGTGGAGCTAGTGAAGAGGAAATCCTACCCTTCAAGGACCAGTGGAAGACTCAGGAGCAGCAATCCTACCTGTTTCCAGTTTTCAGTTTGTGAAGCCATATTTATTGGTGAAGGACAAGCAACCTTAGGAATCTTTGTAACTGCAACATCAAAGATCTCTAGTGAATTACCTCCAACATCACAGGAGAAGAGTGGACTGACAGGATTACACCACCTGGAACCACTATAAAATCTGCCTATTTACTTTCAGCATTTACATTCTGCACTTAGTTTATTTTACACATCAACCAACTGACTCTAGCAACTGAAATCACACACATACACTACTGAGTATCTAATACTTAGTATCATATTTAACAACAAGTATTAAGGCTTAATTTTGATATAATTCCGTTGCACAAATTCGATGGCCGAACCGTCGGTAGACTACGTTTATCGAGCGGGCTAGTGAGGCATCGAGACTGCGAACTTCGAAAGCTGGCGAAGTTACTTGAATTTGTTAACTCCAAAGTTTTAAGTGTTAAGTTTATTCACCCCCCTCTAAACTTAACCAAAGCCTTTTCAAGGGACCAACAATTGGTATCGGAGCAAAGGTGCTTAGCCGTTACGAAGAAATCCTACTTGTTGTGCTTGTGAAAATACTTTGAAACTTTTTCAAGTTACTGATTTTCCAAAACTTGCATCATGGATAACACCCAGTATGCTAGAACTATGCTGATGTCTTCTCTAGATAGATTTGATGAATATAAACATCGAATGCAGGCTTACTTTGCTGCAACTCATGATGAGATGATGGATGTACTAACTGATGGACCACTGGATATTACCAAGGCAGTAACAGTGGGTGATACTACATAGTACATTCCTAAACCAAAAAGAGAATGGAATGCAGAAGACAGAAAAAGAGCAAACCTCAACAATATTTCTATTGATATCATTTATAGAACCTTGGATAGCAATATGTACATGAAGGTTAAAGATTGCAAAACTGTAAAGGAACTTTGGGACAAGATACAGCTGATCTGTGAAGGCACTGATGCTATAAAGAAGAACAAAATCGGTGTGGTCAAAAAGAGGTTTAAAAAGTTCAAGATGCTTTGCCAAATGAAACCATTGAGCGAGATGGAATCAAGATTTAATGCTATCTGGATGAACTTACCTGCTTGAGTGTAAGTTATTCAAAAGAGGAAATAAACACAAAAATCTTGGAAGCACTACACGCAAAAGATGTTTGGAAAATGAAGGTGACCGCAATAGAAGAAATGAGAAAGTTTTGCATGAAGAAGACACCTTCAAGTTATTTTCGGATCTTAAGGCTTATGAATTTAGCAAAAAGCTTGTACACGAGGCGAAAAGAATAGCCAAAGACCATTGCATTGGTCGCTTCTCACCGGAAGAAACATCGGAGGACAAGATGATCTACTTGGATGAGATGCGAAACGGTTGCTCTGCCGAGCAAGAAAATCGGGATGATGAAGACCGGAAAGGCCCCTTCAAGAAATTTCACAAAAAGGCATACGAAAGGAAGAAAGAAGAATCAAAGAAAGACAATGACTATCGTGCTTTCATTGCAAGAAACCAAGACACTTCAAACCTGTTCGTCCCGAGTTAAAACAAAGCAAGGAACACGATTATCTTTGTTTCAACCGCAAGAAGCTTTGGACACTTTAGACTTCGATTGTCCGGACCTACGAAGACCAAGAGTCAACAAAGAAGACATGGCGGGAAGGCTATGGTTGCGAAGATGAATCAGGGTATGAAGTGGAATCTGAAAAGGGAAATGAATCAGATGACACAACACTGGTTGCTGATATGGAAGATTATGCTTTGATGGCCAATATGGATGAAACTGAGGAGGTATACAATATTGTATCAATAAACACTCCTGCTGGAAGTGATTGTGAATCAACATGTGGTTCAAATCCTAGAAATTCTAATAATGAGGAGACTTTGGATGCTATCCTTAATCAACTGAGGAAAATACAATCTGGTTATGAGATTGTGAAGGCTGAAAAAGAAGCTCTTCAGTTGGAAGTTGAAAGATTAAAAGGCTTTGAATTAAGAATTCTTAAAGGGAAAGAAAAAGATCTTTGGACGAAATCGACGCATAAGCCTGTTTGAACAATCGATAGGCTGCTTGAATCTATTTGAACCATCTTGCTCTTTTCTTGCATACAAATACGGAAAGCCTTATGGTGATAAAACGGGTCTTGGATTTGGAACTCAACAATCCAAAAAGAGTGGATCCAAGAAAGTTACCGAACCTAGTACCGAAATTGGTCCTAAGTTTGTACCCGCACAAGATCCAACTCCAAGTAAGGTTCTTTGAGGCGGTAAAACCTACGAGAATACTTCAAGGAAGCAAAATCGAAGTCAAAGAAGTCAACGACTCTAACAAAAAGAACAAATCCAAAAATAGGACTAGCTTGACCTTAGACCTGCGATAGCGGACACTGCTACCAAGTACGATGGACCACAAAAAGGTAAAGGTCGAAAATATTCCAAGGATAAGAATCCTAAATCTAAAAAGGTTAATCATTCAAGGGATACTTATCTCGGGGGAAAGGTAGATTGTTCCCTACGATGATGATTGGAATATTCCATGTACTGTTTGATAGAAACAACCGGTATAACCATGCTTTGCTAGGGTAAAACCTAAGCAATGGAATCGGCAAAGGACTCGGCGAGAGGACTTATAAAAGGCCTCGGCGGGGACCTCGGCGGACTCCATACTACGAGTACATTCCTAACGGACGGCAAACAAATGGTTATACTAATGCTTCTAACACCAAAAGTCACTTCAAACGGCATTATAGACCAAAAGGCCAGGAAACATATGTGAATCCTACACAACCTACTGTTAGAACTTATGGATGTGTGGAATACATGTATGAACCAAAGTATGACACTTTTAGGAGAAGACCTTATGGAAACTTACCAAGGGTCATGCTTACCACTGACCATTATGGACCCAAACTGGTTTGGGTACCTAAAATGTATTAACTTTGTTTTGTAGGGTGTCTGGTACTTTGACAGTGGATGTTCCAGACATATGACAAAGAATAAGCACTGTCTATCAAACTTTGTGGCAAAGGATGGTCCAAGGGTGAATTTTGGCAACAAGAATACACCTGGATATACAAGAGGATATGGCACACTTGTTAGAAATGGACTCACAATCAAGAATGTTGCATATGTGGAAGGACTGGATTACAACTTGCTGAGCACTGGACAATTCTGTGACATTGGATACAAGGTCACTTTTGACAAAAACAACTGTATTGTCATTAGTGAAAGAGGTGATCAAGTTGTACTGGCTGGTAGAAGACAACAAAACATGTATGTTGTGGATTGGTCTATTGCAGTTCCAGAAACCTGCCTGATTGTGCATACCAAATCAAAACTCAATTGGTTATGGCACAAGAAGTTGAATCATTTGAACTTTGATGATATCAATCAGTTGGTGAAGAAGATGCTGGTGATTGGTTTACCTGAGATCACATTCAAAAAGGATGCTATATGTGATGCATGGCAGCAAGGTAAACAGATAAAGTCAAGCTTCAAGTCAAAAACTAAACAATCAACTAATAGGGTGTTGGAGCTGATGCATATGGATCTATTTGGACCAATAACTCCAACAAGTGTAACGGAAAGAAATACACCTTAGTGGTTGTGGATGATTATTCAAGGTACACTTGGGTGATATTTATGAACAAGAAAAGTGAAACACTCAAAAGCATGCCTAATCTTTTAAAGAGATTACAAAATGAGAAAAGTTTGACAGTAGTAAAAATAAGATCGGATCGAGTGCGAGTTTCTCAACAAAGTTATAAGAGAATACGTGAACGGAATGGCGTACTACATCAACTTGCTGTCTGCTTTGGTACAACTCAAAAAATGGGGTTCTTTGAAAGAAGAAACGAGGACTTTAAAAGAAGCGGGAAGGACAATGATTTGTGAAGCATTGCTACCGAAAGATATTGGGCAAGCGAGTTAATACAACATGTTATACACAAAACGAACTTCAGTGAACAAGAAGCTGCTGAAGACACCTTATGAGATTTGGAATGGAAGGAAACCAAACATATCCTATTTTCATCCATTTGGAAGTAAATGTTTTATCCTAAATCACAAGGTTCATTTGAAGACATTCCAACCAAAGTCAGATGAAGGAATTTTCTTAGGATATTCTTCAGTCAGCAAGGCATTCAGGGTACTGAACAAGAGGTCACTGAAACATGAAGAAACAATCCATGTTGTGTTTGATGAACCTAAGTTCACTGGTATGGAAGATGAAGATTGTGAACCTGCTGAGAATCAACAAGTCACTGATCCAGATTGTGTTGAAGTTTTGGAAAGATTCAATGACTTAAAAGTTTCTGATACTCCCTCTTGAACACCCTGCTGGTGATATTACTGATGCAACAACTGAAGCAATTCAAGGATCTGCGAACCCCCGTTGTTGAAGAAGCTACGACGACCCTACGAAGATGAGGTTCTGATTATCAAACTAACCGAATCCACAATGGTTAAGGAATCACCCTGCTGAACAAGTTATTGGCAATGTACAACAAGGTGTAAGGACTAGAAGACAACTGGAAGCTATGTTTACTTGTTTTCTATCTCAAATGGAACCAAAAGTTGTTGAAGAAGCAATTTCGGATCCAGTTGGATAATTTCTATGCAAGAAGAATTGAATGAATTTGAAAGAAATCAAGTTTGGACACTAGTTGAAAGGCCAAGTCATGCAAATATCATTGGTACTAAGTGGGTATACGAAATAAACTTGATGAATGCGGTACCATTGTGAGGAATAAGGCCGGACTAGTTGCAAAAGGGTATTCTCAAGCGAAGGAATAGATTTTGATGAAACTTATGCACTTTGCAAGATTGGAAGCTATCGATTATTCTTGGCACATCTTTGCATATAAGAACTTCAAGGTATATCAAATGGATGTCAAAAGTGCATTTTTGAATGGCATTCTAGAGGAGGAAGTGTATGTACAACAACCTCCTGGATTTGAAGTTAAAGATCAAGAAGATAAAGTGTATAGACACAAAAAAGCACTTTATGGATTGAAACAGGCACCAAGAGCTTGGTATGAAACTTTATCTCAATTCTTGGTGGACAATGGTTTTACAAAAGGCACCATTGATAAAACTCTTTTCAGTATCAATGAGAAGGACAACACCCTGCTGGTACAGATTTATGTTGATGACATAATCTTTGGTTCTGAAAATGAATTGTTATGTGAAAAGTTTGCAAATCTAATGAAGAGCAAATTCCAAATGAGTATGATGGGAGAAATGAACTACTTTTTGGGATTGCAAGTTAAACAGATGAAAGATGGAATCTTCATTCTGTTAAGGGTGATTTTATATGATTTATATCGTTATATTTTATAATGATTTCCTCCATATTCATATAATTTGCATAGAAATTAAGGGTTTAATCGAATTATTGAGCAAATGAGTTTTAAAAGTATTTAAGTGTAAACTTGAGCTAATTTCGTGATTTTATTGGTAATTATCTATGGTTTTACACTTTACGTGTTCTTATGGTTTTGAAGGTACATTTACATGTCATGGAGAGGGATGAAAGGAGCTTAAAAGATAGAGATAGAGATGAAGTTGGAATGAAGATCAAGATGAATTTGGAAGAAAAAGGGACTGGACGAGCGTCCAAATACCTGAACTGGCGTCCAAATGAGCAATTGGATTCGGGGAAGGCCGAGATGTTAGCGAACGTGCGTTTGAAGTCCCGTCCATCTGGACGGGCGTTTGAAATTCTGAACGGGCGTCCGGGTTGAAGAAGTTTGATTCAGAGTTTTGACAAATCGATGAACGAGCGTCCAAGTTTACTAAGGACGGGCGTCGACGTGACTCGGCCCGATTCGAAGATTTTATCGAAGGCGGACGTGCGTCCACTCATCCAGACGGGCGTCCACGGCCGACTTAAGCATAGCCGACCTAAAATCTTATAAATAGCAGCGCATTCTCAACCTTAATGATCATATCATATATCGACAGCAGCCGCGGAAAACCCTAAATTCTGAAGCCGAGTTGTGCTCGGTCGGCCAAGCCTTGGTGCTTGGTCGACCGAGGGTTAGATTAGTTGTTTTATTTATTTTGTTTCGTTTTCCTTTTGGATCATGAGGATGGCTGGAAGCTGATCAAACTTGGGGCAAGCATGTGAAACTTTTCAGCATCGTTTTTTCCTCCTTTGGATGATTTTGTGAGTTTTAATTAAGTTGATTCTTTTCTATGATTATGTGTTATGCAAATATAAATTGAGAGATGTTTTGCTATTGATGTTTACTCTATATGATGAGAATCGGTGTAAACACTAGATCACCATAGGAAAGAATAGATTTTTCTTAACCTAAAAATGCGAAAGTTGCTAGGTTAGAATATCTAGGTTGTTAGATTGAGAAATCTTGCACCTTGGTTTGAAAGCGTTAATCTTTAAGATCGAGAGATAAAATATTGATAGGCGAACTTTTCTAAGAGATTAGGAGTTCATACCTTTGATAGGTGAATCACAATTTTAGTTAAATCATCATAAGATAATCAAGAGAGGAAATTAAGGGTTGCGGGATGGTGGATCATTGCTTGTTCTATGTTTAATCGCTATAGTCATTATCATGTTTTTATGAGTTTTATTGTTTTTCTCGTTTATAGTTTAGTTATGTTCGCAACGATCTTTCCTGGCTTTGGACTGACAATCCTCTGTCCAGTTTACTTTTCGTTTTGTTATTTTAGGTTTTAATAATAGTGGTATCAATCTTAGGAAAATTAATGCACTAGATACCCCGATTCCCTGAGATCGACTCCGGTATTAATCGCTATGCTACGATCCCTACACTTGGGGTATACCGGATTTATAAATTTATTACTTGTTTATTTTGCTGATAAAATCCGTGACACATTCATCAAACCAAGTATACCAAGGAGTTGCTGAAGAAGTTTGGTATGGAAAACAACACCAAGATATCAACTCCAATGAGCACAAATATCAAATTGGATGAAGATAAAGAAGGAAAAGATGTTGATCAGACATTATACAGAAGGATGATAGGCAGTCTGCTGTATCTCACTGCCAGCAGACCTGATATATCCTTTGCTTTGTAGGTGTTTGTGCAAGATTTCAATCTAAACCTAAAGAAAGTCATTTAGTGCAGTCAAGAGAGTTCTCAAGTACATAAAGGAGACTTTGGGAGTAGGGATATGGTATTCCAAGGATGGAAGCTTCAAAGTTATATCCTACTTAGATTCGATTATCTTGGATGCAAAATTGATAGAAAAAGCACTATAGGAACTGTCGAGTTGATGGGAAGTAGGCGGTCTCCTGGTTCGAAAGAAAAACAAAATTCAATATCAACTTCCACTTCTTGAATACATTGAATACATTCTTCTTTGGAAGTTGCTTTGTGCACAAGTACTTGTGGTTAAGACAACGAGTTAAGGGATTATGGAATTGAAGAAAAAGAAATTCCAATCATGTGTGACAACACAAGTGCAATTGCAATCACTGAAAATCCTATTTTGCACTCAAGAACCAATCATATTGATGTGAGACATCATTTTATAAGAGATCATGTTGAAAAGAACGATGTGGTGGTTCTATACATCCCTACTGAAAATCAACTTGCTGATATTTTCACTAAACCTCTTGATAGTGAAAGATTTGCTAAACTAAGGACTGAACTTGGAATTATAAAAGTTGACTGATAATCAGCAATGTACTGGAATTCACCAAGGGGATTAGTCTTTGCTATGTTGGGTGAGCTCACTTAGCAGATTAGTAATTGGTATCAACAATTCCATGTACTTATGTTTGGACAATTGAGCAAATAAGGTTGCCAAGGGGATTGGTCTTTGTCATGTTGGGTGAGCTCACTTGACAGATCAGTCATTGGTATTAAACTTCATTTTGTATTATCAATTGATCAAAACAAGAAGAAATCAAGGATCAGCAGAGTCACTTTGTCAGTAGCCTGCTGAAGCATCTTTGTCAACAGACTGCTGAGCCAACCCTGCTGAGGACAACCCTGCTGAATGGAACGTTACACAGTCAAACTTTATTAAAGTCAAAGAACAATCGGCGGGATATTTATTCTATCTATTATTACCCTAGTTAACACGATCTAACGGTTACAAAATGTTATGGAGGAGTTTTTGAACATGTGTCAAGACATGATTCACTCAGATTAATCGTGGTTAACATCAATGTACGTGCACTGACAGTTAACATCCATCACAGTTATCTCTGCAAATTTACACTGTGTGAACACAGATTTACAAAACTTTCTCCTTCATCTTTTTCTTACAACAATGGCGGAAAAGATTGATGTCCAGATTGAATCAAGCCAAAGTGTTAGAGGATTTGTTGTTGATGCTAATAAAACTGAACTAGCAATCAACATTGGTCGAAGAATAAGAAGGTATCTTTGATCCGGAGAATGTCTTGAACATAAGGCTGGAAACAATTTCATATACAAATGTTGTCGAGTTTTGGAGGAACATTGTAACACAAGAAGGTACAGAGGCATTCAAAACCACTGTGAATGCCCAGGAGATTGAGATTTCCCCAAGTCTACTGAGGGAAGTTTTTGGTTTTGAAGAAGTAGTGGATGGTCCAGTAAATCCTGAAGCAATGGGATTGTCCAAGATGGATTTTGTTGATCAAATCAAAACAAATGAAGCCATCAAATCTGTTCCAGGGATCAATTGCAGACACATTGGGAATGAGTACAGTCTGCTGAGCAAACTCATTGCAAAGAACATACTTGGATTGGTTGGAAGTTTGGATACTCTATTAGGACCCAAGATAGAGCTGATGATGATTATATGCAGGAGTATGAGATTTGATTGGGCTGGATATTTCATTCACTATATGAAGAAAGTAGCCAAGGAGGAAAATGAAGGAAAAAGGAAATCAAAGGCCTTACCCTTAGGTTTAATGGTTCAGACCCTGCTGAATCATTTGGAAATTCCTGATATAGCAGCTGAGAAGATAAACCAGTCCAGATACAAGAAAGAGATTGATTATGCTATCCCCGGTCCGGATGATGGTGAAGAAGATGTTGCGAGGCTACGATAATGATAGTGATGGAGATGGTGGTGATGCTGGTGGTGAGCAGGTCAAGCAAACTGTGAAGAAATCTGCTAAACCTGCTGCACCAAAGAAGACCACTGAGAAAAGAAAGGCTGCAGATACAAAGAAGATTACGAGATCTTAAAGCCTAAGAAAACAAAGAAACAAACGATAGGCATCGCCGAGTCCGCCGAGGTCCACCGAAGTTGAAGTTACCGACCCGACCGTTGTTCTTTGCAAGAAAAACTGTTGTTGAGATATTGAGGGAACAACAGAAAGAAGCCAGTGGGAAGAGAAAATCTACTGTGATTGAAATTGGGGAAGATGAGCCACTTTCCAAGAGAAGGAAAGAGATTATCCACAAGAAGAAACATGGAAAGGGGAAAGAATTGAAAAACTTAGAGACTCTAAAGGCACAAGAAAAGGAAGATGATGTAATGGAAGAAGAGGCTATTGAGGCTGAGCCCTTGACTATTATCAAGCCTAATGAGGAAGTAGAGGTTGTTGTTGAGCAACCTGCTGAAGAGTCACAGCAGACTACTGAGATTGAACCTATTGTTGATGTTGTTGAATCCATAACTAAGGCTGCTGAGCCTATTGAAAGTGAACGGAGTTCTTTGTTGAGCAATGCGTGGAAGAAACACACGACGATCTGTTGCACCGAGCTCGCGAAGAACCTGTTAAAACTACTGAAGCTGCACAAGTTGTTGTTGAGCAACCTGTGGAAGAACCAAGCATATCTCTGAACCTGCCTCTGCTGTGGATGTTGAAGGATTGGTTGAAGACCCTGCAAGTGTTGCAAGAAGTCAGGGGGAAGAGCAATCTGCTGCTAACCTTGCTGATGAGCATGTAAGTCATGGGGAACCAAGTGTTGTACAGATGGAAGTAGTAGGTACAAATATACAACCTCAGCAACCTACTGACCTTGAAGCATCTGTAGAAGAAACACTGAATCTACTTGTTGAGACCTTTGGAGGTCAGCAAGGTACTGCAAAAGCTCCCAAAGGATCATTCTTGCCCTATGAAAAACATGAGAAGAAGAGGAAAGAAGGATATGTTGATCCAAAACTCCTGCTGGTGGCTGATTACTTCCAATGGAAGTTTGGATTCTATAAGAAACAAAAACCTGCAGCAGAATCTATGACAGACTTTGAGGAATGGGTTTTTGAAAAATTGGGAGTGGAGAGTTTGCTGGATCTGGTTGATACCTCTTTGTTGCAATCAAGGCTGATGGATTTGTTTGATGAACAACAGAAAGAGGAGGGTATCAAGTTCAGGGATCCAAGAGGTGATAATGATGACTCTTCATCATCGGATTCGATGATAATCACCCTCTCAGTCCAGGGAGAGACCGAGGGACCGCAATGTTGATTGATACACACATAAGGCGATCATCGAGTATTTGGACGATCTCGAGAGACAAATGGATGAAAATATGGAAAATCTCACCATTGATGATATTGAGGCACAAATTAATGAAGGAATTGATGGTGGTGCAAACGAATGGTTGGTGAGGTTAATGATTTATTTTTGTTGAACCTACCGATCATCCTGAGGGTCAGCAAGGTGAAGTTTTGGATGATGAGAGGGTTAGTGACCACAGTGAACCCAGTGCCAGTTCAGAGGCATCAAATCAATATCAACACTGGATTGACACTGAGGCTGTCTTAACCAAAACTGCAAACTTGCTGAGAAGGATCACTGATTTGGGAGAATTTCAATAAGAAAACATGGACATTTTCCCTAATCAAGTTGAAGTGGCATTTATTGCACCCGATCCAAGAGTTGAAGAGGAGGTACAGGTTGCTGGGCTACAAACATCACCTGCACAATGGTTGGAACATGAGGTACAGACTGCTGAGTTACAAACAGCACCTGGACAAAGGTTGGAACCAGTTTTGGGTTTGGAGGAAACCCCCGTTGTTGAAGAGGCAGTTGTAGTGAAGATGGTCGTCGGAGGCTAGCGTTAATGAGGAAGATCACTTTGGACTATGACTTTAGTGATGAGGAGTTTCAAATGCACGAAGAAGAAGATTTTACTATTGATCCACCACGGGCATTTGTACCTATTTTTGAAGAACCAGCTCTTGATCCTATCCCGGAAGAATATCAAGGACCTAACCTGCCGGGATTAGATAAGAGTTGGGCAATGGTTGTAAGCAATCGAGAGCCACAATATAATATGGAAGAGCCAACGTGATAGATGCCGATGGAAGAATGACCGGAGAAGTGCATGAGGAGGTCTTGAATGAGTTGAGGACTGTGAGAAATGACATGCAACAGTTAAGGACTCAACTGGATAGACAAGAATAGAGATTTGAAGAACTGATGAAACTGATGAATGAAAACAGACAATGCAACGATACGATTTGCTTCAAATTTCAAATCTACTCAACATGCTTGTTAATGATATGATGCTAGATGTGAGGGGCATCAAGGTAGGAAACACAAAGCAAAAGAAAAGTTTCGAAAAATCAACTTGAAACCATCCACCGAAACTTGACAAACTTGGCCGAGGCACCTAAGCCTGCTGAGGCTGCTGGAACATCTCAACCTACTGGATTGGATCCTAAGCTCACTGAGAGGATCAATCTATTGGAGCAGACTTTGCAATCAAGGATTACTGCAGTTGATACAAGATCTGAGATTATGGAAGGCCAACTGAGTAATCTGATTATCACACAGGAGAGTGTTCATGGCTTGTTATCCCGGTTTGTTGATGATGTCACTAAGGGGGAAGAAGGCCAATCAGCAGAAGCAAAAGAGGCTGCCAGAATTTTTGCACAGAAAAGATGGGAGAATGAGACTAATGCTTACGAGCAACTTTGCACTGGCGAGTTCAACTTGCGATGATCTTCTTAGAGAATACAAGAAGGAGTACTATAACAGAAGCAAACCCTATCATGGCAAGGGATTTCATGAAGGTTTAAACTCTTTCTTGGGATTGAAGTTTTGGGAGGCAAGAGTTAAAGCCTTAAGGGCAACTTACAGAGCTGGAAGAGGTGGAAGAGGTGGAAGAAGTGGCAGAGGTGATAGGATTTTTTTTTTGCCTATCACAAAAGCAAAGGACTCACTTGCTGAATTCAAGGAACTTTACATGAGAATGGGATTCAGAGTGAATCAAATCAATCTTCTCCTTCCTGAAGCATGGAAGTGGTGGAAAGAAGTAAATCCCTACATTGATTTTACATTGATTGAGAATGAATGGATATGATAAAAGAAATCAGAGCCTACCAAGAACAAGTGGAGAAGGCCAGACAAGAAAGAGAAAGAAGACAGTAGATCAGCATACTTATCATATTTTATCTTTCTTTGCATCTAGACTGTAATAACTGTGAACAAATGATTATAATGAGGATTGACTGAAATTTGTTCTGTTTTTGTCTTAATCTTTTTGCTTTGCTGTTAGGTGAGGGTAGTGGCATCATCACCAAAAAGGGGGAAATTGTTGGACTTATTTCTTAGTTTTGATGATGAGTGCCAGACTAGCTGTTATAGTGCAAAGGCAAAAAGATGTCTAGATCAAATGTATAGGTTTATTAGAGTTTGATTTATGAATAGGTTTGATCAAACAAGCAACGTAATGGTCGGTGATTTATATCGACGGACCGGTCAATATCGATAGGGTAGATAGGTCGGTAGACTAGTCGGGAACCTGGCGCCAAGACCGAAGACGAAGGCCGAGGGCTCAAACTCGATTCTGAAGGCTAAGGGATCAAACTTAGTAATTTAAGTCAAGGATATGGAATCGAATTTAGGCAAGTCCGTGATGACCTAAACGATTTCATATACCTTATGTACAAGGTCTAAGTTCCATAAGTTGGATGATGTTTGGAACTTGGTTATAATTAAAAAGGTGTAGTCTAACTTCACAAATAAAAGTTAGATAAAAGAAATCAGCTGCATTGTATTTTATACACAGCAAATTGTCTTCACATTCGAATAGACCGATTGGTATTACGATAGAAGCGATGAACCCGCGACAATATACCTCGATTAATTCAAGATTATATTGGAAGATTACATGGATAAGGACAGCCAACTACCTCTGACTTATCAAACAAATCAAAGGCTGAGATTAAAAGAACGTTGGGATGATTTAGATTTTTATCCAATGGTTATAAGTCAATGCATGGGTGGATGCACTGTCAAAAAGGAATTCTGACAGTGTCAGTCCTATGAATAGTGACAGAAAGCATATCAGATGGGACATTCCGGCGATGTCCACTCGTTATCAGAGAAAAAACATTTTTTTCGTCAAGGACAACTCGTTACCAGAGAAAAACACGAATTTGAACTCGTTAATATGAAGAAAACAAGAATTCAAACTCGTTACCAAAGAAAAAACACAAATTTCTACTCGTTATAAAGGGAAACACAAATTTCCGGCGATGTCCACTCGTTAGAAGAGAAAAAACCTTTTTTTCTTCAAGGACAACTCGTTAACAGAGAAAAACACGAATTTGAACTCGTTAATATGAAGAAAACATGAATTCAAACTCGTTACCAAAGATAAAACACAAATTTCTACTCGTTATAAAGGGAAAACACAAATTTCCGGCGTTGTCAACTCGTTATCAGGGAAAAAACATTTTTTTCTTCAAGGACAACTCGTTACCAGAGAAAAACACGAATTTGAACTCGTTAATATGAAGAAAACATGAATTCGAACTCGTTACCAAAGATAAAACACAATTTTTCTACTCGTTATAAAGGGAAAACACAAATTTCCGGCGATGTCCACTCGTTATCAGAGAAAAAACCTTTTTTTCTTCAAGGACAACTCGTTACCTGAGAAAAACACGAATCTGAACTCGTTAATATGAAGAAAACCTGAATTCGAACTCGTTACCAAAGAGAAAAACACAAATTTCTACTCGTTATAAAGAGAAAACACAAATTTCCGGCGATGTCCACACGTTATCAGAGAAAAAACCTTTTTTTCTTCAAGGACAACTCGTTAACGAGAGAAAAACACGAATTTGAACTCGTTAATATGAAGAAAACATGAATTCGAACTCGTTACCAAAGATAAAACACAAATTTCTACTCGTTATAAAGGGAAAACACAAATTTCCGGCGATGTCAACTCGTTATCAGGGAAAAAACCTTTTTTTCTTCAAGGACAACTCGTTACCAGAGAAAAACACGAATTTGAACTCGTTAATATGAAGAAAACATGAATTCGAACTCGTTACCAAAGATAAAACACAAATTTCTACTCGTTATAAACGGAAAACACAAATTTCCGGCGATGTCCACTCGTTATCAGAGAAAAAACCTTTTTTTTCTTCAAGGACAACTCATTACCAGAGAAAAACACGAATTTGAACTCGTTAATATGAAGAAAACATGAATTCGAACTCGTTACCAAAGATAAAACACAAATTTCTACTCGTTATAAAGGGAAAACACAAATTTCCGGCGATGTCCACTCGTTATCATAGAAAAAACCTTTTTTTCTTCAAGGACAACTCGTTACCAGAGAAAAACACGAATTTGAACTCGTAAATATGAAGAAAACATGAATTCGAACTCGTTACCAAAGATAAAACACAATTTTCTACTCGTTATAAAGGGAAAACACAAATTTCCGGCGATGTCCACTCTTTATCAGAGAAAAACCTTTTTTTCTTCAAGGACAACTCGTTACACGAGAAAAACCCGAATCGAACTCGTTAATATGAAGAAAACATGAATTCGAACTCGTTACCAAAGAGAAAAACACAAATTTCTACTCGTTATAAAGAGAAAACACAAATTTCCGGCGATGTCCACTCGTTATCGAGAGAAAAAACCTTTTTTTCTTCAAGGACAACTCGTTACCAGAGAAAAACACGAATTTGAACTCGTTAATATGAAGAAAACATGAATTCGAACTCGTTACCAAAGATAAAACACAAATTTCTACTCGTTTTAAAGAGAAAACACAAATTTCCGGCGATGTCAACTCGTTATCAGGGAAAAAACCTTTTTTTCTTCAAATACAACTCGTTACCAGAGAAAAACACGAATTTGAACTCGTTAATATGATGAAAACATGAATTCGAACTCGTTACCAAAGATAAAACACAAATTTCTACTCGTTATAAACGGAAAACACAAATTTCCGGCGATGTCCACTCGTTATCAGAGAAAAAAACCTTTTTTTCTTCAAGGACAACTCATTACTAGAGAAAAACACGAATTTGAACTCGTTAATATGAAGAAAACATGAATTCAAACTCGTTACCAAATATAAAACACAAATTTCTACTCGTTATAAAGGGAAAACACAAATTTCCGGCGTTTTCAACTCGTTATTAGGGAAAAAACATTTTTTTCTTCAAGGACAACTCGTTACCAGAGAAAAACACGAATTTGAACTCGTTAATATGAAGAAAACATGAATTCAAAATCGTTACCAAAGATAAAACACAAATTTCTACTCGTTATAAAGGGAAAACACAAATTTCCGGCGTTTTCAACTCGTTATCAGGGAAAAAACATTTTTTTCTTCAAGGACAACTAGTTACCAGAGAAAAACACGAATTTGAACTCGTTAATATGAAGAAAACATGAATTCGAACTCGTTACCAAAGATAAAACTCAAATTTCTACTCGTTATAAAGGGAAAACACAAATTTCCGGCGATGTCAACTCGTTATCAGGGAATAAACCTTTTTTTCTTCACGGACAACTCGTTACCAGAGAAAAACACGAATTTGAACTCGTTAATATGAAGAAAACATGAATTCGAACTCGTTACCAAAGAAAAAACACAAAATTCTACTCGTTATAAATGGAAAACACAAATTTCCGGCGATGTCCACTCGTTATCGAGAAAAAAACCTTTTTTTCTTCAAGGACAACTCGTTACCGAGAGAAAAACACGAATATGAACTCGTGAATATGAAGAAAACATGAATTCGAACTCGTTACCAAAGATAAAACACAATTTTCTACTCGTTATAAAGGGAAAACACAAATTTCCGGCGATGTCCACTCGTTATCAGAGAAAAAACCTTTTTTTCTTCAAGGACAACTCGTTACCGAGAAAAACACGAATCGAACTCGTTAATATGAAGAAAACATGAATTCGAACTCGTTACCAAAGATAAAACACAAATTTCTACTCGTTATAAAGGGAAAACACAAATTTCCGGCGATGTCCACTCTTTATCTGAGAAAAAACCTTTTTTTCTTCAAGGACAACTCGTTACCAGAGAAAAACACGAATTTGAACTCGTTAATATGACGAAAACATGAATTCGAACTCGTTACCAAAGATAAAACACAAATTTCTACTCGTTATAAACGGAAAACACAAATTTCGGGCGATGTCCACTCGTTATCAGAGAAAAAACCTTTTTTTCTTCAAGGACAACTCATTACCAAAGAAAAACACGAATTTGAACTCGTTAATATGAAGAAAACATGAATTCAAAGTCGTTACCAAAGATAAAACAAAAATTTCTACTCGTTATAAAGGGAAAACACAAATTTCCGGCGTTGTCAACTCGTTATCAGGGAAAAAACATTTTTTTCTTCAAGGACAACTCGTTACCAGAGAAAAAAACGAATTTGAACTCGTTAATATGAAGAAAACATTAATTCGAACTCGTTACCAAAGATAAAACACAAATTTCTACTCGTTATAAAGGGAAAACACAAATTTCCGGCGATGTCAACTCGTTATCAGGGAATAAACCTTTTTTTCTTCAAGGACAACTCGTTACCAGACAAAAACACGAATTTGAACTCGTTAATATGAAGAAAACATGAATTCGAACTCGTTACCAAAGATAAAACACAAATTTCTACTCGTTATAAACGGAAAACACAAATTTCCGGCGATGTCCACTCGTTATCAGAGAAAAAACCTTTTTTTTCTTCAAGGACAACTCATTACCAGAAAAAAAAACACGAATTTGAACTCGTTAATATGAAGAAAACATGAATTCGAACTCGTTACCAAAGATAAAACACAAATTTCTACTCGTTATAAAGGGAAAACACAAATTTCCGGCGATGTCCACTCGTTATCAGAGAGAAAAAACCTTTTTTTCTTCAAAGACAACTCGTTACCTGAGAAAAACACGAATCTGAACTCGTTAATATGAAGAAAACATGAATTCGAACTCGTTACCAAAGAGAAAAACACAAATTTCTACTCGTTATAAAGAGAAAACACAAATTTCCGGCGATGTCCACTCGTTATCGGAGAAAAAAACCTTTTTTTCTTCAAGGACAACTCGTTACCGAGAGAAAAACACGAATTTGAACTCGTTAATATGAAGAAAACATGAATTCGAACTCGTTACCAAAGATAAAACACAAATTTCTACTCGTTTTAAAGAGAAAACACAAATTTCCGGCGATGTCAACTCGTTATCAGGGAAAAAACCTTTTTTTCTTCAAGGACTACTCGTTACCAGAGAAAAACACGAATTTGAACTCGTTAATATGATGAAAACATGAATTCGAACTCGTTACCAAAGATAAAACACAAATTTCTACTCGTTATAAACGGAAAACACAAATTTCCGGCGATGTCCACTCGTTATCAGAGAAAAAACCTTTTTTTCTTCAAGGACAACTCATTACTAGAGAAAAACACGAATTTGAACTCGTTAATATGAAGAAAACATGAATTCAAACTCGTTACCAAAGATAAAACACAAATTTCTACTCGTTATAAAGGGAAAACACAAATTTCCGGCGTTGTCAACTCGTTATCAGGGAAAAAACATTTTTTTCTTCAAGGACAACTCGTTACCAGAGAAAAACACGAATTTGAACTCGTTAATATGAAGAAAACATGAATTCGAACTCGTTACCAAAGATAAAACACAATTTTTCTACTCGTTATAAAGGGAAAACACAAATTTCCGGCGATGTCCACTCGTTATCAGAGAAAAAACCTTTTTTTCTTCAAGGACAACTCGTTACCTGAGAAAAACACGAATCTGAACTCGTTAATATGAAGAAAACCTGAATTCGAACTCGTTACCAAAGAGAAAAACACAAATTTCTACTCGTTATAAAGAGAAAACACAAATTTCCGGCGATGTCCACACGTTATCAGAGAAAAAACCTTTTTTTCTTCAAGGACAACTCGTTAACAGAGAAAAACACGAATTTGAACTCGTTAATATGAAGAAAACATGAATTCGAACTCGTTACCAAAGATAAAACACAAATTTCTACTCGTTATAAAGGGAAAACACAAATTTCCGGCGATGTCAACTCGTTATCAGGGAAAAAACCTTTTTTTCTTCAAGGACAACTCGTTACCAGAGAAAAACACGAATTTGAACTCGTTAATATGAAGAAAACATGAATTCGAACTCGTTACCAAAGATAAAACACAAATTTCTACTCGTTATAAACGGAAAACACAAATTTCCGGCGATGTCCACTCGTTATCGAGAAAAAACCTTTTTTTTCTTCAAGGACAACTCATTACCAGAGAAAAACACGAATTTGAACTCGTTAATATGAAGAAAACATGAATTCGAACTCGTTACCAAAGATAAAACACAAATTTCTACGCGTTATAAAGGGAAAACACAAATTTCCGGCGATGTCCACTCGTTATCATAGAAAAAACCTTTTTTTCTTCAAGGACAACTCGTTACCAGAGAAAAACACGAATTTGAACTCGTAAATATGAAGAAAACATGAATTCGAACTCGTTACCAAAGATAAAACACAATTTTCTACTCGTTATAAAGGGAAAACACAAATTTCCGGCGATGTCCACTCTTTATCAGAGAAAAAACCTTTTTTTCTTCAAGGACAACTCGTTACCTGAGAAAAACCCGAATCTGAACTCGTTAATATGAAGAAAACATGAATTCGAACTCGTTACCAAAGAGAAAAACACAAATTTCTACTCGTTATAAAGAGAAAACACAAATTTCCGGCGATGTCCACTCGTTATCAGAGAAAAAACCTTTTTTTCTTCAAGGACAACTCGTTACCAGAGAAAAACACGAATTTGAACTCGTTAATATGAAGAAAACATGAATTCGAACTCGTTACCAAAGATAAAACACAAATTTCTACTCGTTTTAAAGAGAAAACACAAATTTCCGGCGATGTCAACTCGTTATCAGGGAAAAAACCTTTTTTTCTTCAAGGACAACTCGTTACCAGAGAAAAACACGAATTTGAACTCGTTAATATGATGAAAACATGAATTCGAACTCGTTACCAAAGATAAAACACAAATTTCTACTCGTTATAAACGGAAAACACAAATTTCCGGCGATGTCCACTCGTTATCAGAGAAAAAACCTTTTTTTCTTCAATGACAACTCATTACTAGAGAAAAACACGAATTTGAACTCGTTAATATGAAGAAACCATGAATTCAAACTCGTTACCAAATATAAAACACAAATTTCTACTCGTTATAAAGGGAAAACACAAATTTCCGGCGTTTTCAACTCGTTATTAGGGAAAAAACATTTTTTTCTTCAAGGACAACTCGTTACCAGAGAAAAACACGAATTTGAACTCGTTAATATGAAGAAAACATGAATTCAAACTCGTTACCAAAGATAAAACACAAATTTCTACTCGTTATAAAGGGAAAACACAAATTTCCGGCGTTTTCAACTCGTTATCAGGGAAAAAACATTTTTTTCTTCAAGGACAACTAGTTACCAGAGAAAAACACGAATTTGAACTCGTTAATATGAAGAAAACATGAATTCGAACTCGTTACCAAAGATAAAACTCAAATTTCTACTCGTTATAAAGGGAAAACACAAATTTCCGGCGATGTCAACTCGTTATCAGGGAATAAACCTTTTTTTCTTCACGGACAACTCGTTACCAGAGAAAAACACGAATTTGAACTCGTTAATATGAAGAAAACATGAATTCGAACTCGTTACCAAAGAAAAAACACAAAATTCTACTCGTTATAAATGGAAAACACAAATTTCCGGCGATGTCCACTCGTTATCAGAGAAAAAACCTTTTTTTCTTCAAGGACAACTCGTTACCAGAGAAAAACACGAATATGAACTCGTGAATATGAAGAAAACATGAATTCGAACTCGTTACCAAAGATAAAACACAATTTTCTACTCGTTATAAAGGGAAAACACAAATTTCCGGCGATGTCCACTCGTTATCTGAAAAAAAAACCTTTTTTTCATCAAGGATAACTCGTTACCGAGAAAAACACGAATTTGAACTCGTTAATATGAAGAAAACATGAATTCGAACTCGTTACCAAAGATAAAACACAAATTTCTACTCGTTATAAAGGGAAAACACAAATTTCCGGCGATGTCCACTCTTTATCGAGAGAAAAAACCTTTTTTTCTTCAAGGACAACTCGTTACCAGAGAAAAACACGAATTTGAACTCGTTAATATGACGAAAACATGAATTCGAACTCGTTACCAAAGATAAAACACAAATTTCTACTCGTTATAAACGGAAAACACAAATTTCCGGCGATGTCCACTCGTTATCAGAGAAAAAACCTTTTTTTCTTCAAGGACAACTCATTACCAAAGAAAAACACGAATTTGAACTCGTTAATATGAAGAAAACATGAATTCAAAGTCGTTACCAAAGATAAAACAAAAATTTCTACTCGTTATAAAGGGAAAACACAAATTTCCGGCGTTGTCAACTCGTTATCAGGGAAAAAACATTTTTTTCTTCAAGGACAACTCGTTACCAGAGAAAAAAACGAATTTGAACTCGTTAATATGAAGAAAACATTAATTCGAACTCGTTACCAAAGATAAAACACAAATTTCTACTCGTTATAAAGGGAAAACACAAATTTCCGGCGATGTCAACTCGTTATCAGGGAATAAACCTTTTTTTCTTCAAGGACAACTCGTTACCAGACAAAAACACGAATTTGAACTCGTTAATATGAAGAAAACATGAATTCGAACTCGTTACCAAAGATAAAACACAAATTTCTACTCGTTATAAACGGAAAACACAAATTTCCGGCGATGTCCACTCGTTATCAGAGAAAAAACCTTTTTTTTCTTCAAGGACAACTCATTACCAGAAAAAAAAACACGAATTTGAACTCGTTAATATGAAGAAAACATGAATTCGAACTCGTTACCAAAGATAAAACACAAATTTCTACTCGTTATAAAGGGAAAACACAAATTTCCGGCGATGTCCACTCGTTATCAGAGAAAAAACCTTTTTTCTTCAAAGACAACTCGTTACATGAGAAAAACACGAATTTGAACTCGTTAATATGAAGAAAACATGAATTCGAACTCGTTACCAAAGAGAAAAACACAAATTTCTACTCGTTATAAAGAGAAAACACAAATTTCCGGCGATGTCCACTCGTTATCAGAGAAAAAACCTTTTTTTCTTCAAGGACAACTCGTTACCAGAGAAAAACACGAATTTGAACTCGTTAATATGAAGAAAACATGAATTCGAACTCGTTACCAAAGATAAAACACAAATTTCTACTCGTTTTAAAGAGAAAACACAAATTTCCGGCGATGTCAACTCGTTATCAGGGAAAAAACCTTTTTTTCTTCAAGGACTACTCGTTACCAGAGAAAAACACGAATTTGAACTCGTTAATATGATGAAAACATGAATTCGAACTCGTTACCAAAGATAAAACACAAATTTCTACTCGTTATAAACGGAAAACACAAATTTCCGGCGATGTCCACTCGTTATCAGAGAAAAAACCTTTTTTTCTTCAAGGACAACTCATTACTAGAGAAAAACACGAATTTGAACTCGTTAATATGAAGAAAACATGAATTCAAACTCGTTACCAAATATAAAACACAAATTTCTACTCGTTATAAAGGGAAAACACAAATTTCCGGCGTTTTCAACTCGTTATCAGGGAAAAAACATTTTTTTCTTCAAGGACAACTCGTTAGCAGAGAAAAACACGAATTTGAACTCGTTAATATGAAGAAAACATGAATTCAAACTCGTTACCAAAGATAAAACACAAATTTCTACTCGTTATAAAGGGAAAACACAAATTTCCGGCGTTTTCAACTCGTTATCAGGGAAAAAACATTTTTTTCTTCAAGGACAACTAGTTACCAGAGAAAAACACGAATTTGAACTCGTTAATATGAAGAAAACATGAATTCGAACTCGTTACCAAAGAAAAAACACAAAATTCTACACGTTATAAATGGAAAACACAAATTTCCGGCGATGTCCACTCGTTATCAGAGAAAAAACCTTTTTTTCTTCAAGGACAACTCGTTACCAGAGAAAAACACGAATATGAACTCATAAATATGAAGAAAACATGAATTCGAACTCGTTACCAAAGATAAAACACAATTTTCTACTCGTTATAAAGGGAAAACACAAATTTCCGGCGATGTCCACTCGTTATCAGAGAAAAAACCTTTTTTTCTTCAAGGACAACTCGTTACACGAGAAAAACACGAATCTTGAACTCGTTAATATGAAGAAAACATGAATTCGAACTCGTTACCAAAGATAAAACACAAATTTCTACTCGTTATAAAGGGAAAACACAAATTTCCGGCGATGTCCACTCGTTATCAGAGAAAAAACATTTTTTTCTTCAAGGACAACTCGTTTACCAGAGAAAAACACGAATTTGAACTCGTTAATATGAAGAAAACATGAATTCGAACTCGTTACCAAAGAAAAAACACAAATTTCTACTCGTTATAAAGGGAAAACACAAATTTCCGGCGATGTCCACTCGTTAGAAGAGAAAAAACCTTTTTTTTCTTCAAGGACAACTCGTTACCAGAGAAAAACACGAATTTGAACTCATTAATATGAAGAAAACATTAATTCGAACTCGTTACCAAAGAAAAAACACAAATTTCTACTCGTTATAAAGGGTAAACACAAATTTCCGGCGATGTCCACTCGTTATCAGAGAAAAAACCTTTTTTTCTTCAAGGACAACTCGTTACCAGAGAAAAACACGAATTTGAACTCGTTAATATGAAGAAAACATGAATTCGAACTCGTTACCAAAGATAAAACACAAATTTCTACTCGTTATAAAGGGAAAACACAAATTTCCGGCGATGTCCACTCGTTATCAGAGAAAAAACCTTTTTTTCTTTGTTGGTCCCTTGAAAAGGCTTTGGTTAAGTTTAGAGGGGGGGGGGTGAATAAACTTAACACTTAAAACTTTGGAGTTAACAAATTCTGCAACTTCAGCAGTCTGCTGATACTTCAGGAGTCTGTTTGAGACTTCGATAGCTGTCTTGATAAACAGTAGTCTACTGAGTTGAGTTTGCTGAATTTGTGCAGCGGAATAATATCAAAATTAAGTCTTAATACTTGTTGTTAAAAGTTATACTAAGTATTAGATACTCAGTAGTGCAAGTGTGTGATTTCAGTTGCTAGATTCAGTAGGCTGATGTATAAGATAAACTAAGTGCAGAAAGTAAATAGCCAAGATTTTATAGTGGTTCCGGGTGATGTAATCCTGTCGTTCCACTCTTCTCCTGTGATGTTGGAGGAAATTCACTAGAGATCTTTGATGCAGCTTTTACAAAGATTCCTAAGTTGTTTATCCTTCACCAATAACTATGGCTTCACAAACTGAAAACTGGGAACATGTAGGATTGCTGCTCCTGAGTCTTCCACTGGTCCTTGAAGGGTAGGATTGCCTCTTCACCAGCTGCACCACAAACAACAGTTTTTCACACCCAACAGATGCTTCACTGTCTTCAGCAGGTTCTTTATAAAATAAAGATTGAATCAAATAAATGATTCAGTTGCGGCGACTTGATTAGGATGATGTAATCAGCAGCTTGCAGTCTCCAAGTGTGTAATCTTGATGCAGCTTCAATACAGAATACACTTGAAGAAATTTACTAGATCAACAACCTTATGCTCAGCAAGTTCAGCAGGGTGTCTTTCAGCTCAGTAATATCACTTAAAGTTTATCCAAAATTAATCATCTTTTTCTGAGTTGAAAGTCTTCTATTTATAGGCAAGAATGCATGTGACTTGTATTTGAATTTCAAATGTAACCGTTCCTTGTTTTTGTCCCATCTGATTTGCATTCTGTCACTATTCATAGGACTGACACTGTCAGAATTCCTTTTTGACAGTGCAGTCTGTCCACCCCTTTGACTTGTATCCAATGGATAAAAATGTGAGTCATCCCAACGTCTTTTTAATCTCAACCTTTGATTTTCTTGATAAGTCAGAGGTAGTTGGCTGTCCTTATCCATGTAATCTTCCAAGAATAATCTTGAATTAATCGAGGTACATATCAGCAGATTCATCAGTCTGCTGAGGTTTCAATCAGTCTGCTGATCATGACATCTCTGTGTATAAAATATAATGCAGCTGATTACTTTTATCTAACTTTTATTTGTGAAGTTAGATTACATCATTAAAAATAACTAAGTTCCAAACATCAACCAACTTATGTAACTTAGACCTTCTACACAAGGTATATGTAATCAGTTTAGGTCATCACAGACTTGCCTAAATTCTGATTCCATATCCTTGACTTTAAATACTAAGTTTGATCCCTTAGCCTTCATTTACGAGTTTGAACCCTCAGCCTTCAGTCTTCAGTCTTCAGCAGGTTCAACACAAGTCAACTGACCTATCTACCCTATGCGACCTAGTCCCGGTCTGTCGATATCAATCAGCAGCCCTTTACAGTGCTTGTTTGATCAAACCTATTTATGAATCAAACTCTAATAAACCTATACATTTGATCTAGACATCTTTTTGCCTTTGCACTATAATAGCTAGTATGGCACTCATCATCAAAACTAAGAAATAAGTCCAACAATTTCCCCCTTTTTGGTGATGATGCCACTACCCTCACCTAATCAGCAAAGCAAAAAGATAAAACACAAGAATAGAACAAGTATTCATCTTTCATTAAAATCATTTGAACAAGGCTATTACAAACTAGATACAGCAAAGATAAAGAATGATAAGTATGCTGATCTATAGTCTCTTCTCTCTTTCTTGTCTAGCCTTCTCGGCTTGTTCTTGTTAGGCTCTGATTTGTTCTATCATGTCCCTCATCCATTCATTTTCAATCAGTGTAAAATCAATGTAGGGATTGACTTGCTTCCACCAGTTCCATGCTTCAAGAGGGATAAGGTTTATCTGATTCACTCTGAAACCAAACTTCATATACAGTTCTTTAAACTCATCAAGTGAATCCTTTGCTTTTGTGATTTGCAAGTTCCTATCACCTCTGCCACCTCTTCCACTTCTACCACCTCTGTTGTTTGCCCTTAAGGCTCTGACTCTTGCTTCCCAAAATTTCAATCCCAAGAAAGAGTTTAGGCCTTCATGAAAACCCATGTCATGATAAGGTCTTCTTCTGTTATAGTATTCTTTCTTGTATTGTCTCAGAAGATCATTAGTAAGTTGAACTCTGCCAGGTGCAGGTTGCCTGAAAGCATTGGTTTCATCAATCCATAAAGTGCTTTTTTGAGTCTATACACTTTATCTTCTTGATCTTTAACTTCAAATCCAGGAGGTTGCTGAACATAAACTTCCTCCTCTAGAATGCCATTCAAAAATGCACTTTTGACATCCATTTGATATACTTTGAAGTTCTTATATGCAGCATGTGCCAAGAATAATCTGATAGCTTCCAATCTTGCAACAGGTGCATAAGTTTCATCAAAATCTATTCCTTCTGCATGGGAATAGCCTTTAGCAACTAGTCTGGCCTTATTCCTTACAATGGTACCAGATTTATCAAGTTTATTTCTGTATACCCACTTAGTACCAATGATATTTGCATGATTTGGCCTTTCAACTAGTGTCCAAACTTGATTTCTTTCAAATTCGTTCAATTCCTCTTGCATAGCTATTATCCAGTCTGGATCTGAAATAGCTTCTTCAACAACTTTTGGTTCCATTTGAGATAAAAAAAAAAACAAGTAAACATGGCTTTCAGTTGTCTTCTAGTCCTCACACCTTGCTGTACATTGCCAATAACTTGTTCAGCAGGGTGATTCCTTAACCATTGTGGATTTTGGTTATTTTGATTTTCAGGAACATCACCTTCAGTAGGTCTGCTTGTAGCTTCTTCTACAGGGGGGTCAGCAGATCCTTGAACTGCTTCAGTTGTTGCATCAGTAACATTATCAGCAGGGTGTTCAGCAGGGACAGTATCAGAAACTTTCAAGTCATTGAATCTTTCCAAAACTTCAACACAATCTGGATCAGTGACTTGTTGATTCTCAGCAGGTCCACAATCTTCATCTTCCATACCAGTAAATTTAGGTTCATCAAACACAACATGGATTGTTTCTTCATGTTTCAGTGACCTCTTGTTCAGTACCCTGAATGCTCTGCTGACTGAAGAATATCCCAAGAAAATTCCGTCATCTGATTTTGGTTGGAATGTTTTCAAATGTACCTTATGATTTAGAATAAAACATTTGCTTCCAAATGGATGGAAATATGATATGTTAGGTTTTCTTCCATTACAAACCTCATAAGGTGTCTTCAGCAGCTTCTTGTTTACTTGATGTTCTGTTTTGTGTGTAGCATCTTGTATTTCTTGCTTCAAATTTCAATATCTTTCGGGTAGCAATGCTTCACAAATCATTGTTCTTCCCCTTCCTTTAAAGTTCGTTTCTTCTTTCGGCAACCCCATTTTTTGAGGTGTACCAAATGACAAGTTGATGTAGTACACCATTACGTTCACAATATTCTCTTATAACTTTGTTGAGAAATTCAGTACCCTGATCGATCTTATCTTTATTACTTGTTAAACTTTTCTCATTTTGTAATCTCTTCAAAAGATTAGGCATGCTTTGAAGTGTTTCACTTTTCTTGTTCATAAATATCACCCAAGTGTATCTAGAATAATCATCCACAACCACTAAGGTGTACTTCTTTCATGTTACACTTGTTGGAGTTATTGGTCCAAAAAGATCCATATGCATCAGCTCCAACACTCTATTAGTTGATTGTTTGGTCTTTGATTTGAAACTTGACTTTATTTGTTTACCTTGCTGACAAGCATCACATATAGCATCCTTCTTGAATGTGATCTCAGGTAAACCAATCACCAGTTTCTTCTTCACCAACTGATTAATATCATCAAAGTTTAAGTGATTTAACTTCTTGTGCCATAACCAATTGAGTTCAGATTTGGTATGCACTACCAGGCAGGTTTCTGGAACTGCAGTAGACCAATCCACAACATACATGTTCTGTTGTCTTCTACCAGCAAGTACAACCTGATCACCTCCTTCATTAATGACAATACAGTTGTTTTTGTCAAAAGTGACCTTGTAACCCTTGTCACAGAATTGTCCAGTGCTCAGCAAGTTGTATTCCAGTCCCTCCACATATGCAACATCCTTGATTGTAAGTCCATTTCTCACAAGTGTGCCATATCCTCTTGTATATCCAGGTGTATTCTTGTTGCCAAAATTCACCCTTGGACCATCTTTTGCCACAAAGTTTGTTAGACGGTGCTTATTCTTTGTCATGTGTCGGAACATCCACCGTCAAAGTACCGGACACCCTACAAAACAAAGTTAATGCATTTTAGGTACCCAAACCTGTTTGGGTCCATAATGGTCAGTGTTAAGCATAACCCTTGGCATGTCTCCATAAGGTCTTCTCCTAAATGTGTCATACTTTGGTTCATACTTTGGTTCATACATGTATTCCACACATCCATAAGTTCTAACAGTAGGTTGTGTAGGAATCACATATGTTTTCTGGCCTTTTGGTTTGTAATGCTGTTTGAAGTGATTCTTGATGTTAGAAGCATTAGTATAACCATTAGTTTGCTGTCTGTTAGAAACAACCCTGTAGTATGGAGTCTGCTGAGGCCTTGTATAAGTCCTCTGCTGATTCCATTGCCTAGGTTTTACCCTAGCAGCATGGTTATCCTTATTGTTTCTAGCATTAGATGCAGAAAAATTCCAATCATCATCAGTAGGGAACAGTCTACCTTTCCCCCTGAGATAAGTATCCCTTGAATGATTAACATTTTTGGGTTTAGGATTCTTATCCTTGGAATATTTCTGTCTCTTACCCTTCGTGGTCCACGGACTTGGTAGCGGTGTCCTGCTATCGGCGAGCTTAGAAGACACGACGAGTCCTATTTTTAGATTTACTCTTTTTATTAGGAGCTGTTGACTTCTTTGACTTCTGATTTTGCTTCTTTGAAGCATTCTCATTGGGTTTGACTGCCTCAGCAACCTTACTGGGAGTTGGATCAAGTGCAGGTACAAACTTAGGACCAATTCTGGAACTAGGTTCAGTAACCTTACTGGATCCACTCTTGTTGGATTGCTGAGTTCCAAATCCAAGCCCTGTTCTATCCCCATAAGGCTTTCCTGATTTGTATGCAGTAGTGGAACAAGATGGTTCGAGCGGATTCGAGAGGCTGCTTGGATGTTCGACGGACTTATTCTGATTCTGTCCAACATCTTTTTCCTTACCTTTGAGAACTCTCAATTCAGCTTTCAATCTTCCAACTTCCAATTCAAGAGCTTCTTTTTCAGCCTTCTGATGACGTGGTCAATCAGGTTATAATATACTCGACCACCATAAACCAATACTAGCAAGAGGACTAGGCCCATCGTAGTATAGCTATAGCGAATCAAGGTCGATCCCACAGGGAACCAATTGTGGATCATCTTATATACAAACAATTAATTAAACATGTCAAGGACATAGAGGCGGTCTACGACCAACATAAGACAAGAAAAGTAAAGACACGACTCGACACAACGTAATTAACCTCCCCAATTATAGTCTTTATCGTTTGGACCTAGATAATTTATATAATAAACTGAACTTATTAACTCGTCAATCCGTTTGTATCTATCTTAGATTGGCTACGGGAGTCATCCTCTTCAACTTGACTTAGCACCGGTAGGTCACTAGATCAACTTGTGGTATTGTTACGTGACTTCGCCTTTTGGTGCCTCCATCTCATATAACTCACACGCTTACGACTCTAAGGATGCCGATATTAACCGTACACCTCGTCCAGGCAACATTCCTATGGTGAGGCGTACTTCCTAAACGATCGCTCAAGCCCTCGTCCAACTAACAATTACCTTTTAGGTCGCATGCTAGTTTACGAACTACGTATAACTAGGTGACGTCAATTCCCTAATACAAAACCTACCTAGATCTCGCTGAAAGTCCCGAAAGATCGTTCGTGAGCCGAACTAGGAGCCCTATATTGGTATTTCCTAATCGTACGCTAATTAAAACAGACGAGCAACGTAGCCGTGGCCATACCTACTGAGATAATAAATTCTATTAAGTTAACCTAACCATAAAGACGTGGCTATTTAACGGATGAACAGGGGGCTCGGTCGACCGAATAGGCCGGGCTCGGTCGACCGAATGGTCTTTTTCCCCTAGATCACATCCCTGAACGTATCTCTCAGCGTTTCATCATACACAACGGATTAAACGAAGAATTCGTAAAGCAATTATATAAATTAACATAGATGCACGGTAATTAAACAACACAGATTCATACATAGGCTCTAGGTAGAGGACGTAGGGTATGTGATCCTCATAGACAAGGCATCGCCACCTCCCTAAGTCATAGACTAGATCTACATCATCTAACTATGAACAATTAACTCAAACGATAAAACATAATTGGGAGGGATTAATTACTCAAAAGAAAGAAACAGAAAATAAAGGCTTACATAATGTAGCCCTTAAATTGCTGGAAACCCTCAAATTATTCTACATTGTATCAAAGTAAGATTGAAGAAAGAATGAATGATTCAAGGTATATTTTGGTGTCTAAGGTGTGTATTACAATTCTCGTAGCTGCTTGCTTATATAGAGGTTTTTGCCGACTTAGGGTGGTTCTAGAAGATAAGCACGATATAAGCCGGAAACCGACCCAAACCTAAGGCTCGGTCAACCGAAGAGCTACACTCGGTCGACCGAAGCTATAGGCTCGGTCGACCGAACCTACTTTTGCACACGTTAATCGTTTTTCTCGTCTATCTTGCTCCCCACTCCACGCTTGCATGTTGATCCGATTAATCTTCCACTTAATGCTCCGATTTTCTTCCTTCCTTATCTTGAGATAATTGATTGAATGACATTAATCCTCTCGATTTGTTGTGATCGCAAAATCAATAATTATCGCACAATAAATCGGCTTTAAATAAT
Source organism: Gentiana straminea (assembly GCA_036785695.1). Lineage (NCBI taxonomy): Eukaryota > Viridiplantae > Streptophyta > Magnoliopsida > Gentianales > Gentianaceae > Gentiana > Gentiana straminea. The sequence continues at coordinate 373,348 of JAVUPR010000270.1, read as the reverse complement.
AAAAACGACTAAATACCAAATATCATATTAATAATCACTTAACATTAAATAATAAATATAAACGAGTGATTTAATATGAAATATACATTATTAATCTCGATTTAAGGTCAACGTTGATGACTTTTACGGGTATAATTTGACCGTCATCAACTACCCCCACTTAGACTTTGATCGTCCCGAACAAAGCATCAATAAGTCATTCCCCAAGACAACATTTTCTATGGTCAAATCATACTTACACAAGAAACTCAAGTCAACTCATACTAGTCATGCTCATAAGATATCCATTATTCACTACTGACTATGAATCGAAGTGATGTGTGCATGTGCATTTAGTTTTATATATTCGTGGCAAGATCAGAGTTTATGCTAACTTCGCAATCTCAACCTACCAACCTCAGCATTCATACTCCTCAAGCCTTTAAATTTTTGAAGCACTAGAGCAATAAGCAAGAGCGTATCTATAGGGTTTTGGACTTGGAGACCGAGTACTACTCAAAGCCTCTTAAAGAGTTGAATATTCTTTTCATATCTTCATATTTTTCAAATACTATCAATCTCAAGGAAGAAAACTTTTTAGAGTATCCCCCTTTCTTAGATCATGTATAGCATCGAATATTACCACAAGCGCGGGGCTACTTTGGTAATGTTACTACAAGCCCGAGTGTCTAACATTTTGCTAAAACACGGTACGTCTCAAGCTTATTACTCCGCTTTAATGGCTAAAAGATAAGAATGCATCGGCAGATAGATATTGACACTAAGTTTACATAACCAATCATCTATGCAATGTACACATAATTTCTTCAGTTATTATGATTTGCGCGGTAAAACTCGATTCACAGGTTGAGTAATTGAATAATAAATAACTACTTGCAAAAACGAGCATGAATATCCTTAAATTTACCTAACATAAGTATAAAATGATCACGTACTCATGAAACTTGGTTCCTTTCCTATCAATTCTTAGCTAGGAACTCACAATTCTAAGGGTACGAGATACCTAATATGGTATTTATTCAATTTTTTCAATCATGTGCCGTTTCATTCAATTTTCAATTATAACATAACATGGCTAAGTCTCCTACCCCCCACTTAAACATGGCATTGTCCTCAATGACAAAAATAAATGAGAATTTAAGAAAAAGACTTAGCTCTGGAAACGGCTCTCAAGTAAAGGAACAATATCGGAGTAAATGTCAGCACGTTGTGGAGAAGCAAGTGAAAACCTGTATAAGCAGACAAACTCCACGAAACCGTTAATAACACCATGTCTATGGAAGTTATAAAATAATGTGGCAGTAATTAGGTATGAATACCGAAAAACAGTTTAATCCACTTTATTTTATACAACCAAAGACAAGAAAAATACTAAATAGAAAGAAAAATAAACAAGCAACTAAAGATGGTGGGCTTCATCTACAACCTCCACCGCCTAAATATTCTTAAAACCGGGTGGAGAAGACAAAGATCAAAAGCATTACCCGACGTGGGAAAACACGAGGGTGACTCGATCGAAAAGGTATTCAATCCAGGAAAAGAGAAACTTGGTAAGGTATAACGGATTGAATGCGACCTATTGGCTAAAGATAAAATCAAATACTTAGCGCAAAAACTTCTCGCTGGCATTGGATATCAACAACTTAGGGAGATGTAGCTACTCCTCGAAATTACTAATAACCCAATGTATCACGTAAAAGTCTTAACCGTCATCAACAAGGTCGGATCGGTGTGATAGTTCAGAACAAAACTTATCATCTAGAAATGCCGGAATAGTCGGAAAAGATGTGAAATTTAAAACTTCCGGTAGAAAGATAAGTTGTACTTTGATCGAACCAAAAACCTTTAAAATCTAGCTAGGGTCAGAGTTACACTTACCTCAACTAGGATCATGAAAATCAAAATGATAAAAGATAATCATTAAAGCTTAGCAATATTTCAAATTCCGCAACACATAGGTATTGTGTAAACAAAATGGAGGTTGAGAGTATGATGGGTTTAGAAAAAGATACACATAAGGTTGGGAAGAAAAGATAAAGGGTGGGTAAGAAATTGTGTTTATGGGTGGGTTGAAAATGGTTAAGGCATTGAGATTGGGAGGGAGAGTGAAACGGATGGAAAGAAAGAGAGGCGACGAAAGAATGGTTAGAAATGTGAACTGTTGTGGCAGATTGGTGAGAGGATCGAAAAGTTTGAAGGTGAAAAAGTGTAAAGGGAAAGATAAGGATAATTGCAGAATGAATTGCACATCACTTTGGATTTTCACTTGGATCACCTAAAAAGTTTTAGAATTTGACCAAAATTGTTCTTGTTCGCACCAATCATTCTCTGTTACATTTTCAGTAATTCTCAAGCTCTCTTAATGCTTCCATCTTAAGATTGATTGCTAAATTTCATTTTATTTAGCAATTTCTCGACTCTCCTACGGAACTCTATTTCACATGGCCTATATTGAGTAAAAAAGTTTTGCACATCCTTAGCCTAATGGCCATCGGAACACGGCAAAATAAAAAAACCTCAACATACGTCACGTTACTCTTATTGGACTCAAAGAAAGAAAAACCTAAAATCCTAAAAAGAAATCCTAAGGGTTTTTAAAGAAGTAGTTCTGAGTTTAAAGTCCTCAGCTCGACTTTCCAAAGATTATCCTTGTCAGTTATCATTCTTGGATCGCCAGACTTTGTCCCTCTGAGCACTATAAGAGGTGGGCTCGCTGCTTTTGCGGATTAATACCCTTCCCTTGGTTGTGAGACCTAGGGAACGACATTTATCCATATCATTTATCCAAAGCTCTTACCTCGGCTCTCGTTTTAGGAATTAGTGAATTCTAAGAAACTCGGTTAAAATTACGGTTACTAATTACGGTTTTGGCCTTGACAATAAGAAACAATGAATCAAAGTACTCCGAATAAGGTCGGTTATGTAGGCAAGCCTACGCCGTCTTATTCGTTGGAACATATGTGACAGTTCAGGCCAATCCGTCAAGATTAAGCCCCGTTTAGCCCGAAGGCTTATCGGCTATGCTAAGTCTTGTCGAACTGCTGTAACGTACATCACACGTGGAGGGGAGTTGATTGAGCCGAAGCTCGTTTGAACTCGCCCAGCCATGGTTAAACCATTTCCGAACCTATGTACAAAGATTCTTCGATTTCTAAATTGTCACCCAAAGCGTAATCTCGTTTTTGTTTAAGGTGGGTTCACCGAGAAGCCATCACCATAAACATCAACGAAAGCCGAAGATTGCGTTCTCTCAAAACTCAACGTCTTCTTTAGATTGTGAATGCTTAATCTACACAATTTGTTGCTCCCCTGGCCAGTAGAAGCAATCTTATGCATAGGACAAACTGATTTTAACAGAACTACGAGGAACTCTTTATTCACTGCTTCCTTCAACTACTACATGTTTCCCTACACCCTCTAGATGAGACAGATATGGGGCAAAACCTTCGACACTTATAAAATTATTCTTACAAACCAACTCCGGGCTAAGATTCATACTAAGGTTCATGTATAGGCTGACTTATGCTCAAAAAACCAAAAGGTAGTAAAACATAAGCAAAAAGGGTAGTACCTTGCCTTCAACATTGTACCACGAAGAATTTAAGCCTTTAAAAATTTTTCGGAGCCATCTTTGTGCTTTAATGGTATTGCTTCCATCGCTTTTCCCATCTTAGATTCGTAGCTCCACATGTTTGCTGGGTTATTTTCTCAGCGCCCGCGAAAAATTACTGACTCAGATTATTGCTTCCCTGGTTTCTGCAAACAGAAGAAAAACAAAACAGACCGTAGGCTGATTTTAACATGGTCTCCCATGCTGCTATCAGACTTACGGATTAAACATACGGGGATAAACAGACACGCGAAATTCCAGACTCGAAAAACACAAATCAGAAACTGTTTAAACAGAACAGAACAAGAACAAAACAAAAAAATTAAATTATAAATTCTCGGTCGACCGAATGAGGTCTCTCGGTCGACCGAATAAATTTTTTTTTTTTTTTTTATTTTTATTTTAAGAATCTGGAATTTTCAGACAGAGCAGACAACCAGAGGGACTCAAAAACGTAAAAACAGACTCTAAAACAGAAAACTTGACATGAATAAGAAAAATATTTATATATAAAATTGACCGTTGGTTCCCCGGCAACGGCGCCAAAAACTTGATGACGTGGTCAATCAGGTTATAATATACTCGACCACCATAAACCAATACTAGCAAGAGGACTAGGCCCATCGTAGTATAGCTATAGCGAATCAAGGTCGATCCCACAGGGAACCAATTGTGGATCATCTTATATACAAACAATTAATTAAACATGTCAAGGACATAGAGGCGGTCTACGACCAACATAAGACAAGAAAAGTAAAGACACGACTCGACACAACGTAATTAACCTCCCCAATTATAGTCTTTATCGTTTGGACCTAGATAATTTATATAATAAACTGAACTTATTAACTTGTCAATCCGTTTGTATCTATCTTAGATTGGCTACGGGAGTCATCCTCTTCAACTTGACTTAGCACCGGTAGGTCACTAGATCACTGTGGTATTGTTACGTGACTTCGCCTTTTGGTGCCTCCATCTCATATAACTCACACGCTTACGACTCTAAGGATGCCGATATTAACCGTACACCTCGTCCAGGCAACATTCCTATGGTGAGGCGTACTTCCTAAACGATCGCTCAAGCCCTCGTCCAACTAACAATTACCTTTTAGGTCTCATGCTAGTTTACGAACTACGTATAACTAGGTGACGTCAATTCCCTAATACAAAATCTACCTAGATCTCGGCCGAAAGTCCCGAAAGATCGTTCGTGAGCCGAACTAGGAGCCCTATATTGGTATTTCCTAATCGTACGCTAATTAAAACAGACGAGCAACGTAGCCGTGGCCATACCTACTGAGATAATAAATTCTATTAAGTTAACCTAACCATAAAGATGTGGCTATTTAACGGATGAACAGGGGGCTCGGTCGACCGAATAGCTGGGCTCGGTCGACCGAATGGTATTTTTCCCCCAGATCACATCCCTGAACGTATCTCTCAGCGTTTCATCATACACAACGGATTAAACAGTAATTCGTAAAGCAATTATATAAATTAACATAGATGCACGGTAATTAAACAACAAAGATTCATACATAGGCTCTAGGTAGAGGACGTAGGGTATGTGATCCTCATAGACAAGGCATCGCCACCTCCCTAACGTCATAGCCTAGATCTACATCATCTAACTATGAACAATTAACTCAAACGATAAAACATAATTGGGAGGGATTAATTACTCAAAAGAAAGAAACAGAAAATAAAGGCTTACATAATGTAGCCCTTAAATTGCTGGAAACCCTCAAATTATTCTACATTGTATCAAAGTAAGATTGAAGAAAGAATGAATGATTCAAGGTATATTTTGGTGTCTAAGGTGTGTATTACAATTCTCGTACCTGCTTGCTTATATAGAGGTTTTTGCCGACTTAGGGTGGTTCTAGAAGATAAGCACGATATAAGCCGGAAACCGACCCAAACCTAAGGCTCGGTCAACCGAAGAGCTACACTCGGTCGACCGAAGCTATAGGCTCGGTCGACCGAACCTACTTTTGCACACGTTAATCGTTTTTCTCGTCTATCTTGCTCCCCACTCCACGCTTGCATGTTGATCCGATTAATCTTCCACTTAATGCTCCGATTTTCTTCCTTCCTTATCTTGAGATAATTGATTGAATGACATTAATCCTCTCGATTTGTTGTGATCTGCAAAATCAATAATTATCGCACAATAAATCGGCTTTAAATAATAAAAACAGCTAAATACCAAATATCATATTAATAATCACTTAACATTAAATAATAAATATAAACTAGTGATTTAATATGAAATATACATTATTAATCTCGATTTAAGGTCAACGTTGATGACTTTTACGGGTATAATTTGACCGTCATCACCTTCACAACCTCATAACTAGATTGTATTATCCTCAGTTGATTAAGGATGGCATCCAAAGTCTCATTGTTGTCAGAATTTCTAGGATTTGAACCACATGTTGATTCACAATCACTTCCGACGGAGTATTGATGGATACGGTGTTGTATACCTCCTCGCTTTCATCCATATTGGCCATCAAAGCATAATCCTCCATATCGGCAACTAGTGCGGTGTCATCGATTCATTTCCTTTTCGTATTCCACTTCATACCCCGATTCATCTTCGCAACCATAGCCTTCTTGCCATGTATTCTTTGTTGACTCTTGGTCTTCGATAAGTCCGGACAATCGGTCTAAAATGTCCGGCTTCTTGCGGTTGAAACACGATAATCAGGTTCCTTGCCTTGTTTTAACTCAGGACAGTCAGGTTTGAAGTGTCCTGGTTTCTTGCAATGAAAGCACAGATAATCATTATCTTTCTTTGGTTCTTCTTTCCTTCTTTCAGTAGGCCTCTTTGTAAAATTTCTTGAAGTGGCCTTTCCAGTCTTCATCATCCTGATTTTCTTGCTCAGTAGGGCAATCTGCTCTTGCATCTCATCTAGCATATCATCCTGTCCTCCTGATGTTTCTTCATGATGTGAAGCAGCCAATGCAGTGGTCTTTGGCTCTTCCTTTTCAGTCTCAGGCACAAGCTTTTTGCTGAATTCATAAGCCTTTAGATCTGAAAACAGTTTGAAGGTGTCTTCTTCATGCAACTTCCTCATTTCTTCAATTGCAGTCACCTTCATTTTCCAAACATCCTTTGCAGGTAGAGCTTCCAAGATTTTTGTGTTTATTTCCTCTTTTGAATAACTTACATTCAGCAGGGTAAGTTCATCCAAGATTGCATTGATGGTTTCATTTGGCAGCATTTTGAATTTTTGGAACCTCTTTCTGCCCACACTGATTTTGTTCTTCTTTATTGCATCAGTGCCTTCACAGATTAAATGAATCTTGTCCCAAAGTTCCTTTGCAGTCTTGCAATCTTTAACCTTCATGTACATATTGCTATCCAAGGTTCTGTAAATGATGTCTATAGCAATGTTGTTGAGGTTTGCTCTTTTTCTATCCTCTGCATTCCATTCTCTTTTTGGTTTAGGAATGTACTCAGTTGTATCACCCACTTTATTCGCCTTGGTAATCTCCAAAGGTGGTCCATCGCTTAGTACATCCATCATCTCATCATGAGTAGCGAAGGTATGCCTGCATTCGACGTTTATACTCATCAAATCTATCAAGAGAACACATCAACATAGTTCTAGCATACTGAGTATTGTCCATGATGCAAGTCTTTGAAAATCAGTAACTTGAAAGAAAGTTTTAAAGAATTTTCACAAGCACAACAAGTAGGATTACTTCGAACAGAAGCATTGCTCCGATACCAATTGTTGGTCCCTTGAAAAGGCTTTGGTTAAGTTTAGAGGGGGGGGGGGTGAATAAACTTAACACTTAAAACTTTGGAGTTAACAAATTTCGCAACTTCGGCGGTCTGTCGATACTTCGAGTCCGTTGAGACTTCGATAACCTGGCGATAAACGATAGTCTGCGAGTTGAGTTTTGAATTTGTGCAACGAATAATATCAAAATTAAGCCTTAATACTTGTTGTTAAAAGTGATACTAAGTATTAGATACTCGGTAGTGCAAGTGTGTGATTTCGGTTGCTAGATTCGGTAGGTGATGTATAAGATAAACTAAGTGCAGAAAGTAAATGCAGAAAGTAAATAGCCGATTTTATAGTGGTTCCGGGTGATGTAATCCTGTCGGTCCACTCTTCTCTTGTGATGTTGGAGGAAATTCACTAGAGATCTTTGATGCGACTTTTACAAAGATTCCTAAGTTGTTTGTCCTTCACCAATAACTATGGCTTCACAACCGAAAACTCGGGAACAGGTAGGATTGCTTTGCTCCCGAGTCTTCCACCGGTCCTTGAAGGGTAGGATTGCCTCTTCACCACTCCACCACAAACAACGAGTTTTCACACCCAACGCTTGCTTCACTGTCTTCGACGGAGTTCTTTATAAAATAAAGATTGAATCAAATAAATGATTCGGTTGCGGCGGCTTGATTAGGATGATGTAATCGGCGGCTTGCGATCTCCAAGTGTGTAATCTTGATGCAGCTTGAATACAGAATACACTTGAAGAAATTTACTAGATCAGCAACCTTATGCTCAGCAAGTTCAGCAGGGTGTCTTTCAGCTCAGTAGTATCACTTAAAGTTTATCCAAAATTCATCATCTTTTTCTGAGTTGAAAGTCTTCTATTTATAGGCAAGAATGCATGTGACTTGTATTTGAATTTCAAATGTAACCGTTCCTTGTTTTTGTCCCATCTGATTTGCATTCTGTCACTATTCATAGGATCGACACTTTGTCGAAATTCCTTTTTGACAAGCGATCATCCACCCCTTTGACTTGTATCCAATGGATAAAAATGTGAGTCATCCCAACGTCTTTTTAATCTCAACCTTTGATTTTCTTGATAAGTCAGAGGTAGTTGGCTGTCCTTATCCATGTAATCTACCAAGAATAATCTTGAATTAATCAAGGTACATATCAGCAGATTCATCAGTCTGCTGAGGTTTCAATCAGTCTGCTGATCATGACATCTCTGTGTATAAAATATAATGCAGCTGATTACTTTTATCTAACTTTTATTTGTGAAGTTAGATTACATCATTAAAAATAACTAAGTTCCAAACATCAACCAACTTATGGAACTTAGACCTTCTACACAAGGTATATGTAATCGCTTTAGGTCATCACGGACTTGCCTAAATTCGATTCCATATCCTTGACTTTAAATACTAAGTTTGATCCCTTAGCCTTCATTTACCGAGTTTGAACCCTCGGCCTTCGCCTTCGGTCTTCGGCGGGTTCAACACAAGTCAACCGACCTATCTACCCTACTGACCTAGACCAGTCTGCTGATATCAATCAGCAGCCCTTTACAGTGCTTGTTTGATAAAACCTATTTATGAATCAAACTATAATAAACATATACATTTGATCTAGACATCTTTTTGCCTTTGCACTATAACAGCTAATATGGCACTCATCATCAAAACTAAGAAATAAGTCCAACATTCTTCAAGGACAACTCGTTACCAGAGAAAAACACGAATTTGAACTCGTTAATATGAAGAAAACATGAATTTGAACTCGTTACCAAAGATAAAACACAAATTTCTACTCGTTATAAAGGGAAAACACAAATTTCCGACGATGTCCACTCGTTCTCAGAGAAAAAACCTTTTTTTCTTCAAGGACAACTCGTTAACCAGAGAAAAACACGAATTTGAACTCGTTAATATGAAGAAAACATGAATTCGAACTCGGTACCAATGATAAAACACAAATTTCTACTCGTTATAAAGGGAAAACACAAATTTCCGGCGATGTCCACTCGTTATCAGAGAAAAAACCTTTTTTTCTTCAAGGACAACTCGTTACCAGAGAAAAACACGAATTTGAACTCGTTAATATGAAGAAAACATGAATTCGAACTCGTTACCAAAGATAAAACACAAATTTCTACTCGTTATAAAGAGAAAACACAAATTTCCGGCGATCTCAACTCGTTATCAGGGAAAAAACCTTTTTTTCTTCACGGACAACTCGTTACCAGAGAAAAACACGAATTTGAACTCGTTAATATGAAGAAAACATGAATTCGAACTCGTTACCAAAGAAAAAACACAAATTTCTACTCGTTATAAAGGGAAAACACAAATTTCCGGCGATGTCCACTCGTTATCGAGAAAAAAACCTTTTTTTCTTCAAGGACAACTCGTTACCGAGAGAAAAACACGAATTTGAACTCATTAATATGAAGAAAACATGAATTCGAACTCGTTACCAAAGATAAAACACAAATTTCTACTCGTTATAAAGAGAAAACACAAATTTCCGGCGATGTCAACTCGTTATCAGGGAAAAAAACCTTTTTTTCTTCACGGACAACTCGTTACCAGAGAAAAACACGAATTTGAACTCGTTAATATGAAGAAAACATGAATTCGAACTCGTTACCAAAGAAAAAATACAAATTTCTACTCGTTATAAAGGGAAAACACAAATTTCCGGCGATGTCCACTCGTTATCAGAGAAAAAACCTTTTTTTCTTCAAGGACAACTCGTTACCAGAGAAAAACACGAATTTGAACACGTAAATATGAAGAAAACATGAATTCGAACTCGTTACCAAAGATAAAACACAATTTTCTACTCGTTATAAAGGGAAAACACAAATTTCCGGTGATGTCCACTCGTTATCAGAGAAAAAACCTTTTTTTCTTCAAGGACAACTCATTACCAGAGAAAAACACGAATTTGAACTCGTTAATATGAAGAAAACATGAATTCGAACTCGTTACCAAAGATAAAACACAAATTTCTACTCGTTATAAAGGGAAAACACAAATTTCCGGTGATGTCCACTCGTTATCAGAGAAAAAAAACCTTTTTTTGCTTCAAAGACAACTCGTAACCAGAGAAAAACACGAATTTGAACTCGTTAATATGAAGAAAACATTAATTCGAACTCGTTACCAAAGAAAAAACACAAATTTCTACTCGTTATAAAGGGAAACACAAATTTCCGGCGATGTCCACGCGTTATCAGAGAAAAAACCTTTTTTTCTTCAACGAAAACTCGTTACCAGAGAGAAAAATGAATTTGAACTCGTTAATATGAAGAAAACATGAATTCGAACTCGTTACCAAAGATAAAAACACAAATTTCTAATCGTTATAAAGGGAAAACACAAATTTCCGGCGATGTCCACTCGTTATCGAGAAAAAAACCTTTTTTTCTTCAAGGACAACTCGTTACCAGAGAAAAACACGAATTTGAACTCGTAAATATGAAGAAAACATGAATTTGAACTCGTTACCAAAGATAAAACACAAATTTCTACTCGTTATAAAAGGAAAACACAAATTTCCGGCGATGTCCACTCGTTATCAGAGAAAAAAAACCTTTTTTTCTTCAAGGACAACTCGTTACCAGAGAAAAAAACGAATTTGAACTCGTTAATATGAAGAAAACATGAATTCGAACTCGTTACCAAAGAAAAAACACAAATTTCAACTCGTTATAAAGGGAAAACACAAATTTCCGGCGATGTCCACTCGTTATCAGAGAAAAAACCTTTTTTTCTTCAAGGAAAACTCGTTACCAGAGAATAAAACGAATTTGAACTCGTTAATATGAAGAAAACATGAATTCGAACTCGTTACCAAAGATAAAAACACAAATTTCTACTCGTTATAAAGGGAAAACACAAATTTCCGGCGATGTCAACTCGTTAACAGAGAAAAAACCTTTTTTTCTTCAAAGACAACTCGTTACCAGAGAAAAACACGAATTTGAACTCGTTAATACGAAGAAAACATGAATTCGAACTCGTTACCAAAGATAAAACACAAATTTCTACTCGTTATAAAGGAAAAACACAAATTTCCGGCGATGTCCACTCGTTATCAGAGAAAAAACCTTTTTTTCTTCATGGACAACTCGTTACCGAGAGAAAAACACGAATTTGAACTCGTTAGTATGAAGAAAACATGAATTCGAACTCGTTACCAAAGATAAAACACAAATTTCTACTCGTTATAAAGGGAAAACACAAATTTCCGGCGATGTCCACTCGTTATCAGAGAAAAAACCTTTTTTTCTTCATGGACAACTCGTTACCGAGAGAAAAACACGAATCTGAACTCGTTAATATGAAGAAAACATGAATTCGAACTCGTTACCAAAGATAAAACACAAATTTCTACTCATTATAAAGGGAAAACACAAATTTCCGGCGATGTCCACTCGTTATCAGAGAAAAAACCTTTTTTTCTTTTGAAGGACAACTCGTTACCAGAGAAAACACGAATTTGAACTCGTTAATATGAAGAAAACATGAATTCGAACTCGTTACCAAAGAAAAATCAAAAATTTCTACTCGTTATAAAGGGAAAACACAAATTTCCGGCGATGTCCACTCGTTATCAGAGAAAAAACATTTATTTCTTCGAGGACAACTCGTTACCAGAGAAAAACACGAATTTGAACTCGTTAATATGAAGAAAACATGAATTCGAACTCGTTACCAAAGATAAAACACAAATTTCTACTCGTTATAATGGGAAAACACAAATTTCCGGCGATGTCCACTCGTTATCGAGAGAAAAACCTTTTTTTCTTCAAGGACAACTCGTTACCAGAGAAAAACACGAATTTGAACTCGTAAATATGAAGAAAACCTGAATTCGAACTCGTTACCAAAGATAAAACACAATTTTCTACTCGTTATAAAGGGAAAACACAAATTTCCGGCGATGTCCACTCGTTATCAGAGAAAAAACCTTTTTTTCTTCAAGGACAACTCGTTACCAGAGAAAAACACGAATTTGAACTCGTTAATATGAATAAAACATGAATTTGAACTCGTTACTGATGATACGGAACCTGACACGGTCCCATTATCCCCGGTCAACTCGTCTGAGGACATAAGTCAAACTCTTTCCCTGAGCATAAGCGCGCGACGTCGCCAACTTGATGGCCATCCCGCCATCCTCATAAGCATAAGGGGGCCGCCCCGCAGCACTGCGGGCCCATTCCTATGAGAATATCAGTTAATGAAAAGTTCATAAGCTTAGATAGAATGCGAGGCCAACTGCCATCTGTCGGGCATCGGCGCCGCTAGCACGAGTAGTCTTTTACAGCTTTATCCTTTCCCTATAAATACCCCCACTGTGACATTAATGAAGACAGAGAAATATAGAACAACTTTTGCACATTTATTTCTATCAGCACTGTTCTCTCTCTCATATTTATTTCATATTACCACCGCGGGCTCATCACCGACGTCGATAAACGCCACCGTCCGACGGCGATAACCTCAACGATCGGAGCACCACGAAGAGGCCAGATATCCCACGTCCAAGTCTTCCTTTCAAACTACCTGACGGAAACGGATCACGTCAATTGGCTCCGTTACCGGGAACGTTTTCTTCAAAGGATTCAACACCTTCGTGGACTCCATAGTTGCTCGGCTTGTACCGATCTCCGTCTCCCTTGTATAAAAGGTTTGTTATTCCGTTTATCATCATCAAATCGGTTATCTTTGTCTTCACAGTCCGTTGAAAGATAGCTCATGTGTTTATGTAGACTATCCCAATCTTGCGTTTGAAGATTCACCACTATTGGGATAATCTTATATGAACCGCTAAGAAACGGCTGTGGTTAGCGTTTTTCCGATTTGTATGTTGATCGGGACGGTGTGAACGCCATAAAATTCGACTTGTAGCATCTACGTGTTGGGATCGATTGCTTGTAGGAGGGTAAAAGGTTCATCGGATGTTGCGTACATAAAATCGACGACGAGATCACATCACATCACGTCACATCAACTACCTTTTGAAAAGGATACTAGAGTCGGCTTGTGTCAGAGGCAATAATCCCACTTGCTACCTTGGAAAGCTTGTTGTCAGACTGGCATCGGACCTCCCATCATGGCTAACCCTTCGCCTAACCCCGTCACACCCAACCCGGCGAAAAAGCGAGATCGCCCCAACGAGGTCTCATGAGAGTGACCCCGCCCGTACAACCGTCGATTACCGCGAGTTCTTGGAGTTAAGAAAGAAAAACACTCAGTTAGAGGCAGAGCTCGCCCGAAGACAGATTAACACCGAGGGCCCAGACAAAGAGGCCCCCGCCCCGGCGGTTCCTAGCGAGGCCGATCCGGCAAGAATGAAGAGTTATGGTGAATACGCGGCGAAAATGAAGGCGACCAACGAGATCTTAATCTCCGCCGGCCGGCCCGCGCTAGCAATTGATCCTCCCCCAACCGTAGAGGGCATGAACGCCGGACCTAACGTCATCGCCCCTCCGTGGAAAGGGCCAAACATGGGGGAAACAACGCGAGCTCGGCGTCACGAGCATCGAGGGAAAGCGTATCCTCCTCTCGGCACGGTGAACACGGCCAAACTAGAATATCGGCGCACGACCGCACGGGAAAACGTAGAGCTTTACCATCACCACCGAGGGATGAAGATAAAGGAACGCGAGGCAACGTCAGACGGAGACTGGGTCCCCTCAGTGAAAATCCCCGGAACATTATCCTGAGAAGAAGAGCACGGGCCGAAACAGAAAGGCACAGCAGTGACGAGGACGACGCCCACTCTCGGGCGCACCTCGAGCCCGGACCAACCCGGCGATTTGAAGATCTGAGGCTGATGGTTCTGGAAATGAAAAAGAACAAACGAGAAGAGGATAAGGAACCTAGCGCTGCTATGGACGCACTTTCAGACTCGCTCATAGCGAGCCTCCCTCGACGCCGAGTCTCCAACATCAACATAACAGATTATCAGGGTAAGTCAGACCCATACGAATGGATAGCCTCGTTCGAGAGCAAAATGATGCTCGCTACGCGCCATAGCGCGGCCCGGTGCGTGGCTATGGTGGGTTGCATGAAAGATAGAGCCTCTACATGGCTTCGCAAATTGCCGACCCGGATCGGTTAACGGCCATCACTCGGAGGATATGCGGACAAAGTTCCCGACGAAATTCAAGACGGCGCATAGACCTCGCAAGACCACAACCGATCCGTTTTTGATAAAGCGAGACACCTGGGAGTCCGCCCGGTCGTATTACGAGAAATTCGTCCAAGTTTACGATCAAACACGGGACGAGCCCGAACCCACGGTCATGATGGCATTCTTAATCGGACCGGTGGGCGGCGAACTTAAGACACACTTAACGATGCACGCTCCGACCAACTTGAGGGACATGTTGGAGCAGGCCCGGAAGTTTACTACCGTCGAGGTCATCCCCGCCGAAACCGGGGCCTTCAATCGATCCCACGGCCCCGTCCAATAGTACTCGAGGCCGATCCCCAAAGAAAGGAGGAGGCCGTCAATCCGGCGAAAGAACGGACGACCGTGATTTCAAAAGGCCGCAAAAGTTCGACGTAAAAGATTACATTCCGCTGAATGCCCGACCGTCGGCGATCCCGAACGAAATTTCGGAACACATCCGGAAGCCCGGCGACAATCGTAGCGAAGACACCGTTCGTAAAGCGGACACAAGCAAATTCTCGTGAGTTTCATAATTATCACGGCCATAACACGGATGATTGTTTTTCCCTGATAAGGATCCTAGACAAAATGGCCCGGGAGGGAAAGTTAGATCGATTCACATTGGCAGGCGGTGCCAACCGAGAGACTCGTCGCGGCCCGGTATGAGCGCGAGCTTAATGTCATCCACGAAAGCCCGCCTAGCAACGAGGCGGATAAAAGAACGGATCAACTCGATCAAAGAATTTGGACGAGAGCGGCCTAGAACTCGCGGCCGGATGAAGAGCCCTTGACTTTCACAAAGAGCGAGCTTAGCTTTGTTACGGGAGCAATGGAGATGCCCCTCATAATCAAAATCGGGATCGGCAAGTGCGGGGTTAACGAGTCCTCGGTGGATACGGGTGCCGCCGAGACATCATCTATCTTGACTGCCTCAAAGGTTTGAATTTCACCGAGGCCAATCTGAAACCGTACCTGGGCTCGCTAGAGGGTTTTACCAACCATGAGGTAAAAGTTAAAGGAATGATTGACCTGGAGGTCCGCATCGGAGACTTCGAGCCCTTCCGGATCGAAAAAATAGAATTTCTGGTGGTCGATCTGCCAGCTCGCTACCACATGATCCTGGGCATACCTGCGATGCGCAAATTTCAGATGGTGTCTTCCATTCCGCATCAGAGGGTCAAGTTTTATACAGAAAATGGCAGGATAGGCCAGGCGATTAGCCGACCACAGACTTATCTTGACCACTTGGCAAAATCAAAGGCAGGGTTGAAAAGGGCACGGGAGCCCGAAGTCCAAGGTGTGCTAGGACAAGCTCATGCTACACCTCCCGTCGCACCAGCAGGGACTAACCCCATCACGAATTCAATAAATCTGTTGGGAGAAGCTCTAGTGATAATCGATACAGCTGAGATCCCAAGTACCGCCGGACGACTCAACCCCCGGATAGGTGAGTCCATGGCCGAGTTAGAGGCGAGCGCTAAGAAAAGAGCGCTGGAAGCCCATATCGAGCGGGGACAAGACACGAACAGCCCTCCGCCGCTTAAGAAACAACAAAAGGAAATTGTATGCGACACATTGCAGATACGAGATGATCCAAGCATTGAAGCAGAGGGGGAGCTCGTCGAGGTAATCATCAATGAGAGATACCCCGACCAAAAGATCAAAGTCGGGGCGCACCTCAGCAAGGCCGACATGTCCGCGCTGATCAACGTACGAAAGAGAACCCGGAGGCCTTTGCTTGGGAGGTCACCGACATGCGAGGCGTCGACCCCGAGGTCGCACTCCACCGTCTCAACGTGAATCCCCACTTCAAGCCAATTCGGCGGCGGGCTCGTCAATTTTCAACCGCAAAGGAAGAGGTCAGTAAAAATTGAGATCGCCAAACTACTTGCGGCGGATATCATTGAAGAACTACAATATCCTACTTGGCTAGCCAACGTCGTTATGGTTTTGAAGCACAACGGCAAGTGGCGAATGTGCGTAGATTTCACCGACTTGAACAAAGCCTGCCCCAAGGATCCCTATGAGCTACCCCGCATAGACAGAATGGTAGATCGGATAGCGGGTTTTGAAATCCTCAGTTTCGTCGACGCCTATTCTGGATACCATCAGGTCCGTATGGCCGGGGACGAAGGACAACTTACTGCTTTCAGAGCTGGAGGCGGCATGTATTATTACAAAATGATGCCCTTCGGCCTGAAGAATGCGGGTTCAACATTCCAGAGGATGATCAACCGGGTCTTCCACACTCAAATCGGCCGCAACATGGAAGCTTACATAGATGACATGGTCATCAAATCCGAGCGAGATGCGACTTCATAGCGATTTGAGGGAAACTTTCGCGAACGTACGAAAAAACAACATGAAACTAAACCCGAGTCAAATGCACGTTTGGGGTTAAAGCTGGAAAATTCTTAGGCTTCATGGTCACACGGCGCGGCATCGAAGCAAATCTGAGAAAATCGAGCCATTCTCGGACATGGCACCTCCCACGACCGTGAAAGAGGTTCGAGGGTTGAATGGAAGGATAACCGCTACGGGGCGTTTCATTTCAAAATCGGCAGACAGGTGCCTTCCTTTTTATAAAATTTTGAAAGGCGGCAGCAAGGGGTTTGAATGGACTGAAGAATGCACTGAAGCCTTTGAAGAGCTCAAGCAATACCTGGTCGCCCGCCTCTTTTAGTAAGTCCTATCATAGGCGACCGGCTTTATTTATATTTGGCGGCCTCGAATAGGGGCGTCGCCGCGATTCTTGTAAAGGAAGAGGGGACTCCGAGAAGCCCGTTCAAAAGCCCATTTACTATGTTTCGAAGGCTCTCAGTCCTGTGGAAGGTCGATATTTTAATACAGAGAAATTGGCTTACTCTCTTGTTATAGCAGCTAGAAAGCTCCGTGCATATTTTTCATCACATACGATCATTGTACTATCGGATAGTCCGCTGCGTCAGGTTTTACATAAGCCAGACCTCGCCGGTCGTCTCCAGAAATGGGCAATTGAGCTCACTGAATTCGACATCAAATACGAGCCTCGAAGGGCAATCAAGGCACAGGCCCTGGCCGAGTTCATTCTTGAAGCAAGCTTCCGAGATCCCTCGACAACACAACCCACTTCCCCTTCGACCAACTCGCCCGACAAACCGGCTCCTAGCGGCCCCACGAGGCCCGGCCACCGTTGGCGCTTGTTCGTTGACGGCGCTAGTGGAATTGGAGCTTGCGGGGCCGGCATCGTCTTGCTCGAGCCGGGAACGTCCGAAGAAATTGAGAAAGCGCTTCGCTTCGATTTCACGGCGTCAAACAACCAAGCCGAATATGAGGCGGTCATCGCAGCCTTGAGCTCGCCCTCGCAATGAGAGTTGAGAACATACACGTCTTTTGCGACTCACAACGGTTGTCAATCAAGTGAATGGAGGTTATAAGATTTATTGTTCGAAACTGCAGCGGTACATCGACCTGGTCCGTGAAGTTACGTCGTCGGTTCGGATATTGCGAGCTCTCTTATATACCACGCACTCAGAATTTGAGGGCAGACTATTTATCCAAGTTATCCGACGCTGACGCGGCGCTCGCTCCTGACATCCCTTTGGAATACCTCGGGGAACCTTCTATCAACAGATGCGAGGTCATGGATATTCAACCCTCCTCGAGCTGCTGGATCGATGAGGTCAAGGATTATATTGAGCATGGAGTTTTGCCTTCAGACAAGATAGAGGCGAGAACCTTGGCTCGCCGAGCAGCAAGATATGTCGTGCAAAATGGGATACTTTACAGGCGCTCTTTCTCCAAACCTCTGCTCCGCTGCGTCAGGCCGGAGCAAGTAGAGGGTATCCTCCATGAGCTTCATCAAGGAGTGTGCGGCGGGCATCCAGCCTGTCGAACCCTCGCACAAAGGGCGATCACCGCAGATACTACGGCCTACCTTGTTGAGGGATGCGGATATATTCGTTAGGGAATGCGACCCCTGTCAAAGGTACGCAGATATACCCAGAAACTCAACATGATAACTGAACATGCTGTGCACCTCAACATGCGGAAAATGATAACTCCCAGAAACTCAACATGTCGACCTCGGTCAGACCAACGAGCACGGACGATTTCCATCGCAAGCTCTCAAGCCGCGGCCGCGGCGACCGGAACGACTCCTCGCGGCATATCCGGATCGCTCATGCGTGCACCTCAACATGTCGACCTCGGTCGACCAACGAGCACGGACGATTTCCATCGCAAGCTCTCAAGCCGCGGTCGCGGCGACCGGAACGCCTCTCGCGGCATATCCGGATCGCTCTATGCGTCGTGCACCTCAACATGTCGACCTCGGTCGGACCAACGAGCACGGACGATTTCCATCGCAAGCTCTCAAGCCGCGCCGCGGCGACCGGAACAGCTCCTCGCGGCATATCTGGATCGCTCTATGCTGTGCACCTCAACATGTCGACCTCGGTCAGACCAACGAGCACGGACGATTTCCATCACAAGCTCTCAAGCCGCGGTCGCGGCGACCGGAACGCTCCTCGCGGCATATCGGATCGCTCTATGCGTGCACCTCAACATGTCGACCTCGGTCGACCAACGAGCACGGACGATTTCCATCGCAAGCTCTCAAGCCGCGATCGCGGCGACCGCACGCTCCTCGCGGCATATCCGGATCGCTCTGCTTGTGCACCTCAACATGTCGACCTCGGCCGGACCAACGAGCACGGACGATTTCCATCGCAAGCTCTCAAGCCACGGTCGCGGCGACCGGAAACGACTCCTCGCGGCATATCGGATCGCTCTATGCTTTGTGCACCTCAAATCGCGATCCGCGGTGTCGTCGCATCTCCCCGCTGCGTCCACAAACGTCGGGTATCCCAACGGATGGAACGGTTCAAAAGCCATCATTGGTGGTCTTCCCGAGTTTTAGCCGTGTTTAATAGGGCTACTTTGACTAGGGACTATCTTTGGACGAAAAATAGCCCATGATTACCCACCATAAATAACCGTCCCTTCGAATGCTCATAATGACGGTAAACCTCTCAGATAACCATCATTACGCCGGTCATTATGACTGTCTCTTCGAGATAGCCGTCGTTACGTACGTCCCACCATTATGGTAATCCAGGCCAAACACGCCACCTCCCTCTATAAAAGCCAGCCATTTCACTGCCTCCTCCACAGATGCTTCTTCTCCCATTCGAATCACTCGTTTTTTTTTCTTACAAAATCCCAGAAAAACAAGAATGTCTCAGTCGGATAATGTTGAATACGAATTTATGGAGGATTACAAAGGCAACGAGCATGCGGAATCCGGCTTGCACTTCCTCCATAACCCGCCGGGGGAAGGACAACCCCCAATTTCAATACCACGAGTGGAAATGGAACGAGAATCTTGATACCACCGCCGCCTTCTTGCCCGAGATTGCGGAGTTAGAGCGTGAGGAGGAAGCTGAGATAAGTGAATCCAGAGTCCTGCGGGCTCACAGGAGGATCAGAGGTATTCATCGGCGATCGGATCCACAGACCGCACAAAGCAAGTTGTTCAAAAAGTTTGTGCGTCTAGTCCGGAATGGAAACTGCCAGGGGGCCATGGTCGACGCTGTCTGGGAAGAATGGCAAAGCGTCTTTCACCGAATTGGGCCCTTACAATCACCGAGTCCGCAAGCCGAGATCCAAGATGAGAGAGGATCGCTTCCTATACGAGGGGAGGACGACCTGGTAGGCCGCCGGATGAGAGAAGATCGCTTCCTATATCTGAAAAGGGGCGGCCTGGTAGGTCAGATCCCTTGTTGCTTGCGTCTGACTGCGAACTACCGAGCGCGACGACGACTCCAGATCACCACTAACGTGTACTAGGAGGAGGAAACCCGCTTGTAGTGATTGGCAAGCCTTTCGTATAGCTTCAACTTCACGAAGCGCTCGCGGGATATGTTGCATCAACTTCATGTCGCAACCCCGCCTCGCCTCGAAGGAGCGGTCTTGAGATTTCGATACAAACGAGAGAGTACTCTTTTCCCTTGCTTAAGATTTTTTCCCACCGGGTTTTTCTTAAGAAAGGTTTTGATGAGGCTCTACGAGTTTGTATCCCTAATCTGGGTCCGCTCAACTTTTGTCTTCCAAGAGTGTTCGACAACGGAGACTCCTCGACCAAATACTACTCTACGCCGCAACAAATTTCCGCCGCGAGTAGGGGGCCATTGATGATACGGAACCCGACACGGTCCCGTTATCCCCGGTCAACTCGTCGAGGACATAAGTCAAACTCTTTCCCCGAGCATAAGCGCGCGACGTCGCCAACTTGATGGCCATCCCGCCATCCTCGCCAAGCATAAGGGGGCCGCCCCGCGGCACTGCGGGCCCATTCCTATGAGAATATCAGTTAATGAAAAGTTCATAAGCTTAGATAGAATGCGAGGCCAACTGCCATCTGTCGGGCATCGGCGCCGCTAGCACGAGTAGTCTTTTACGGCTTTATCCTTTCCCTATAAATACCCCCACCGTGACATTAATGAAGACGAGAGAAATATAGAACAACTTTTGCACATTTATTTCTATCGAGACTGTTCTCTCTCTCGTATTTATTTCATATTACCACCGCGGGCTCATCACCGACGTCGATAAACGCCACCGTCCGACGGCGATAACCTCAACCGATCGGAGCACCACGAAGAGGCCGGATATCCCACGTCCAAGTCTTCCTTTCAAACTACACGACGGAAACGGATCACGTCGATTACCAATGATAAAACACAAATTTCTACTCGTTATAAAGGGAAAACACAAATTTCCGGCGATGTCCACTCGTTATCGAGAAAAAACCTTTTTTTCTTCAAGGACAACTCGTTACCAGAGAAAAACACGAATTTGAACTCATTAATATGAAGAAAACATGAATTCGAACTCGTTACCAAAGATAAAACACAAATTTCTACTCGTTATAAAGGGAAAACACAAATTTCCGGCGATGTCCACTCGTTATCAGAGAAAAAACCTTTTTTTCTTCAAGGAAAACTCGTTACCAGAGAAAAAAATGAATTTGAACTCGTTAATATGAAGAAAACATGAATTCGAACTCGTTACCAAAGATAAAAACACAAATTTCTAATCGTTATAAAGGGAAAACACAAATTTCCGGCGATGTCCACTCGTTATCAGAGAAAAAACCTTTTTTTCTTCAAGGACAACTCGTTACCAGAGAAAAACACAAATTTGAACTCGTTAATATGAAGAAAACATGAATTTGAACTCGTTACCAAAGATAAAACACAAATTTCTACTCGTTATAAAAGGAAAACACAAATTTCCGGCGATGTCCACTCGTTATCAGAGAAAAAAACCTTTTTTTCTTCAAGGACAACTCGTTACCAGAGAAAAACACGAATTTGAACTCGTTAATATGAAGAAAACATTAATTCGAACTCGTTACCAAAGAAAAAACACAAATTTCTACTCGTTATAAAGGGAAAACACAAATTTCCGGCGATGTCCACTCGTTATCGAGAAAAAAACCTTTTTTTCTTCAAGGAAAACTCGTTACCAGAGAAAAAACGAATTTGAACTCGTTAATATGAAGAAAACATGAATTCGAACTCGTTACCAAAGATAAAAACACAAATTTCTACTCGTTATAAAGGGAAAACACAAATTTCCGGCGATGTCCACTCGTTAACAGAGAAAAAACCTTTTTTTCTTCAAAGACAACTTGTTACCAGAGAAAAACATGAATTTGAACTCGTTAATATGAAGAAAACATGAATTCGAACTCGTTACCAAAGATAAAACACAAATTTCTACTCGTTATAAAGGGAAAACACAAATTTCCGGCGATGTCAACTCGTTATCAGGGAAAAAACCTTTTTTTCTTCAAGGACAACTCGTAACCAGAGAAAAACACGAATTTGAACTCATTAATATGAAGAAAACATGAATTCGAACTCGTTACCAAAGATAAAACACAAATTTCTACTCGTTATAAAGGGAAAACACAAATTTCCGGCGATGTCCACTCGTTATCAGAGAAAATACCTTTTTTTCTTCAGGGACAACTCGTTACCAGAGAAAAACACGAATTTGAACTCGTTAGTATGAAGAAAACATGAATTCGAACTCGTTCCAAAGATAAAACACAAATTTCTACTCGTTATAAAGGGAAAACACAAATTTCCGGCGATGTCCACTCGTTATCAGAGAAAAAACCTTTTTTTCTTCATGGACAACTCGTTACCAGAGAAAAACACGAATCCGAACTCGTTAATATGAAGAAAACATGAATTTGAACTCGTTACCAAAGATAAAACACAAATTTCTACTCGTTATAAAGGGAAAACACAAATTTCCGGCGATGTCCACTCGTTATCGAGAAAAAAACCTTTTTTTTTTTGAAGGACAACTCGTTACCAGAGAAAAACACGAATTTGAACTCGTTAATATGAAGAAAACATGAATTCGAACTCGTTAACAATGATAAAACACAAATTTCTACTCGTTATAAAGGGAAAACACAAATTTCCGGCGATGTCCACTCGTTATCAGAGAAAAAACCTTTTTTTCTTCAAGGACAACTCGTTACCAGAGAAAAACACGAATTTGAACTCGTTAATATGAAGAAAACATGAATTCGAACTCGTTACCAAAGATAAAACACAAATTTCTACTCGTTATAAAGAGAAAACACAAATTTCCGGCGATCTCAACTCGTTATCAGAGAAAAAACCTTTTTTTCTTTTGAAGGACAACTCGTTACCAGAGAAAAACACGAATTTGAACTCGTTAATATGAAGAAAACATGAATTCGAACTCGTTACCAATGATAAAACACAAATTTCTACTCGTTATAAAGGGAAAACACAAATTTCCGGCGATGTCCACTCGTTATCAGAGAAAAAACATTTTTTTTCTTCGAGGACAACTCGTTACCAGAGAAAAAACACTAATTTGAACTCGTTAATATGAAGAAAACATGAATTCGAACTCGTTACCAAAGATAAAACACAAATTTCTACTCGTTATAAAGGGAAAACACAAATTTCCGGCGATGTCCACTCGTTATCAGAGAAAAAACCTTTTTTTCTTCAAGGACAACTCGTTACCAGAGAAAAAAATGAATTTGAACTCGTTAATATGAAGAAAATATGAATTCGAACTCGCTACCAAAGATAAAACACAAATTTCTACTCGTTATAAAGGGAAAACACAAATTTGCGGCGATGTCCACGCGTTACCAGAGAAAAAACCTTTTTTTCTTCAAGGACAACTCGTTACCAGTGAAAAACACGAATTTGAACTCGTTAATATGAAGAAAACATGAATTCGAACTCATTACCAAAGATAAAACACAAATTTCTACTCGTTATAAAGGGAAAACACAAATTTCCGGCGATGTCCACTCGTTATCAGAGAAAAAACCTTTTTTTCTTCAAGGACAACTCGTTACCAGAGAAAAACACGAATTTGAACTCGTTAATACGAAGAAAACATGAATTCAAACTCGTTACCAAAGAAAAAACACAAATTTCTACTCGTTATAAAGGGAAAATACAAATTTCCGGCGATGTCCACTCGTTATCGAGAGAAAAAACCTTTTTTTCTTCAAGGACAACTCGTTACCAAGAAAAAAACACGAATTTGAACTCGTTAATATGAAGAAAACATGAATTCGAACTCGTTACCAAAGATAAAACACAAATTTCTACTCGTTATAAAGGGAAAACACAAATTTCCGTCGATGTCCACTCGTTATCAGAGAAAAAACCTTTTTTTCTTCAAGGACAACTCGTTACCAGAGAAAAACATGAATTTGAACTCGTTAATATGAAGAAAACATGAATTCGAACTCGTTACCAAACATAAAACACAAATTTCTACTCGTTATAAAGGGAATACACAAATTTCCGGCGATGTCCACTCGTTATCGAGAGAAAAAACCTTTTTTTCTTCAAGGACAACTCGTTACCGAGAGAAAAACACGAATTTGAACTCGTTAATATGAAGAAAACATGAATTCGAACTCGTTACCAAAGATAAAACACAAATTTCTACTCGTTATAAAGGGAAAACACAAATTTCCGGCGATGTCCACTCGTTATCGAGAGAAAAAACCTTTTTTTCTTCAAGGACAACTCGTTACCGAGAGAAAAACACGAATTTGAACTCGTTAATATGAAGAAAACATGAATTCGAACTCGTTACCAAAGATAAAACACAAATTTCTACTCGTTATAAAGGGAAAACACAAATTTCCGGCGATGTCCACTCGTTATCGGAAAAAAACCTTTTTTTCTTCAAGGACAACTCGTTACCGAGAGAAAAACATGAATTTGAACTCGTTAATATGAAGAAAACATGAATTCGAACTCGTTACCAAAGATAAAACACAAATTTCTACTCGTTATAAAGGGAATACACAAATTTCCGGCGATGTCCACTCGTTATCAGAGAAAAAACCTTTTTTTCTTCAAGGACAACTCGTTACCAGAGAAAAACACGAATTTGAACTCGTTAATACGAAGAAAACATGAATTCAAACTCGTTACCAAAGAAAAAACACAAATTTCTACTCGTTATAAAGGGAAAATACAAATTTCCGGCGATGTCCACTCGTTATCAGAGAAAAAACCTTTTTTTCTTCAAGGACAACTCGTTACCAGAGAAAAACACGAATTTGAACTCGTTAATATGAAGAAAACATGAATTCGAACTCGTTACCACGATAAAACACAAATTTCTACTCGTTATAAAGGGAAAACACAAATTTCGGCGATGTCCACTCGTTATCGAGAAAAAACCTTTTTTTCTTCAAGGACAACTCGTTACCGAGAAAAACATGAATTTGAACTCGTTAATATGAAGAAAACATGAATTCGAACTCGTTACCAAAGATAAAACACAAATTTCTACTCGTTATAAAGGGAATACACAAATTTCCGGCGATGTCCACTCGTTATCAGAGAAAAAACCTTTTTTTCTTCAAGGACAACTCGTTACCAGAGAAAAACACGAATTTGAACTCGTTAATATGAAGAAAACATGAATTCGAACTCGTTACCAAAGATAAAACACAAATTTCTACTCGTTATAAAGGGAAAACACAAATTTCCGGCGATGTCCACTCGTTATCAGAGAAAAAATCTTTTTTTATTTTGAAGGACAACTCGTTACCAGAGAAAAACACGAATTTGAACTCGTTAATATGAAGAGAACATGAATTCGAACTCGTTACCAAAGAAAAAACAAAAATTTCTACTCGTTATAAAGGGAAAACACAAATTTCCGGCGATGTCCACTCGTTATCGAGAGAAAAACATTTTTTTCTTCGAGGACAACTCGTTACCGAGAGAAAAACACGAATTTGAACTCGTTAATATGAAGAAAACATGAATTCGAACTCGTTACCAAAGATAAAACACAAATTTCTACTCGTTTAAAGGGAAAACACAAATTTCCGGCGATGTCCACTCGTTATCGAGAAAAAAACCTTTTTTTCTTCAAGGACAACTCGTTACCAGAGAAAAACACGAATTTGAACTCGTAAATATGAAGAAAACATGAATTCGAACTCGTTACCAAAGATAAAACACAATTTTCTACTCGTTATAAAGGGAAAACACAAATTTCCGGCGATGTCCACTCGTTATCAGAGAAAAAACCTTTTTTTCTTCAAGGAAAACTCGTTACCAGAGAAAAAAATGAATTTGAACTCGTTAATATGAAGAAAACATGAATTCGAACTCGTTACCAAAGATAAAAACACAAATTTCTAATCGTTATAAAGGGAAAACACAAATTTCCGGCGATGTCCACTCGTTATCAGAGAAAAAACCTTTTTTTCTTCAAGGACAACTCGTTACCGAGAGAAAAACACAAATTTGAACTCGTTAATATGAAGAAAACATGAATTTGAACTCGTTACCAAAGATAAAACACAAATTTTCTACTCGTTATAAAAGGAAAAAACACAAATTTCCGGCGATTTCCACTTGTTATCGAGAAAAAAAAACCTTTTTTTTCTTCAAGGACAACTCGTTACCGAGAGAAAAACACGAATTTGAACTCGTTAATATGAAGAAAACATTAATTCGAACTCGTTACCAAAGAAAAAACACAAATTTCTAATCGTTATAAAGGGAAAACACAAATTTCCGGCGATGTCCACTCATTATCAGAGAAAAAACCTTTTTTTCTTCAAGGAAAACTCGTTACCAGAGAAAAAAACGAATTTGAACTCGTTAATATGAAGAAAACATGAATTCGAACTCGTTACCAAAGATAAAACACAAATTTCTACTCGTTATAAAGGGAAAACACAAATTTCCGGCGATGTCCACTCGTTATCGGAGAAAAACCTTTTTTTCTTCAAGGACAACTCGTTACCGAGAGAAAAACATGAATTTGAACTCGTTAATATGAAGAAAACATGAATTCGAACTCGTTACCAAAGATAAAACACAAATTTCTACTCGTTATAAAGGGAATACACAAATTTCCGGCGATGTCCACTCGTTATCGAGAGAAAAAACCTTTTTTTCTTCAAGGACAACTCGTTACCGAGAGAAAAACACGAATTTGAACTCGTTAATATGAAGAAAACATGAATTCGAACTCGTTACCAAAGATAAAACACAAATTTCTACTCGTTATAAAGGGAAAACACAAATTTCCGGCGATGTCCACTCGTTATCGAGAGAAAAAACCTTTTTTTCTTCAAGGACAACTCGTTACCGAGAGAAAAACACGAATTTGAACTCGTTAATATGAAGAAAACATGAATTCGAACTCGTTACCAAAGATAAAACACAAATTTCTACTCGTTATAAAGGGAAAACACAAATTTCCGGCGATGTCCACTCGTTATCGAGAGAAAAACCTTTTTTCTTCAAGGACAACTCGTTACCGAGAGAAAAACATGAATTTGAACTCGTTAATATGAAGAAAACATGAATTCGAACTCGTTACCAAAGATAAAACACAAATTTCTACTCGTTATAAAGGGAATACACAAATTTCCGGCGATGTCCACTCGTTATCGAGAAAAAAACCTTTTTTTCTTCAAGGACAACTCGTTACCGAGAGAAAAACACGAATTTGAACTCGTTAATATGAAGAAAACATGAATTCGAACTCGTTACCAAAGATAAAACACAAATTTCTACTCGTTATAAAGGGAAAACACAAATTTCCGGCGATGTCCACTCGTTATCGAGAAAAAAACCTTTTTTTCTTCAAGGACAACTCGTTACCGAGAGTAAAACACGAATTTGAACTCGTTAATATGAAGAAAACATGAATTCGAACTCGTTACCAAAGATAAAACACAAATTTCTACTCGTTATAAAGGGAAAACACAAATTTCCGGCGATGTCCACTCGTTATCGAGAGAAAAAACCTTTTTTTCTTCAAGGACAACTCGTTACCGAGAGAAAAACATGAATTTGAACTCGTTAATATGAAGAAAACATGAATTCGAACTCGTTACCAAAGATAAAACACAAATTTCTACTCGTTATAAAGGGAATACACAAATTTCCGGCGATGTCCACTCGTTATCGAGAAAAAAACCTTTTTTTCTTCAAGGACAACTCGTTACCGAGAGAAAAACACGAATTTGAACTCGTTAATACGAAGAAAACATGAATTCAAACTCGTTACCAAAGAAAAAACACAAATTTCTACTCGTTATAAAGGGAAAATACAAATTTCCGGCGATGTCCACTCGTTATCGAGAGAAAAAACCTTTTTTTCTTCAAGGACAACTCGTTACCGAGAGAAAAACACGAATTTGAACTCGTTAATATGAAGAAAACATGAATTCGAACTCGTTACCAAAGATAAAACACAAATTTCTACTCGTTATAAAGGGAAAACACAAATTTCGGCGATGTCCACTCGTTATCGGAGAAAAAACCTTTTTTTCTTCAAGGACAACTCGTTACCAGAGAAAAACATGAATTTGAACTCGTTAATATGAAGAAAACATGAATTCGAACTCGTTACCAAAGATAAAACACAAATTTCTACTCGTTATAAAGGGAATACACAAATTTCCGGCGATGTCCACTCGTTATCAGAGAAAAAACCTTTTTTTTCTTCAAGGACAACTCGTTACCGAGAGAAAAACACGAATTTGAACTCGTTAATATGAAGAAAACATGAATTCGAACTCGTTACCAAAGATAAAACACAAATTTCTACTCGTTATAAAGGGAAAACACAAATTTCCGGCGATGTCCACTCGTTATCAGAGAAAAAAATCTTTTTTTATTTTGAAGGACAACTCGTTACCAGAGAAAAACACGAATTTGAACTCGTTAATATGAAGAGAACATGAATTCGAACTCGTTACCAAAGAAAAAACAAAAATTTCTACTCGTTATAAAGGGAAAACACAAATTTCCGGCGATGTCCACTCGTTATCAGAGAAAAAACATTTTTTTCTTCGAGGACAACTCGTTACCAGAGAAAAACACGAATTTGAACTCGTTAATATGAAGAAAACATGAATTCGAACTCGTTACCAAAGATAAAACACAAATTTCTACTCGTTTAAAGGGAAAACACAAATTTCCGGCGATGTCCACTCGTTATCAGAGAAAAAACCTTTTTTTCTTCAAGGACAACTCGTTACCAGAGAAAAACACGAATTTGAACTCGTAAATATGAAGAAAACCTGAATTCGAACTCGTTACCAAAGATAAAACACAATTTTCTACTCGTTATAAAGGGAAAACACAAATTTCCGGCGATGTCCACTCGTTATCAGAAAAAAAAACCTTTTTTTCTTCAAGGAAAACTCGTTACCAGAGAAAAAAATGAATTTGAACTCGTTAATATGAAGAAAACATGAATTCGAACTCGTTACCAAAGATAAAAACACAAATTTCTAATCGTTATAAAGGGAAAACACAAATTTCCGGCGATGTCCACTCGTTATCAGAGAAAAAACCTTTTTTTCTTCAAGGACAACTCGTTACCAGAGAAAAACACAAATTTGAACTCGTTAATATGAAGAAAACATGAATTTGAACTCGTTACCAAAGATAAAACACAAATTTCTACTCGTTATAAAAGGAAAAAACACAAATTTCCGGCGATTTCCACTTGTTATCAGAGAAAAAAAACCTTTTTTTCTTCAAGGACAACTCGTTACCAGAGAAAAACACGAATTTGAACTCGTTAATATGAAGAAAACATTAATTCGAACTCGTTACCAAAGAAAAAACACAAATTTCTAATCGTTATAAAGGGAAAACACAAATTTCCGGCGATGTCCACTCATTATCAGAGAAAAAACCTTTTTTTCTTCAAGGAAAACTCGTTACCAGAGAAAAAACGAATTTGAACTCGTTAATATGAAGAAAACATGAATTCGAACTCGTTACCAAAGATAAAAACACAAATTTCTACTCGTTATAAAGGGAAAACACAAATTTCCGGCGATGTCCACTCGTTAACAGAGAAAAAACCTTTTTTTCTTCAAAGACAACTCGTTACCAGAGAAAAACATGAATTTGAACTCGTTAATATGAAGAAAACATGAATTCGAACTCGTTACCAAAGATAAAATACAAATTTCTACTCGTTATAAAGGGAAAACACAAATTTCCGGCGATGTCAACTCGTTATCGGGGAAAAAACCTTTTTTTCTTCAAGGACAACTCGTTACCAAAGAAAAACACGAATTTGAACTCATTAATATGAAGAAAACATGAATTCGAACTCGTTACCAAAGATAAAACACAAATTTCTACTCGTTATAAAGGGAAAACACAAATTTCCGGCGATGTCCACTCGTTATCAGAGAAAAAAACCTTTTCTTCTTCATGGACAACTCGTTACCAGAGAAAAACACGAATTTGAACTCGTTAGTATGAAGAAAACATGAATTCGAACTCGTTACCAAAGATAAAACACAAATTTCTACTCGTTATAAAGGGAAAACACAAATTTCCGGCGATGTCCACTCGTTATCAGAGAAAAAACCTTTTTTTCTTCATGGACAACTCGTTACCAGAGAAAAACACGAATCCGAACTCGTTAATATGAAGAAAACATGAATTCGAACTCGTTACCAAAGTTAGAACACAAATTTCTACTCGTTATAAAGGGAAAACACAAATTTCCGGCGATGTCCACTCGTTATCAGAGAAAAAACCTTTTTTTCTTTTGAACGACAACTCGTTACCAGAGAAAAACACGAATTTGAACTCGTTAATATGAAGAAAACATGAATTCGAACTCGTTACCAAAGAAAAAACAAAATTTCTACTCGTTATAAAGGGAAAACACAAATTTCCGGCGATGTCTACTCGTTATCAGAGAAAAAACATTTTTTTCTTCGAGGACAACTCGTTACCAGAGAAAAACACGAATTTGAACTCGTTAATATGAAGAAAACATGAATTCGAACTCGTTACCAAAGATAAAACACAAATTTCTACTCGTTATAAAGGGAAAACACAAATTTCCGGCGATGTCCACTCGTTATCAGAGAAAAAACCTTTTTTTCTTCAAAGACAACTCGTTACCAGAGAAAAACACGAATTTGAACTCGTAAATATAAAGAAAACCTGAATTCGAACTCGTTACCAAAGATAAAACACAATTTTCTACTCGTTATAAAGGGAAAACACAAATTTCCGGCGATGTCCACTCGTTATCAGAGAAAAAACCTTTTTTTCTTCAAGGACAACTCGTTACCGAGAGAAAAACACGAATTTGAACTCGTTAATATGAAGAAAACATGAATTCGAACTCGTTACCAATGATAAAACACAAATTTCTACTCGTTATAAAGGGAAAACACAAATTTCCGGCGATGTCCACTCGTTATCGAGAAAAAACCTTTTTTTCTTCAAGGACAACTCGTTACCGAGAGAAAAAAATGAATTTGAACTCGTTAATATGAAGAAAACATGAATTCGAACTCGTTACCAAAGATAAAACACAAATTTCTACCGTTATAAAGGGAAAACACAAATTTCCGGCGATGTCCACTCGTTATCAGAGAAAAAACCTTTTTTTCTTCAAGGACAACTCGTTACCAGAGAAAAACACGAATTTGAACTCGTTAATATGAAGAAAACATGAATTCGAACTCGTTACCAAAGATAAAACACAAATTTCTACTCGTTATAAAGGGAAAACACAAATTTCCGGCGATGTCCACTCGTTCTCAGAGAAAAAACCTTTTTTTCTTCAAGGACAACTCGTTAACCCGAGAAAAACACGAATTTGAACTCGTTAATATGAAGAAAACATGAATTCGAACTCGTTACCAAAGATAAAACACAAATTTCTACTCGTTATAAAGGGAAAACACAAATTTCCGGCGATGTCCACTCGTTCTCAGAGAAAAAACTTTTTTTCTTCAAGGACAACTCGTTAACCAGAGAAAAACACGAATTTGAACTCGTTAATATGAAGAAAAACATGAATTCGAACTCGTTACCAAAGATAAAACACAAATTTCTACTCGTTATAAAGGGAAAACACAAATTTCCGGCGATGTCCACTCGTTATCAGAGAAAAAACCTTTTTTTCTTCAAGGACAACTCGTTACCAGAGAAAAACACGAATTTGAACTCGTTAATATGAAGAAAACATGAATTAACACAAATTTCTACTCGTTATAAAGGGAAAACACAAATTTCCGGCGATGTCCACTCGTTATCAGAGAAAAAACCTTTTTTTCTTCAAGGACAACTCGTTACCATAGAAAAACATGAATTTGAACTCGTTAATATGAAGAAAACATGAATTCGAACTCGTTACCAAAGATAAAACACAAATTTCTACTCGTTATAAAGGGAAAACACAAATTTCCGGCGATGTCCACTCGTTATCAGAGAAAAAACCTTTTTTTCTTCAAGGACAACTCGTTACCAGAGAAAAACAAGAATTTGAACTCGTTAATATGAAGAAAACATGAATTCGAACTCGTTACCAAAGATAAAACACAAATTTCTACTCGTTATAAAGGGAAAACACAAATTTGCGGCGATGTCCACGCGTTATCAGAGAAAAAACGTTTTTTTCTTCAAGGACAACTCGTTACCAGAGAAAAACACGAATTTGAACTCGTTAATATGAAGAAAACATGAATTCGAACTCGTTACCAAAGATAAAACACAAATTTCTACTCGTTATAAAGGGAAAACACAAATTTCCGGCGATGTCCACTCGTTATCAGAGAAAAAACCTTTTTTTCTTCAAGGACAACTCGTTACCAGAGAAAAACACGAAATTGAACTCGTTAATACGAAGAAAACATGAATTCGAACTCGTTACCAAAGAAAAAACACAAATTTCTACTCGTTATAAAGGGAAAACACAAATTTCCGGCGATGTCCACTCGTTATCAGAGAAAAAACCTTTTTTTCTTCAAGGACAACTCGTTATCAGAGAAAAAAACGAATTTGAACTCGTTAATATGAAGAAAACATGAATTCGAACTCGTTACCAAAGATAAAACACAAATTTCTACTCGTTATAAAGGGAAAACACAAATTTCCGGCGATGTCCACTCGTTATCGAGAAAAAACCTTTTTTTCTTCAAGGACAACTCGTTACCAGAGAAAAACATGAATTTGAACTCGTTAATATGAAGAAAACATGAATTCGAACTCGTTACCAAAGATAAAACACAAATTTCTACTCGTTATAAAGGGAATACACAAATTTCCGGCGATGTCCACTCGTTATCAGAGAAAAAACATTTTTTTCTTCAAGGACAACTCGTTACCAGAGAAAAACAAGAATTTGAACTCGTTAATATGAAGAAAACATGAATTCGAACTCGTTACCAAAGATAAAACACAAATTTCTACTCGTTATAAAGGGAAAACACAAATTTCCGGCGATGTCCACTCGTTATCAGAGAAAAAACCTTTTTTTTCTTCAAGGACAACTCGTTACCGAGAAAAACACAAGAATTTGAACTCGTTAATATGAAGAAAACATGAATTCGAACTCGTTACCAAAGATAAAACACAAATTTCTACTCGTTATAAAGGGAAAACACAAATTTGCGGCGATGTCCACGCGTTATCAGAGAAAAAACGTTTTTTTCTTCAAGGACAACTCGTTACCAGAGAAAAACACGAATTTGAACTCGTTAATATGAAGAAAACATGAATTCGAACTCGTTACCAAAGATAAAACACAAATTTCTACTCGTTATAAAGGGAAAACACAAATTTCCGGCGATGTCCACTCGTTATCGAGAGAAAAACCTTTTTTTCTTCAAGGACAACTCGTTACCGAGAGAAAAACACGAAATTGAACTCGTTAATACGAAGAAAACATGAATTTGAACTCGTTACCAAAGAAAAAACACAAATTTCTACTCGTTATAAAGGGAAAACACAAATTTCCGGCGATGTCCACTCGTTATCGGAGAAAAACCTTTTTTTCTTCAAGGACAACTCGTTACCGAGAGAAAAAACGAATTTGAACTCGTTAATATGAAGAAAACATGAATTCGAACTCGTTACCAAAGATAAAACACAAATTTCTACTCGTTATAAAGGGAAAACACAAATTTCCGGCGATGTCCACTCGTTATCAGAGAAAAAACCTTTTTTTCTTCAAGGACAACTCGTTACCCGAGAAAACATGAATTTGAACTCGTTAATATGAAGAAAACATGAATTCGAACTCGTTACCAAAGATAAAACACAAATTTCTACTCGTTATAAAGGGAATACACAAATTTCCGGCGATGTCCACTCGTTATCAGAGAAAAAACATTTTTTTCTTCATGGACAACTCGTTACCAGAGAAAAACACGAATTTGAACTCGTTAATATGAAGAAAACATGAATTCGAACTCGTTACCAAAGAAAAAACACAAATTTCTACTCGTTATAAAGGGAAAACACAAATTTCCGGCGATGTCCAATCGTTATCATAGAAAAAACCTTTTTTTCTTCAAGGACAACTCGTTACCAGAGAAAAACACGAATTTGAACTCGTTAATACGAAGAAAACATGAATTCGAACTCGTTACCAAAGAAAAAACACAAATTTCTACTCGTTATAAAGGGAAAACACAAATTTCCGGCGATGTCCACTCGTTATCAGAGAAAAACCTTTTTTTCTTCAAGGACAACTCGTTACCAGAGAAAAAAACGAATTTGAACTCGTTAATATGAAGAAAACTTGAATTCGAACTCGTTACCAAAGATAAAACACAAATTTCTACTTGTTATAAAGGGAAAACACAAATTTCCGGCGATGTCCACTCGTTATCAGAGAAAAAACCTTTTTTTCTTCAAGGACAACTCGTTACCGAGAGAAAAACACGAATTTGAACTCGTTAATATGAAGAAAACATGAATTCGAACTCGTTACCAAAGATAAAACACAAATTTCTACTCGTTATAAAGGGAAAACACAAATTTCCGGCGATGTCCACTCGTTATCGAGAGAAAAACATTTTTTTCTTCAAGGACAACTCGTTACCGAGAAAAACACGAATTTGAACTCGTTAATATGAAGAAAACATGAATTCGAACTCGTTACCAAAGATAAAACACAAATTTCTACTCGTTATAAAGGGAAAACACAAATTTCCGGTGATGTCCACTCGTTATCGAGAAAAAACCTTTTGTTCTTCAAGGACAACTCGTTACCCGAGAAAAACACGAATTTTATATCGACCGTAACGATAAATAAGGCACGCCGGCGCAAACGGCAAGCAAAACGAGGCCGAATGGCCTTGAACAAGAAATCAAAAATCACACAAACACAAATTTGAACTCGTTAATAAGAAGAAAACATTAATTTGAACTCGTTACAAAAGAAAAAACACAAATTTCTACCCGTTATAAATGGAAAACACAAATTTCCGGCGATGTCAACTCGTTATCAGGAATAAATACATTTTTTCTCAAAGGATAACACGTTACTAAAGAAAAACACAAATTTGAACACGTTAATAAGAAGAAAACATGAATTCGAACTCGTTACCAAAGAAAAAACACAAATTTCTACTCGTTATAAATGGAAAACACGAATTTCCGGTGATGCCAACTTGTTATCAAGGAAAAATACATTTTTTCTACAAGGACAACTCGTTACCACAGAAAGACACAAATTTGAACTCGTTAATAAGTAGAAAAGATGAATTCAAACTCGTTTCCAAAGGAAAAACACAAATTTCTACTCGTTATAAAAGGAAAACACAAATTTGCGGCGATGTCAACTCGTTATCAGGGAAAAATACATTTTTTCTGCTAGAACAACTCGTTACTTGAGAAAAACACAAATTAGAACTCATTAATAAGAAGAAAACAAGAATTCGAACTCGTTATCAAAGAAAAAACACAAATTTCTACTCGTTATAAAGGGAAAACACAAATATCCGGTGATGTCAACTCGTTATCGGGAAAAGAATATTTTTTCGCAAAGACAACTATTACCGAGAGAAGAGCACAAATTTGAACTCGTTAATTAGAAGAAAACATTAATTCGAACTCGTTACCAAAGAATAAACACAAATTTCTACTCGTTATAAAGGGAAAACACAAATTTCCGGCTATGTCAACTCGTTATCCGGGAAAAAACGTTTTTTTCGTCAAGGACAACTCGTTACCAGAGAAAAAGACAAATTTGAACTCGTTAATAAGAAGAAAACATGAATATGAACTCGTTACCAAAGAAAAAACACAAATTTCTACTCATTATAAAGGGAAAACACAAATTTCCGGCGATGTCAACTCGTTATCAGGGAAAAATACATTTTTCTGCATGGAGAACTCGTTACTAGACAAAAACACAAATTTAAACTCGTTAATAAGAAGAAAACATGAATTCAAACTCGTTACCAAAGAAAAAACACAAATTTATACTCGTTATAAAGGGAAAACACAAATTTCCGTCGATGTCAACTCGTTATCAGGGAAAAATACATTTTTTTCTCCAAGGATAACACGTTACTAGAGAAAAACACAAATTTGAACACGTTAATAAGAAGAAAACATGAATTCGAACTCGTTACCAAAGAAAAAACACAAATTTCTACTCGTTATAATGGGAAAACACAAATTTCCGTCGATGTCAACTCGTTATCAGGGAAAAATACATTTTTTCTGCATGGAGAACTCGTTACTAGACAAAAACACAAATTTAAACTCGTTAATAAGAAGAAAACATGAATTCAAACTCGTTACCAAAGAAAAAACAAAAATTTCTACTCGTTATAAAGGGAAAACACAAATTTCCGGCGATGTCTACTCGTTATCAGAGAAAAAACATTTTTTTCTTCGAGGACAACTCGTTACCAGAGAAAAACACGAATTTGAACTCGTTAATATGAAGAAAACATGAATTCGAACTCGTTACCAAAGATAAAACACAAATTTCTACTCGTTATAAAGGGAAAACACAAATTTCCGGCGATGTCCACTCGTTATCAGAGAAAAAACCTTTTTTTCTTCAAAGACAACTCGTTACCAGAGAGAAACACGAATTTGAACTCGTAAATATGAAGAAAACATGAATTCGAACTCGTTACCAAAGATAAAACACAATTTTCTACTCGTTATAAAGGGAAAACACAAATTTCCGGCGATGTCCACTCATTATCAGAGAAAAAACCTTTTTTTCTTCAAGGACAACTCGTTACCAGAGAAAAACACGAATTTGAACTCGTTAATATGAAGAAAACATGAATTCGAACTCGTTACCAATGATAAAACACAAATTTCTACTCGTTATAAAGGGAAAACACAAATTTCCGGCGATGTCCACTCGTTATCAGAAAAAAAAACCTTTTTTTCTTCAAGGACAACTCGTTACCGAGAGAAAAACACGAATTTGAACTCGTTAATATGAAGAAAACTTGAATTCGAACTCGTTACCAAAGATAAAACACAAATTTCTACTCGTTATAAAGGGAAAACACAAATTTCCGGCGATGTCCACTCGTTATCAGAGAAAAAACCTTTTTTTCTTAAAGGACAACTCGTTACCAGAGAAAAACATGAATTTGAACTCGTTAATATGAAGAAAACATGAATTCGAACTCGTTACCAAAGATAAAACACAAATTTCTACTCGTTATAAAGGGAAAACACAAATTTCCGGCGATGTCCACTCGTTATCAGAGAAAAAACATTTTTTTCTTCAAGGACAACTCGTTACCGAGAGAAAAACACGAATTTGAACTCGTTAATATGAAGAAAACATGAATTCGAACTCGTTACCAAAGATAAAACACAAATTTCTACTCGTTATAAAGGGAAAACACAAATTTCCGGTGATGTCCACTCGTTATCAGAGAAAAAACCTTTTGTTCTTCAAGGACAACTCGTTACCCGAGAAAAACACGAATTTTATATCGACCAGAACGATAAATAAGGCACGCCGGCGCAAACGGCAAGCAAAACGGAGGCCAGAATGGCCTTGAACAAGAAATCAAAAATCACACAAACACAAATTTGAACTCGTTAATAAGAAGAAAACATTAATTTGAACTCGTTACAAAAGAAAAAACACAAATTTCTACCCGTTATAAATGGAAAACACAAATTTCCGGCGATGTCAACTCGTTATCAGGAATAAATACATTTTTTCTCAAAGGATAACACGTTACTAAAGAAAAACACAAATTTGAACACGTTAATAAGAAGAAAACATGAATTCGAACTCATTACCAAAGAAAAAACACAAATTTCTACTCGTTATAAATGGAAAACACGAATTTCCGGTGATGCCAACTTGTTATCAAGGAAAAATACATTTTTTCTACAAGGACAACTCGTTACCACAGAAAGACACAAATTTGAACTCGTTAATAAGTAGAAAACATGAATTCAAACTCATTTCCAAATGAAAAACACAAATTTCTACTCGTTATAAAAGGAAAACACAAATTTGCGGCGATGTCAACTCGTTATCAGGGAAAAATACATTTTTTCTGCTAGAACAACTCGTTACTTGAGAAAAACACAAATTAGAACTCATTAATAAGAAGAAAACAAGAATTCGAACTCGTTATCAAAGAAAAAACACAAATTTCTACTCGTTATAAAGGGAAAACACAAATATCCGGTGATGTCAACTCGTTATCAGGGAAAAGAATATTTTTTCTGCAAAGACAACTAGTTACCAGAGAAGAGCACAAATTTGAACTCGTTAATTAGAAGAAAACATTAATTCGAACTCGTTACCAAAGAATAAACACAAATTTCTACTCGTTATAAAGGGAAAACACAAATTTCCGGCTATGTAAACTCGTTATCCGGGAAAAAACGTTTTTTTCGTCAAGGACAACTCGTTACCAGAGAAAAAGACAAATTTGAACTCGTTAATAAGAAGAAAACATGAATTTGAACTCGTTACCAAATAAAAAACACAAATTTCTACTCATTATAAAGGGAAAACACAAATTTCCGGCGATGTCAACTCGTTATCAGGGAAAAATACATTTTTCTGCATGGAGAACTCGTTACTAGACAAAAACACAAATTTAAACTCGTTAATAAGAAGAAAACATGAATTCAAACTCGTTACCAAAGAAAAAACACAAATTTATACTCGTTATAAAGGGAAAACATAAATTTCCGTCGATGTCAACTCGTTATCAGGGAAAAATACATTTTTTCTCCAAGGATAACACGTTACTAGAGAAAAACACAAATTTGAACACGTTAATAAGAAGAAAACATGAATTCGAACTCGTTACCAAAGAAAAAACACAAATTTCTACTCGTTATAATGGGAAAACACAAATTTCCGTCGATGTCAACTCGTTATCAGGGAAAAATACATTTTTTCTGCATGGAGAACTCGTTACTAGACAAAAACACAAATTTAAACTCGTTAATAAGAAGAAAACATGAATTCAAACTCGTTACCAAAGAAAAAACACAAATTTCTACTCGTTATAAATGGAAAACACGAATTTCCGGTGATGCCAACTCGTTATCAGGGAAAAATACATTTTTTCTACAAGGACAACTCGTTACCAAAGAAAAACACAAAATTGAACTCGTTAATAAGAAGAAAACATGAATTCAAACTCGTTACCAAAGAAAAAACACAAATTTCTACTCGTTATAATGGGAAAACACAAATTTCCGTTGATGTCAACTCGTTATCAGAGAAAACAATATTTTTTCTGCAGGGACAACTCGTTACCAGAGAAAAACACAAATTTGAACTCGATAATAAGAAGAAAACATTAATTTGAACTCGTTACAAAAGAAAAAACACAAATTTCTACCCGTTATAAATGGAAAACACAAATTTCCGGCGATGTCAACTCGTTATCAGGGAAAAATACATTTTTTCTGCAAAGACAACTCGTTACCAGAGAAAAACACAAATTTGAACTCGTTAATAAGAAGAAAACATGAATTTGAACTCGTTACCAAAGTAAAACACAAATTTCTCCTCGTTATAAAGGGAAAACACAAATTTCCGGCGATGTCAACTCGTTATCAGGGAAAAATACATTTTTTCTGCATGGAGAACTCGTTACTAGACAAAAACACAAATTTAAACTCGTAAATAAGAAGAAAACATGAATTCAAACTCGTTACCAAAGAAAAAAAACACAAATTTCTACTCGTTATAAAGGGAAAACACAAATTTCCGTCGATGTCAACTCGTTATCAGGGAAAAATACATTTTTTCTCCAAGGATAACACGTTACTAGAGAAAAACACAAATTTGAACACATTAATAAGAAGAAAACATGAATTCGAACTCTTTACCAAAGAAAAAACACAAATTTCTACTCGTTATAATGGGAAAACACAAATTTCCGTCGATGTCAACTCTTTATCAGGGAAAAATACATTTTTTCTGCATGGAGAACTCGTTACTAGACAAAAACACAAATTTAAACTCGTTAATAAGAAGAAAACAAGAATTCAAACTCGTTACCAAAGAAAAAACACAAATTTCTACTCGTTATAAATGGAAAACACGAATTTCCGGTGATGCCAACTCGTTATCAGGGAAAAATACATTTTTTCTACAAGGACAACTCGTTACCAAAGAAAAACACAAAATTGAACTCGTTAATAAGAAGAAAACATGAATTCAAACTCGTTACCAAAGAAAAAACACAAATTTCTACTCGTTATAATGGGAAAACACAAATTTCCGTCGATGTCAACTCGTTATCAGAGAAAACAATATTTTTTCTGCAGGGACAACTCGTTACCAGAGAAAAACACAAATTTGAACTCGTTAATAAGAAGAAAACATTAATTTGAACTCGTTACAAAAGAAAAAACACAAATTTCTACCCGTTATAAATGGAAAACACAAATTTCCGGCGATGTCAACTCGTTATCAGGAATAAATACATTTTTTCTCAAAGGATAACACGTTACTAGAGAAAAACACAAATTTGAACACGTTAATAAGAAGAAAACATGAATTCGAACTCGTTACCAAAGAAAAAACACAAATTTCTACTCGTTATAAATGGAAAACACGAATTTCCGGTGATGCCAACTCGTTATCAGGGAAAAATACATTTTTTTCTACAAGGACAACTCGTTACCAGAGAAAAACACAAATTTGAACTCGTTAATAACTAGAAAACATGAATTCAAACTCGTTTCCAAAGGAAAAACACAAATTTCTACTCGTTACAAAAGGAAAACACAAATTTGCGGCGATGTCAACTCGTTATCGGGGAAAAATACATTTTTTCTGCTAGAACAACTCGTTACTAGAGAAAAACACAAATTTGAACTCATTAATAAGAAGAAAACATGAATTCGAACTCGTTACCAAAGAAAAAACACAAATTTCTACTCGTTGTAAAGGGAAAACACAAATATCCGGTGATGTCAACTCGTTATCAGGGAAAAGAATATTTTTTCTGCAAAGACAACTTGTTACCAAAGAAGAACACAAATTTGAACTCGTTAATTAGAAGAAAACATGAATTCGAACTCGTTACCAAAGAAAAAACACAAATTTCTACTCGTTATAAAGGGAAAACACAAATTTCCGGCGATGTCAACTCGTTATCAGGGAAAAATACATTTTTTCTGCAAAAACAACTCGTTACCAGAGAAAAACACAAATTTGAACTCGTTAATAAGAAGAAAACATGAATTTGAACTCGTTACCAAAGTAAAACACAAATTTCTACTCGTTATAAAGGGAAAACACAAATTTCCGGCGATGTCAACTCGTTATCAGGGAAAAATACATTTTTTCTGCATGGAGAACTCGTTACTAGACAAAAACACAAATTTAAACTCGTAAATAAGAAGAAAACATGAATTCGAACTCGTTACCAAAGAAAAAACACAAATTTCTACTCGTTATAAAGGGAAAACACAAATTTCCGTCGATGTCAACTCGTTATCTGGGAAAAATACATTTTTTTCTCCAAGGATAACACATTACTAGAGAAAAACACAAATTTGAACACGTTAATAAGAAGAAAACATGAATTCGAACTCGTTACCAAAGAAAAAACACAAATTTCTACTCGTTATAAAGGGACAACACAAATTTCCGGCGATGTCAACTCGTTATCAGGGAAAAATACATTTTTTCTGCAAAGACAACTCGTTACCAGAGAAAAACACAAATTTGAACTCGTTAATAAGAAGAAAACATGAATTTGAACTCTTTACCAAAGTAAAACACAAATTTCTACTTGTTATAAAGGGAAAACACAAATTTCCGACGATGTCAACTCGTTATCAGGGAAAAATACATTTTTCTGCATAGAGAACTCGTTACTAGACAAAAACACAAATTTAAACTCGTTAATAAGAAGAAAACATGAATTCAAACTCGTTACCAAAGAAAAAACACAAATTTCTACTCGTTATAAAGGGAAAACACAAATTTACGTCGATGTCAACTCGTTATCCGGGAAAAATACATTTTTTTCTCCAAGGATAACACGTTACTAGAGAAAAACACAAATTTAAACTCGTTTATAAGAAGAAAACATGAATTCAAACTCGTTACCAAAGAAAAAACACAAATTTCTACACGTTATAAAGGGAAAACACAAATTTCCGTCGATGTCAACTCGTTATCAGGGAAATATACATTTTTTCTCCAAGGATAACACGTTACTAGAGAAAAACACCAATTTGAACACGTTAATAAGAAGAAAACATGAATTCAAACTCGTTA
Source organism: Gentiana straminea (assembly GCA_036785695.1). Taxonomy (NCBI): domain Eukaryota; kingdom Viridiplantae; phylum Streptophyta; class Magnoliopsida; order Gentianales; family Gentianaceae; genus Gentiana; species Gentiana straminea. The sequence continues at coordinate 330,709 of JAVUPR010000270.1, read as the reverse complement.
CCAAAGAAAAAACACAAATTTCTACTCGTTATAAATGGAAAACACGAATTTCCGGTGATGCCAACTCGTTATCAGGGAAAAATACATTTTTTTTCTACAAGGACAACTCGTTACCAAAGAAAAACACAAAATTGAACTCGTTAATAAGAAGAAAACATGAATTCAAACTCGTTACCAAAGAAAAAACACAAATTTCAACTCGTTATAATGGAAAAACACAAATCTCCGTCGATGTCAACTCGTTATCAGAGAAAACAATATTGTTTTCTACAGAACAACTCGTTACCAGAGAAAAACACAAATTTGAACTCGTTAATAAGAAGAAAACATTAATTTGAACTCGTTAAAAAAGAAAAAACACAAATTTCTACCCGTTATAAATGGAAAACACAAATTTCCGGCGATGTCAACTCGTTATCAGGAATAAATACATTTTTTCTCAAAGGATAACACGTTACTAAAGAAAAACACAAATTTGAACACGTTAATAAGAAGAAAACATTAATTCGAACTCGTTACCAAATAATAAACACAAATTTCTACTCGTTATAATGGGAAAACACAAATTTCCGGCTATGTCAACTCGTTATCCGGGAAAAAACCATTTTTTCGTCAAGGACAACTCGTTACCAGAGAAAAACACCAATTTGAACACGTTAATAAGAAGAAAACATGAATTCAAACTCGTTACCAAAGAAAAAACACAAATTTCTACTCGTTATAAATGGAAAACACAAATTTCCGGTGATGTCAACTCGTTATCAGGGAAAAATACATTTTTTTCTACAAGGACAACTCGTTACCAAAGAAAAACACAAATTTGAACTCGTTAATAAGAAGAAAACATGAATTCAAACTCGTTACCAAAGAAAAAACACAAATTTCAACTCGTTATAATGGAAAAACACAAATTTCCGTCGATGTCAACTCGTTATCAGAGAAAACAATATTGTTTTCTACAGAACAACTCGTTACCAGAGAAAAACACAAATTTGAACTCGTTAATAAGAAGAAAACATTAATTTGAACTCGTTACAAAAGAAAAAACACAAATTTCTACCCGTTATAAATGGAATCACAAATTTCCGGTGATGTCAACTCGTTATCAGGAAAAAATACAACTTTTCTCAAAGGATAACACGTTACTAGAGAAAAACACAAATTTGAACACGTTATTAAGAAGAAAACATGAATTCGAACTCATTACCAAAGAAAAAACACAAATTTCTACTCGTTATAAATGGAAAACACGAATTTCCGGTGATGCCAACTCGTTATCAGGGAAAAATACATTTTTTCTACAAGGACAACTCGTTACCAGAGAAAAACACAAATTTGAACTCGTTAATAAGTAGAAAACAAGAATTCAAACACGTTTCCAAAGGAAAAACACAAATTTCTACTCGTTATAAAAGGAAAACACAAATTTGCGGCAATGTCAACTCGTTATCAGGGAAAAATACATTTTTTATGCAAGAAAAACTCGTTACTAGAGAAAAGCACAAATTTGAACTCATTAATAAGAAGAAAACATGAATTCGAACTCGTTACCAAAGAAAAAACACAAATTTCTACTCGTTATAAAGGGAAAACACAAATATCCATTGATGTCAACTCGTTATCAGGGAAAAGAATATTTTTTCTGCAAAGACAACTTGTTACCAGACAAGAACACAAATTTGAACTCGTTAATTTGAAGAAAACATGAATTCGAACTCGTTACCAAAGAAAAAACACAAATTTCTACTCGTTATAAAGGGAAAACACAAATTTCTGGCGATGTCAACTCGTTATCAGGGAAAAATACATTTTTTCTGCAAAGACAACTCGTTACTAGAGAAAAACACAAATTTGAACTCGTTAATAAGAAGAAAACATGAAATTGAACTCGTTACCAAAGTAAAACACAAATTTCTACTCGTTATAAAGGGAAACACAAATTTCTGGCAATGTAACTCGTTATCAGGGAAAAATTCTTTTTTTCTACAAGGGCAACTTGTTACTAGAGAAAAACACAAATTTGAACTCGTTAATAAGAAGAAAACATTAATTCAAACTCGTTACCAAATAATAAACACAAATTTCTACTCGTTATAATGGGAAAACACAAATTTCTGGCTATGTCAACTCGTTATCCGGGAAAAAACATTTTTTTTGTCAAGGACAATTCGTTACCAGAGAAAAACACAAATTTGAACTCGTTAATAAGAAGAAAACCTGAATTCGAACTCGTTACCAAAGAAAAAACACAAATTTCTACTCGTTATAAAGGGAAAACACAAATTTCCGGCGATGTCAACTCATTATCAAGGAAAAATACATTTTTTCTGCATGGAGAACTCTTTACTAGACAAAAACACAAATTTAAACTCGTTAATAAGAACAAAACATGAATTGAAGCTCATTACCAAAGAAAAAACACAAATTTCTACTCGTTATAAAGGGAAAACACAAATTTCCGTCGATGTCAACTCGTTATCAGGGAAAAAAATATTTTTTCTGCAGGGACATCTCGTTACCAGAGAAAAACACAAATTTGAACTCGTTAATAAGAAGAAAACATTAATTTGAACTCGTTACCAAAGAAAAAACACAAATTTCTACCCGTTATAAATGGAAAACACAAATTTCCGGCGATGTCAATTCGTTATCAGGAAAAAATACATTTTTTCACCAAGGATAACACGTTACTAGAGAAAAACACAAATTTGAACACTTTAATAAGAAGAAAACATGAATTCGAACTCGTTACCAAAGAAAAAACACAAATTTCTACTCGTTATAAATGGAAAACACGAATTTCCGGTGATGCCAACTCGTTATCAGGGAAAAATACATTTTTTCTACAAGGACAACTCGTTACCAGAGAAAAACACAAATTTGAACCCGTTAATAAGTAGAAAACATGAATTCAAACTCGTTTCCCAAGGAAAAACACAAATTTCAACTCGTTATAAAAGGAAAACACAAATTTGCGGCGATGTCAACTCGTTATCAGGGAAAAATACATTTTTTCTGCAAAGACAACTCGTTACCAGAGAAAAACACAAATTTGAACTCGTTAATAAGAAGAAAACATGAATTCGAACTCATTACCAAAGAAAAACACAAATTTCTACTCGTTATAAAGGTAACACAAATTTCTGGCAATGTAACTCGTTACAGGGAAAAATTCTTTTTTTTTCTGCAAGGGCAACTTGTTACTAGAGAAAAACACAAATTTCAACTCGTTAATAAGAAGAAAACATGAATTCGAACTCGTTACCAAAGAAAAAACACAAATTTCTACTCGTTATAAAGGGAAAACACAAATTTCCGGAAATGTTCGTCATCCTAGAAAAAAACATTTTTTTCGTCAAGGACAACTCATTACCAGAGAAAAACACAAATTTAAACTCGTTAATAAGAAGAAAACATGAATTCGAACTCGTTACCAAAAAAAACACAAATTTCTACTCGTTATAAAGGGAAAACACAAATTTCTGGCGATGTCAACTCGTTATCAGGGAAAAATACATTTTTTCTACATAGAGAACTCGTTACTAGACAAAAACACAAATTTAAACTTGTTAATAAGAAGAAACATGAATTCAAACTCGTTACCAAAGAAAAAACACAAATTTCTACTAGTTATAAAGGGAAAACACAAATTTCCGGCGATGTCAACTCGTTATCAGGGAAAAATACATTTTTTCAGCAAAGACAACTCGTTACCAGAGAAAAACACAAATTTGAACTCGTTAATAAGAAAAAAACATGATTTTGAACTCGTTACCAAAGAAAAACACAAATTTCTACTCGTTATAAAGGGAAACACAATTTTCTAGCAATGTAACTCGTTATCAGGGAAAAATTCTTTTTTTCTGCAAAGGCAACTTGTTACTAGAGAAAAACACAAATTTGAACTCGTTAATAAGAAGAAAACATGAATTCGAACTCGTTACCAAAGAATAAACAAAAATTTCTACTCGTTATAAAGGGAAAACACAAATTTCCGGCTATGTCAACTCGTTATCCGGGAAAAAACGTTTTTTTCACCAAGGACAACTCGTTACCAGAGAAAAACACAAATTTGAACTCGTTAATAAGAAGAAAACATGAATTCGAACTCGTTACCAAAGAAAAAACACAAATTTCTACTCGTTATAAAGGGAAAACACAAATTTCCGGTGATGTCAACTCATTATCAGGGAAAAATACATTTTTTCTGCATGGAGAACTCGTTATTAGACAAAAACACAAATTTAAACTCGTTAATAAGAAGAAAACATGAATTCAAACTCGTTACCAAAGAAAAAACACAAATTTCTACTCGTTATAAAGGGAAAACACAAATTTTCGTCGTTGTCAACTCGTTATCAGGGAAAACAATATTTTTTCTGCAGGGACATCTCGTTACCAGAGAAAAACACAAATTTGAACTCATTAATAATAAGAAAACATTAATTTGAACTCGTAACCAAAGAAAAAACACAAATTTCTACCCGTTATAAATGGAAAACACAAATTTCCGGCGATGTCAATTCGTTATCAGGAAAAAATACATTTTTTCTCCAAGGATAACACGTTACTAGAGAAAAACACAAATTTGAACACGTTAATAAGAAGAAAACATGAATTCGAACTCGTTACCAAAGAAAAAACACAAATTTCTACTCGTTATAAATGGAAAACACGAATTTCCGGTGATGCCAACTCGTTATCAGGGAAAAATACATTTTTTCTACAAGGACAACTCGTTACCAGAGAAAAACACAAATTTGAACCCGTTAATAATTAGAAAACATGAATTCAAACTCGTTTCCAAAAGAAAAACACAAATTTCTACTCGTTATAAAAGGAAAACACAAATTTGCGGCGATGTCAACTCGTTATCAGGGAAAAATAAATTTTTTCTGCAAAGACAACTCGTTACCAGAGAAAAACAAATTTGAACTCGTTAATAAGAAGAAAACATGAATTAGAACTCATTACCAAAGAAAAACACAAATTTCTACTCATTATAAAGGTAACACAAATTTCTGGCAATGTAACTCGTTACCAGGGAAAAATTCTTTTTATGCAAGGGCAACTTGTTACTAGAGAAAAACACAAATTTGAACTCGTTAATAAGAAGAAAACATGAATTCGAACTCGTTACCAAAGAAAAAACACAAATTTCTACTCGTTATAAAGGGAAAACACAAATTTCCGGCAATGTCAACTCGTTATCCTGGAAAAAACATTTTTTTTGTCAAGGACAACTCATTACCAGAGAAAAACACAAATTTGAACTCGTTAATAAGAAGAAAACATGAATTCGAACTCGTTACAAAAAATAAACACAAATTTCTACTCGTTATAAAGAGAAAACACAAATTTCTGGTGATGTCAACTCGTTATCAGGGAAAAATACATTTTTTCTACATGGAGAACTCGTTACTAGACAAAAAAACAAATTTAAACTCGTTAATAAGAAGAAAACATGAATTCAAACTCGTTACCAAAGAAAAAACACAAATTTCTACTAGTTATAAAGGGAAAACACAAATTTCCGGCGATGTCAACTCGTTATCGGGGAAAAATACATTTTTTCTACAAAGACAACTCGTTACCAGAGAAAAACACAAATTTGAACTCGTTAATAAGAAGAAAACATGAATTTGAACTCGTTACCAAAGAAAAACACAAATTTCTACTTGTTATAAAGGGAAACAGAAATTTCTGGCAATGTAACTCGTTATCCGGGAAAAATTCTTTTTTTCTGCAAAGGCAACTTGTTACTAGAGAAAAACACAAATTTGAACTCGTTAATAAGAAGAAAACATGAATTCGAACTCGTTACCAAAGAATAAACACAAATTTCTACTCGTTATAAAGGGAAAACAAAAATTTCCGGCTATGTCAACTCGTTATCCGGGAAAAAACGTCTTTTTCATCAAGGACAACTCGTTACCAGAGAAAAACACAAATTTGAACTCGTTAATAAGAAGAAAACATGAATTCGAACTCGTTACCATAGAAAAAACAAAAATTTCTACTCATTATAAATGGAAAACACAAATTTCCGTCGATGTCAACTCGTTATCAGGGAAAAATACATTTTTTTCTGCATGGAGAACTCGTTACTAGACAAAAACACAAATTTAAACTCGCTAATAAGAAGAAAACATGAATTCAAACTCGTTACCAAAGAAAAACACAAATTTCTACTCGTTATAAAGGGAAAACACAAATTTCCGTCTATGTCAACTCGTTATCAGGGAAAACAATATTTTTTTCTGCAGGGAAAAATTGTTACCAGAGAAAAACACAAATTTGAACTCGTTAATAAAAAGAAAACATTAATTTGAACTCGTTACAAAAGAAAAAACACAAATTTCTACCCGTTATAAATGGAAAACACAAATTTCCGGCGATGTCAACTCGTTATCAGGAAAAAATACAATTTTTTCTCAAAGGATAACACGTTACTAGAGAAAAACACAAATTTGAACACTTTAATAAGAAGAAAACATGAATTCAAACTCGTTACCAAAGAAAAAACACAAATTTCTACTCGTTATAAATGGAAAACACGAATTTCCGGTGATGCCAACTCGTTATCAGGGAAAAATACATTTTTTCTACAAGGACAACTCGTTACCAAAGAAAAACATAAATTTGAACTCGTTAATAAGTAGAAAACATGAATTCAAACTCGTTTCCAAAGGAAAAACACAAATTTCTACTCGTTATAAAAGGAAGACACAAATTTGCGGCAATGTCAACTCGTTATCAGGGAAAAATACATTTTTTATGCAAGAAAAACTCGTTACTAGAGAAAAACACAAATTTGAACTCTTTAATAAGAAGAAAACATGAATTCGAACTCGTTACCAAAGAAAAAACACAAATTTCTACTCGTTATAAAGGGAAAACACAAATATCCGGTGATGTCAACTCGTTATCAGGGAAAAGAATATTTTTTCTGCAAAGACAACTTGTTACCAGAGAAGAACACAAATTTGAACTCGTTAATTAGAAGAAAACATGAATTCGAACTCGTTACCAAAGAAAAAACACAAATTTCTACTCGTTATAAAGGGAAAACACAAATTTCCGGCGATGTCAACTCGTTATCAGGGAAAAATACATTTTTTCTGCAAAGACAACTCGTTACCAGAGAAAAACACAAATTTGAACTCGTTAATAAGAAGAAAACATGAATTTGAACTCGTTACCAAAGTAAAACACAAATTTCTACTCGTTATAAAAGGAAACACAAATTTCTGGCAATGTAACTCGTTATCAGGGAAAATTTATTTTTTTTCTGCTAGGGCAACCTGTTACTAGATAAAAACACAAATTTGAACTCGTTAATAAGAATAAAACATGAATTCGAACTCGTTACCAAAGAATAAACACAAATTTCTACTCGTTATAAAGGGAAAACACAAATTTCCGGCTATGTCAACTCGTTATCCGGGAAAAATGTTTTTTTTGCAAAGGACAACTCGTTACCAGAGAAAAACACAAATTTGAACTCGTTAATAAGAAGAAACATGAATTTGAACTCGTTACCTGATCGGGGTCAATCAGGTAATAAAATACTTGACCACCATAAACCAATACTAGCAAGAGGACTAGGCCCATCGTAGTATAGCTATAGTGAATCAAGGTCGATCCCACAGGGAACCAATTGTGGATCATCTTATATACAAACAATTAATTAAACATGTCAAGGACATAGAGGCGGTCTACGACCAACATAAGACAAGAAAAGTAAAGACACGACTCGACACAACGTAATTAACCTCCCCAATTATAGTCTTTATCGTTTGGACCTAGAGAATTTATATAATAAACTGAACTTATTAACTGTCAATCCATTTGTATCTATCTTATATTGGCTACGGGAGTCATCCTCTTTAACTTGACTTAGCACCGGTAAGTCACTAAATCACTGTGATATTGTTACGTGACTTCACCTTTTAGTGCCTCCATCTCATATAACTCACACGCTTACGACTCTAAGGATGCCGATATTGACCGTACACCTCGTCTAAGCAACATTCCTATGGTTAGGCGTACTTCCTAAACGATCACTCAAGCTCTCGTCCAACTAGCAATTACCAAGTTATAGTCTCATGCTAATCTACGACGTACGTATAAGCAGGTGCATGCAATTCCCGAATATAAACCTACCTAGATAACGCTGAACGTCCGAAGATCAATTCATGAGCCTACCTAAGAGTTTTATATCGGTATTTCCTTCTTACACGTTTTAATTAAATTAAGCGAGTGACGTAGCCATAGCCATACCAACTGAGATAATAAATTCTATTAAGTTAACCTAACCATAAAGACGTGGCTATTTAACGGATGAACAGGGGGCTCGGTCGACCGAATAGGTGGGCTCGGTCGACCGAGTGAACTCATTCGGTCACCCGAATCAATTTCGTCCCCAGATTACATCCCCGAACATATCTCTCGGCGTTTCATCATACGGAACGATTAAACGGAACTCGTAAAGCATTCATATAAACTAACTTAGATACACATTAATTAAACAATACGATTCATGGATAGAAACTAAGTAGATGACGTAGGTTATGGGATCCCCATAGACAAGGTGTCGCCACATCCACTAATGTCATAGCCTAGATCTACATCATCTAGCTATGAATAACTAATTCAAACGATAAAGCATAATTGGGAGGGATTAATTACTTAAAAGAAAGAAACAGAAAATAAAGGCTTACATATTGCAGCCCTTAAATTGCTGGAAATCCTCAAATTATTCTACATTGTATCAAAGTTGTATTATGAATTGTAAGATTGAAGAAAGAATGAAGGGATTGAAGGAATGATTTACAATTTCTCGTAGCTGCTGCTTATATAGGAGTTTCTACCGACTTATGAAGGATCTAGAAGATATACACGCAAAAATCCCATAAGTGACCGAACCGACATACTCGGTCGACTGAATGATAGGGCTCGGTCGACCGAGCCTTTTTCTGCACGTGTTAAACGTTTCTCCCGTCTATCTTGTTCCCCACTGCACGCTTTCGTGTTGATCTGATTAATCTTTCATTTAATGCTCCGATTTTCTTCCTCTATTATCTTGAGACCATTGATTGAATGACATTAATCCTCCCGATTTGTCGTGATCTACAAAATCAGCATTTATCGCACAATAAATCGGCTTTTAATAATAAAAACAGCTAAATACCAAATATCATATTAATAATCACTTAACATTAAATAATAAATATAAACGAGTGATTTAATATGAAATACACATTATTAATCTCGATTTAAGGTCAACGTTGATGACTTTTACCGGTATAATTTGACCGTCATCAACTACCCCCACTTAGACTTTGATCGTCCCGAACAAAGCATCAATAAGTCATTCCCCAAGACAACATTTTATATGGTCAAATCATACTTACACAAGAAACTCAAGTCAACTCATACTAGTCATGCTCATAAGATATCCATTATTCACTACTTACTATGAATCGAAGTGATGTGTGCATGTGCATTTAGTTTTATATATTCGTGGCAAGATTAGAGTTTATGCTAACTTTGCAATCTCAACCTACCAACCTCAGCATTCATACTTCTTAAGCCTCGCAATGGTTAAAGCACTAGAACAATAAGCAAGAGCGTATCTATAGGGTTTTTGGACTTGGAGACCGAGTACTACTCAAAGCCTCTTAAAGAGTTGAATATTCTTTTCATATCTTCATATTTTTCAAATACTATCAATCTCAAGGAAGAAAACTTTTTAGAGTATCCCCCTATCTTACATCATGCATAGCATTGAATATTACCATAAGCGCGGGGCTACTTTGGTAATGTTACTACAAGCCCAGTGTTTTAACGCATTGCTAAAACACAGGTACGTCTCAAGCTTATTACTCGCTTCAATGGCTAAAAGATAAGAATGCATCGCGAGATAGATATTGATACTAAGTTCACATAACCAATCATCTATGCAATGTACACATAATTTCTTCAGTTATTATGATTTGCGCGGTATACTCGATTCACAGATTGAGTAATTGAATAATAAATAACTACTCACAAAAACGGGCATGAATATCCTTAAATTTACTTAACATAAGTATAAAACGATCACGTACTCGTGAAACTTGGTTTATTTCCTATCAATTCTTAGCTAGGAACTCACAATTCTAAGGGTACGAGATAAATAATATGGTATTTATTCAATTTTTTCAATCATGTGCCGTTTCATTCAATTTTCAATTATAACATAACATGGCTAAGTCTCCTACCCCCCACTTAAACATGGCATTGTCCCCAATGACAAAAATAATTGAGAATTTAAGAAAAAGACTTAGCTCTGGAAACGGCTCTCAAGTAAAGGAACAATATCGGAGTAAATGTCAGCACGTTGTGGAGAAGCAAGTGAAAACCTGTATAAGCAGACAAACTCCACGAAACCGTTAATAACACCATGTCTATGGAAGTTATAGAATAATGTGGCAGTAATGAGGTATAAATACCTAAAAACAGTTTAAGCCACTTTATTTTATACAACCAAAGACAAGAAAAATACTAATTAAATAGAAAGAAAAATAAACAAGCAACTAAAGATGATGGTCTTCATCTACAACCTCCACCGCCTAAATATTCTTAAAACCGGGTGGAGAAGACAAAGATCAAAAAGCATTACCCGACGTGGGAAAACACGAGGGTGACTCGATCGAAAAGGTATTCAATCCAGGAAAAGAGAAACTTGGTAAGGTATAACAGATTGAATGCGACCTATTGGCTAAAGATAAAATCAAATACTTAACGCAGAAACTCCTCGCTTGCATTGGATATCAACAACTTAGGGAGATGTAGCTACTCCTCGAAATTACTAATAACCCAATGTATCACGTAAAAGTCATAACCGTCATCAACAAGGTCGGATCGGTGTGATAGTTCAGAACAAAACTTATCATCTAGAAATACCGGAATAGACGGAAAAAAATGTGAAATTTAAAACTTCCGGTAGAAAGATAAGTTGTACTTTGATCGAACCAAAAATCTTTAAAATCTAGCTAGGGTCAGAGCTACACTTACCCCAACTAGGATCATGAAAATCAAAATGATAAAAAATAATCAATAAAACTTAGCAATATTTCAAATTCCGCAACACAAAGGTATTTTGTAAACAAAATGGAGGTTGAGAGTATGATGAGTTTAGAAAAAAGATACACATAAGGATGGGAAGAAAAGATAAAGGGTGGGTAAGAAATTGTGTTTTTGGGATGGAGAATTGTTTAAAGGAATGGGATTGGGTGGGAGAGTGAAACGGATGGAAAGGAAGAGAGGGGATGAAAGTATGGTTAGAAATGTGAACTGTGGGGCAGAATGGTGAGAGGATCGAAAAGTTTGAAGGTGAAAAAGTGTAAAGGGAAAGATAAGGATAATCGCAGAATGAATTGCACATCACTTTGGATTTTCACTCGGATCGCCATTCTAAAAAGTTTTGGAAGTTGACCAAAATTGTTCTTGTTCACACCAATCATTCTCTGATACATTTTCAATAATTCTCAAGCTCTCTTAATGCTTCCATCTTAAGGTGGATTGCTAAATTTCTTTTTCTTTAGCAATTTCTCGACTCTCCTACGGAACTCTATTTCACGTGGCCTATATTGAGTAAAAAAAGTTTTGCACATCCTTAGCCCAATGGCTATCGGAACATGGCAAAATAAAAAACCTCAACATATGTCACGTTACTTTTATTTGACTCAAAGAAAACAGAAAACCTAAAATCCTAGAAAGAAATCCTAAGGGTTTTAAAGAAGTAGTTCTGAGTTTAAAGTCCTCAGCTCGACTTTCCAAACAGTATCCTTGTCAGTCATTATTCTTGGATCACGAGATATTGACCCCTACGAACACTATAAGAGGTGGGCCCGTATTTGTTGTGGATTAATACCCTTCCTTGGTTGTGAGACCTAGGAAACGACATTTATCCATACCATTTATACAAAGCTCTTACCTCGGCTCTCGTTTTAGGAACTAGTGAATTCTAAGAAAATCGGTTAAAATTACGGTTTTGGCCTTGACAATAAGAAACAATGAATCAAAGTACTCCGAATAAGGTCGGTTATGTAGGCAAGCCTACGCCGTCTTATTCGTTGGAACATATGTGACAGTTCAGGCCAATCCGTCAAGATTAAGCCCCGTTTAGCCCGAAGGCTTATCGGCTATGCTAAGTCTTGTTGAACTGCTGTAACATACATCACACGTGGAGGGGAGTCGATTGAGCCGAGGCTCGGTTAAACTCGCCCAGCCATGGTTAGAACATTTCCGAACCAATGTACTAAGAGTCTCCGATTTCTAAATTGTCACCCAAAGCGTAATCTCGTTTCTGTTTAAGGTGGGTTCACCGAGAAGCCATCACCATAAAACTCAACGAAAGCAGAAGATGGTGTTCTCTCAAAACTCAACGTCTTCTTTAGATTGAGAATGCTTAAACTACACAATTTGTTGCTCCCCTGGCCAGTAGAAGCAATCTCATGCATAGGACAAAGAGATTTTAACAGAACTACGAGGAACTCTTTATTCACTGCTTCCTTTCAACGACTACATGTTTTCTTACACCCTCTAGATGAGACAGATATGGGGCAAAACCATCGACACTAATAAAATTATTCTTACAAACCAACTCCGGGCTAAGATTCATACTAAGGTTCAAGTATAGGCTAACTTATGCTCAAAAAACCAAAAGGTAGTAAAACATAAGCAAAAAAAAGGGTAGTACCTTGCCTTCAACATTGTACCACGAAGAATTTAAGCCTTAAAATATATATTTTTTCCGGAGCCATCTTGGTGCTTTAATGGTATTGCTTCCATCGCTTTTCCCATCGTAGAGTAGTAATTCCACATGTTGCTGGATTATTTTCTCAGCGCCCTTGAAAAATTACTGACTCAGATTATTGCTTCCCTGGTTTCTGCAAACAAAAGAAAAACAAAACAGACCGTAGACTGATTTTAACATGGTTTCCCATGCTGCTATCAGACCTACGGATTAAACATACGGGGATAAACAGACACGCGAAATTCCGGACTCGAAAAAACACAAATCAGAAACCGTGTAAACAGAACAAAACAAGAACAAAACAAAACAAAAAAAAAAATTATAAATTCTCGGTCGACCGAATCGGGTCTCTCGGTCGACCGAATAAATATATATATATATATATATATATATATATATATATATATATATATATTTTTTTTTTAGAATCGGAATTTTCGGACGGAAAGCGGACAACCGTAGGGACTCAAAACGTAAAACTCGACTCTAAAAAAGAAAAACTCGACATGAATAAAAAATTATTTATATATAAAATTGACCGTTGGCTCCCCAAAGCAACGGCGCCAAAAACTTGATCGGGGTCAATCAGGTAATAAAATACTTGACCACCATAAACCAATACTAGCAAGAGGACTAGGCCCATCGTAGTATAGCTATAGTGAATCAAGGTCGATCCCACAGGGAACCAATTGTGGATCATCTTATATAAAAACAATTAATTAAACATGTCAAGGACATAGAGGCGGTCTACGACCAACATAAGACAAGAAAAGTAAAGACACGACTCGACACAACGTAATTAACCTCCCCAATTATAGTCTTTATCGTTTGGACCTAGATAATTTATATAATAAACTGAACTTATTAACTGTCAATCCATTTGTATCTATCTTAGATTGGCTACGGGAGTCATCCTCTTTAACTTGACTTAGCACCGGTAAGTCACTAAATCACTGTGATATTGTTACGTGACTTCGCCTTTTAGTGCCTCCATCTCATATAACTCACACGCTTACGACTCTAAGGATGCCGATATTGACCGTACACCTCGTCTAGGCAACATTCCTATGGTTAGGCGTACTTCCTAAACGATCACTCAAGCTCTCGTCCAACTAGCAATTACCAAGTTATAGTCTCATGCTAATCTACGACGTACGTATAAGCAAGTGCATGCAATTCCCGAATATAAACCTACCTAGATAACGCTGAACGTCCGAAGATCAATTCATGAGCCTACCTAAGAGTTTTATATCGGTATTTCCTTCTTACACGTTTTAAGTAAATTAAGCGAGTGACGTAGCCATAGCCATACCTACTGAGATAATAAATTCTATTAAGTTAACCTAACCATAAAGACGTGGCTATTTAACGGATGAACAGGGGGCTCGGTCGACCGAATAGGTGGGCTCGGTCGACCGAGTGAACTCATTCGGTCACCCGAATCAATTTCGTCCCCGCATTACATCCCCGAACATATCTCTCGGCGTTTCATCATACGTACGATTAAACAGTAACTCGTAAAGCATTCATATAAACTAACTTAGATACACATTAATTAAACAATACAGATTCGTGGATAGAAACTAAGTAGATGACGTAGGTTATGGGATCCCCATAGACAAGGTGTCGCCACATCCCTAATGTCATAGCCTAGATCTACATCATCTAGCTATGAATAACTAATTCAAACGATAAAGCATAATTGGGAGGGATTAATTACTTAAAAGAAAGAAACAGAAAATAAAGGCTTACATATTGCAGCCCTTAAATTGCTGGAAACCCTCAAATTATTCTACATTGTATCAAAGTTGTATTATGAATTGTAAGATTGAAGAAAGAATGAAGGGATTGAAGGAATGATTTACAATTTCTCGTAGCTGCTGCTTATATAGGAGTTTCTACCGACTTATGAAGGATCTAAAAGATATACACGCAAAAATCCCATAAGTGACCGAACCGACATACTCGGTCGACCGAATGATAGGGCTCGGTCGACCGATCCTTTTTCTGCACGTGTTAAACGTTTCTCTCGTCTATCTTGTTCCCCACTGCATGCTTTCGTGTTGATCTGATTAATCTTTCATTTAATGCTCCGATTTTCTTCCTCTATTATCTTGAGACCATTGATTGAATGACATTAATCCTCCCGATTTGTCGTGATCTACAAAATCAGCATTTATCGCACAATAAATCGGCTTTTAATAATAAAAACAGCTAAATACCAAATATCATATTAATAATCAATTAACATTAAATAATAAATATAAACGAGTGATTTAATATGAAATACACATTATTAATCTCGATTTAAGGTCAACGTTGATGACTTTTACGGGTATAATTTGACCGTCATCATTACGAAAGAAAAAACACAAATTTCTACTCGTTATAAAGGGAAAACACAAATTTCTGGCGATGTCAACTCATTATCAGGGAAAAATACATTTTTTCTGCATGGAGAACTCGTTTCTAGACAAAAACACAAATTTAAACTCGTTAATAAGAAGAAAACATGAATTCAAATTCATTACCAAAGAAAAAACACAAATTTCTACTCGTTATAAAGGGAAAACACAAATTTCCGTCAATGTCAACTCGTTATCAGGGAAAACAATATTTTTTCTGCAGGGACATCTCGTTACCAGAGAAAAACAAAAATTTGAACTCATTAATAATAAGAAAACATTAATTTGAACTCGTTACCAAAGAAAAAACACAAATTTCTACCCGTTATAAATGGAAAACACAAATTTCCGGAGATGTCAATAAGTTATCAGGAAAAAATACATTTTTTCTCCAAGGAAAACACGTTACTAGATAAAAACACAAATTTGAACACGTTAATAAGAAGAAAACATGAATTCAAACTCGTTACCAAAGAAAAAACACAAATTTCTACTCGTTATAAATGGAAAACACGAATTTCCGGTGATGCCAACTCGTTATCAGGGAAAAATACATTTTTTCTACAAGGACAACTCGTTACCAGAGAAAAACACAAATTTGAACCCGTTAATAAGTAGAAAACATGAATTCAAACTCGTTTCCAAAGGAAAAACACAAATTTCTACTCGTTATAAAAGGAAAACACAAATTTGCGGCGATTTCAACTCGTTATCAGGGAAAAATACATTTTTTCTGCAAAGACAACTCGTTACCAGAGAATAACACAAATTTGAACTCGTTAATAAGAAGAAAACATGAATTAGAACTCATTACCAGAGAAAAACACAAATTTCTACTCGTTATAAAGGTAACACAAATTTCTGGCAATGTAACTCGTTACCAGGGAAAAATTCTTTTTTTCTGCAAGGGCAACTTGTTACTAGAGAAAAACACAAATTTGAACTCGTTAATAAGAAGAAAATATGAATTTGAACTCGTTACCAAAGAAAAAACACAAATTTCTACTCGTTATAAAGGGAAAACACAAATTTCCGGAATTGTCAACTCGTTATCCTGGAAAAAACATTATTTTCGTCAAGGACAACTGATTACCAGAGAAAAACACAAATTTGAACTCGTTAATAAGAAGAAAACATGAATTCGAACTCGTTACCAAAAATAAACACAAATTTCTACTCGTTATAAAGGGAAAACACAAATTTCTGGTGATGTCAACTCGTTATCAGGGAAAAATACATTTTTTCTACATGGAGAACTCGTTACTAGACCAAAACACAAATTTAAACTCGTTAATAAGAAGAAAACATGAATTCAAACTCGTTACCAAAGAAAAAACACAAATTTCTACTATTTATAAAGGGAAAACACAAATTTCCGGCGATGTCAACTCGTTATTAGGAAAAATACATTTTCTGCAAAGACAACTCGTTATCAGAGAAAAACACAAATCTGAACTCGTTAATAAGAAGAAAACATGAAATTGAACTCGTTACCAAAGAAAAACACAAATTTCTACTCGTTATAAAGGGAAACACAAATTTCTGGCAATGTAACTCGTTATCAGGGAAAAATTCTTTTTTTCTGCAAAGGCAACTTGTTACTGTAGAAAAACACAAATTTGAACTCGTTAATAAGAAGAAAACATGAATTCGAACTCGTTACCAAAGAATAAACACAAATTTCTACTCGTTATAAAGGGAAAACGAAATTTCCGGCTATGTCAACTCGTTGTCCGGAAAAAACGTTTTTTTCATCAAGAGACAACTCGTTACTGAGAGAAAAACACAAATTTGAACTCGTTAATAAGAAGAAAACATGAATTCGAACTCGTTACCATAGAAAAAACAAAATTTTCTACTCATTATAAATGGAAAACACAAATTTCCGGTGATGTCAACTCGTTATCAGGGAAAAATACATTTTTTCTGCATGGAGAACTCGTTACTAGACAAAAACACAAATTTAACCTCGCTAAAAAGAAGAAAACTTGAATTCAAACTCCACTACAAGAAATCTGTGTTTTAATAAGGGTAATTTAATAAGAGGATAAAAATTTGTCATTAGAGTATACTTATAATGAGGGGATATAATTTATATTAATAAAAAAATTTGGTTGGTGACCAAATTTTGAAACCACTCATAATTGATCATATTTCCTCTCATTATGTACACTACAAATATATACCCCTCATTATTTTTATCTTTTTTGTACTTTTTTAAGGGAATACAATTTTTTATAAAACAAAAAAACACCCACCCGATTAAGTCATTACCCATCTTCCCCAACCCTAAACTTTCCTCACATGATTGTCGAACCACTGCCTGCTGCCTTATCACCTCCAGCCACCTCCAGTCACCTCCAGTCACCAGTGATCAATCAACCACTGCTCATCGTAATATGGTAATCGATCAACCACCACTCATCGTCCTACTCCACAATAGGGGGCCTGAAAGGGAGTCGTGCCATCTCGTGACTCACCGCTCTTCTCCGCCGCCACGGTTCACCGGTGATTCCTTCTCTGTTCACTCCTTCCATTATCAGGTATGAATGGCTTCAACCTCTCCTTCTGATTCTAATTTCGTGTTGGTGCTAAATCCCTTTAAGAAATAGGGTTCTTGCGGCCTTTAATTCTGATTTTTCTTGGATTCGAAAAATAGCCGGCATCGTGTGTAGCCGGAGTTTGAAATGGGGAAATGATCTTTGTTCTAGCTAGGGTTCTGGCAATGTAAGAAAGTCTCACATTTTGATCGAATTAGTGGCACAGATTCTTACGAAAGAGCAATTTAAAGCTTGTTTTCATTCTGGCAATGTAAAATCATATCATACAATAGAAAAATGTGAGTTCCTCATATGCCCCACCCCCTATTTAGTAAATATTTTGTTAAATATGGGCCTTCACTATGCAAGCATTTTTTTCTTTATTTATATGTATCTTCCACAAATGTAGGTCAAGCAAGCAATTACAGAGGAAACAAAAAAGTCAAAAATCTTGGCACTCATTACTGCTCTAAAGAAGCTATGTAATCACCCAAAGGTATAGGATATTAATTATTGTAGTGGAAGTTGTTCAGTTGGCTTTCCTTCTTTGCAGCACTGATTCTGTACTTTTATCTGTATATAATATACCAATGTGGCACCATAGTGACAAATTGACAATCGACTTTTCACAGTCAATTCTAGAGCTGTGATTTGACTTTACGCTGGTCAATTGTTACAATCAACCGACTGAAAGTTGATTTTAAAGCTGAGAATCAACTTTCCATCGGTTGATTGTTTCCGGTGTAGTGCCATGCAAAAAACATTGTGGTGCAAGTAAAGGGACAATATCACTTTTTGCTTGAACATTCTAGTATCTATGATGTAGGAGACTGATCTCTCAATGAGATATTAGGATGAATTGAAAATTTACTGGCTACTTTTTTTTATGGTCAGGCCTCGAGGAAACTCGTATCGAGAAACCTCTGTCCGGCTTATCATCTGGGTATTTATATCCCATCTGTATGATCAGATCTGAGTTATGGATACCTTCTTGTGAAGGTCCATTGCAATTGTTCTGGAATCTGTACTGTACCACGTTATTCAACCTGAATATTTAGAAAATCAGACATTTTTGGTGAAATAATTCTTACTTAGGTGGCTTATGTAAATATCTTGTATTACTTGAGTCTTGACTATACGTCCTAGTGTCTCGTATCTTCTTTCATCAAGCATTGTGTTTGTATGTTGGTGTTAGTGTAAGAAGATTTGAGTCGCGCACCCTTGCACTTGTCTTTTGTTCATTTGATTTAGACTCATCTATTTTATAAATACGCACAAGTATATTAGCTCTCCTACCTAAATTTTGAAGTACGTATTGCCCGTTGATATACATGCACAGTTTGAGTGAATAAAGACTTGTGCTGTTATGAATTTACTCTTTTATAATGCACAGTGCTTTTACCCCTTCTTTTAGCTAATAGATGATACGATCAAAAGTGGGAGTCCGGGAACATCTGGGCTTGAGGACTGCTTGCGCTTTCTCCCCCAGAGATGTTTTCAGGAAGGTACTAAAGTTGTTCATAACAATATTGTTCTCTCTCTCTGAGTGTGTGTGCATGTGTCTCAATGGCTGCCTTCCTTATTAGGTCTGGAGCATGGACGGGCGGAGATGGGCTTTAGGTGGAATTCTCTGGGAAAATGCATGTGCTGCACGCTTACTAGCTCGCCTCCGCGAGAAAACTGATGACCGCATTGTTCTAGTCTCAAACTACACACAGGTACTTGATGCTGTACAATAAAGTTACTGCCTGTAGATAACATGTTTTCTACATATATGTTCTTGTTCAACGAATGATCTTTACATGTGTATTTTGAGTCAGGCATTGGATTCTTCTCTTACCTGTCAGTCAATGGAACCACTTCCTGAGTTTGTTTAGGTCCTCAATTGTCTAATTTTAATGACATAAAAATCGTTTCAAACTAATTTGCACATAATAGCAAATTAATTTGAAATAATAGCAACTAGTGATGATAGTTTTAGTAGAATCAAAGATGGAATTTCAAATTTCCTTAATTTTTGGAATTTGAATGAGTTTTGTGTATTTTGTCTAAAACATTAGTTTTAGACAAAATACTCCAGGAAGCAAAAGATCATAAGACTATAGTATGTGATAGCATTTTATTTGCTAGTTTTGAAAATTGAAGGTATTCATATTGCACATTCTTATGCTTTCTTTTGCATTACCTTATTTGACATTAAATACGATCTCTTAATTAATTTCTTGCTTTTATTCCATTTGTTTGTTTCTATATTGAGCTTCTTCAAATAAAATCATATTATCATGATAAAAGTAATATTTCTGCGTGATCAAATTTTCTTTTGTTCTCATATCTATTTGATCATTCTACTTCAAATCATTGTACTATCTGACTTGTCTGTAGGCATGGTAGAAGTTTCAATTTGCATATTCTTTTTTTCAATGGTTCCTCTGATTTATCGTGAATATGCACGGCTTAGTGTGATAAAGACGAAAGTTTTAGTCAAAATCTTAGTTCTATTCCATGGTTTTATAAATGCCATAGAACATACATGACGGTTCCTTTTGTATAACTCTGACTGTGTCTGATATAGAATTGCCAAGCATGACAAGCTCATAGCTAGTAGTGGGCTAGGCGACGTCAAGGCGAAGAGGAATCGACTGGTCGCCTAGGTGACGCCTAGGCAATGCCTGGCCATGCAGGCGATACCTTTCCAACATCTTTGAATATTGATGCTACATTGTTGAAATGCTAGAAAACACAAAACATCCTCTCACCATTGAACCAAGGACCAATGAGAGTTGCATAATAGTAAACCAAAAAAAGCGATCAGAAAGCAACTCCACCTCACCTCTCGCCTTAATAACTATGGATAAGCTAACTTCCAAATTACTACAGAACACTTGCGTCTATTGAACAGTAAGCTGGAAAAATACTGTTCGCTGGACACAAATATCAGTAAGCAGATAGGAGACTTAAGTTTCTTCAGTGACTTGGTTTTAATATTGATTTCTTTAACTTCATGGTGTTAAAGTCATTCTGCTAACGATAGCATGCCATATATTTTTCTGTACTGGCTTTATCCCTCTTTAGTGGGAAAAACTTAAACAAAACTGCTATACACTAGGAATGTGTTAAGTATTCAAAGAATGAATTTCCTTGCTTTGGGCGTAAGAGCGCACTTTTCTCCTTTAACAGTTGACTTTATACTCTTTATCCAGTCTTATCTATGATAATCACTGGACAGTATAGTAACTGGTTTGTAGATATCATCGTTGTTGCTATGTGACCTTTTATCCTTCTCTATTTTCTATCTTGTGACACATGGGGTTTGCGGATGCTTAGACATTGGGCCTTTTTGCACAATTATGCCGTGAACGAAGATATCCGTTTCTAAGGCTTGACGGTACTACATCAATCAATAAGAGGCAGAAATTAGTCAACTGTTTTAACGATCCGTCAAAGGTATGTATTTCATCCCAAGTTATCCATCTATACTAAACTGGGAATAGACAGAATCCATGACGTTCATTTAACCCATTACATGTAGGATGAGTTTGCGTTTCTCTTGAGTAGCAAGGCTGGGGGTTGTGGTCTAAATCTGATTGGTGGAAATAGATTGGTTCTGTTTGATCCTGACTGGAATCCTGCCAACGACAAACAAGTAAACTATTTCTCTACTCCACTGTGATTGGACAAAGGAGCAAGAAATATTATTTGTTTCTTTTTTCATTTTTCTTCTTCTGTCGTGTTATTTGCAGGCGGCAGCAAGAGTATGGAGGGATGGACAAAAGAAGAGTCTTTATTTACAGATTTTTGAGTACCGGCACCATTGAGGAAAAAATAATCCCCTACAACTTAAGAATGAAGCTTTTGCTGAAGGTTTTTTATCATCATGTGTTGCCTTTGCAGTTCTGAGATTCATGAAAAACTTGGCTGCAACCGATGTGATCATGATACAGAGGTGATTTTCAGAGAACCAAAAGCGAACCTTGAAAATCATCCATGTCATTCTGATCAAGAAGACATATAATCATTTGCTAGCGTTGCTGGCTGCTTGAACAAGTTAAAAGATTCTGAGAAACAGGTTATATATACATGTTTTGACTTTCGAGAGCCTTTCTCTTGAATGGTCCATTTGTTTTTGTATCTTTTATATTTGTGGCCCTTCAATTGTAGGTGGGCACTCCCAAAGAAGAAGATTTAGCTAACTGGGGGCATCATTTTAACCCTTCATCAGTACCTGACACCATCTTCCAGAATGCAGCAGGAGACGAGGTAAAAGGACTCACTCTCGAGTCTTTTATCAGTAATTCTTTTACGAGGAATGCTACTGACACGACATGATTTTACAGCATTTATCATCATCGTGTTTTTGTACGTTTCATTTGTTTTCACAAATCAAGTTGGTGGAAAACTTGTACCCGTGGAATCAAAAGTTAGGCCAAACGCACAAAACGATGTAGGTTCTATGAACAAACTCGTTCGAAAAGAAAATATCCCCCGCAAGTCTATGCTTCCGCCGCCGCCACAACGCCAACCAGTTTTTAAAGGCAAACATGTATGTACATTAACTTCCCCTAAAAATCATTTACCCCATAAAAGATTATCTCCTGAAACCTCAAATAATGATGACGATTTTGAGTAAGAGATACGATCATGACCGTTAACCTGTTATGATTTTTGGCCATGAAAGTAGATTTTTTTTCTACTAATTACACATACTTACATGTATATTACAGTGGAATTAATTGATTAATGTGTCTTATTAATCAATAGTCAACAAGAATGTGTAGTGTATAAATATCAATTTTTAAATCTGAGAATTTGTTTTGTAGCTCAAATTGATTCCTAAAAAAAAAGGTTGAACCCCAACCCGGGTACACATTTTATAATTGACTATTTGACTTGTACTTATATTTTACAGTTTATATTGAGGAGGACTAATGCGTTATTGTCGAATCACTTACCACCAAAGGTACACATGATACGTTTGCCATCGGTGCTTTATGATGTGGCTACATTTTATAGAATTTTGAATTTAGTTATGATGCTATGTGGCAGCAAGTCTCATTCATGTTGTGGGGTTTTAAATTTCTTGAATTCATGTTCCTCTGTGTGCATAGAACATTTCAATAGCTCAACCTGTTTGTTGCTCCTGCTTGCATTCGATTATGCCTTTTTGAGCAGATTCAATCTTCTGTATTTTCTTATTTTTGCAGCAAGCTAGTTTTAGAGCTGTATTGGTTTTGTTATACAAATGCAATATGTGCATCAAATGCTTATTTTTTTCGGTGTTGAGGAATATATCAATGATGCTGTTAAGGTTTAATTGGGTTTTGCTGTTGATTTTTCTGGTGTTTCGGGGCTGCTGCACATGTCTTGGCCTGCTCTAAATGGCTGTTGTTGTTCTGCCACTTCAGCTGCACATTGGATCTTTGTTTAGGATTTTGTTTTTTTGAATATATAGGAGCAACAGTGTTAAAAGAATTGTTGGTGGCTTATGAATGGCTGTGTTTGTTGGCAAATGGTTGTGTTAACCAAGGTTGGGAGCAGCAAACTTTGCTTGGCACCAGTCATCACATTGGATTAGAACATGCTTCCTGTGAGTCCTTTGGATGTCTAGTTTAGTTTTTTTAGTGGTAGGTTTTTTACCTTGTTTTCATTTGGGAGTTGCATCCCCCTTTGTTTTTGTTTTTTTTTGGCACCAGTCATCATTTTTGTTTCTTGATGTGATTCATTGTTATTTGGTTGAGCCATTTCCAAGATTTCACATATTATTTTGAACTTCTGTACAGTTCTTTGCGTTACTATAAAGCAGTGACACATGGTGGCTAAAGCAACATTTGGTTGAAAGCAAAAATAGCGTCGGCCTAGCATCCGTTGTAAAAGAAATGGAAAAGGCGACAGTCATGAAGCACCGACTTGGAGAGTGAATTTGAAGTTCATGATCTTGTATTATTTTGGTTAGTAAAGTGCTGCTATAACATTCATTTAACATATTCTCATTAAATGTGCTTTCGTTTTCATGGGTTGTTTTCCGTTCTTATTATACTTATACATAGTACCTTTCTTGATTTAGTTGTGTGCACATGCCTAGTATTAGTGTTTTATTCTAGAATAATGGATGGAAAATAACAGAAGATATCATATGCTAACATGGATATGGCGGGACTTAAGATACGTATTTATGACGTTTTCTTGTATAAAATTAGTTTTTTCTCACTTTTGTTCTATTGATTCAAGAGTGTTGTTATTTATGCTTATGGATTGTTTTTCAATAGCTGACAACTTATTTTTCATCTAGTAATGTGTTTTATTTTGCTTGATGGTGATGGGATGAGTCGTCATTGAATCACGATTTAGTGAGAGTTTGGTTTACGTACAATGAGGGTATATACTATCGTTTCAAATATTTGAAGAGGGGAAATCCGGTCATTAAAAGTCACTTTCTGGTCATGAAGACTTTTAATGACGGGAAATTCACTCTCATCGCCCTCTCGTTATTTCCTCTCTATGTAAAGGTCGATAATGAAAGTAAACAGTCCCGTCATGATTGATAATTTTTAATGAGAGTAAAATACCCATCACTAATGAGAAATAGCAATAGCCACGGGATCGTTTTACTCTCATTATTCACCTTTACATAGAGAAGCAGTAACGAGGGTCGATGAGACTAAATTTCCCGTCATTAAAAGTCTTTCATGACGGGAAAGTGACTTTTAATGACCGGATTTCCCCTCATTAAAACTCAAATTTCTTGTAGTGCTCGTTACCAAAGAAAAAACACAAATTTCTACTCGTTATAAAGGGAAAACACAAATTTCCGTCGATGTCAACTCGTTATCAGGGAAAACAATATTTTTTCTGCAGGGAAAAATCGTTACCAGAGAAAAACACAAATTTGAACTCATTAATAAGAAGAAAACATTAATTTGAACTCGTTACAAAAGAAAAAACACAAATTTCTACCCGTTATAAATGGAAAACAAAAATTTCCGGCGATGTCAACTCGTTATCAGGAAAAAATACATTTTTTCTCAAAGGATAACACGTTACTTAGAAAAACACAAATTTGAACACTTTAATAAGAAGAAAACTTGAATTGAATTCGAACTCGTTACCAAAGAAAAACACAAATTTCTACTCGTTATAAATGGAAAACACGAATTTCCGGTGATGCCAACTCGTTATCAGGGAAAAATACATTTTTTCTACAAGGACAATTCTGTACCAAAGAAAAACACAAATTTGAACTCGTTAATAAGTAGAAAACATGAATTCAAACTCGTTTCCAAAGGAAAAACACAAATTTCTACTCGTTATAAAAGGAAAACACAAATTTGCGGCGATGTCAACTCGTTATCAGGGAAAAATACATTTTTATGCAAGAAAAACTCGTTACTAGAGAAAAACACAAATTTGAACTCATTAATAAGAAGAAAACATGAATTCGAACTCGTTACCAAAGAAAAAACACAAATTTCTACTCGTTATAAAGGGAAAACACAAATATCCGGTGATGTCAACTCGTTATCAGGGAAAAGAATATTTTTTCTGCAAAGACAACTTGTTACCAGAGAAAAACACAAATTTGAACTCGTTAATTAGAAGAAACATGAATTCGAACTCGTTACCAAAGAAAAAACACAAATTTCTACTCGTTATAAAGGGAAAACACAAATTTCCGGCGATGTCAAACTCGTTATCAGGGAAAAATACATTTTTTCTGCAAAGACAACTCGTTACCAGAGAAAAACACAAATTTGAACTCGTTAATAAGAAGAAAACATGAATTTGAACTCGTTACCAAAGTAAAACACAAATTTCTACTCGTTATAAAGGGAAACACAAATTTCTGGCAATGTAACTCGTTATCAGGGACAAATCCTTTTTCTCCAGGGGCAACTTGTTACTAGAGAAAAACACAAATTTGAACTCGTTAATAAGAAGAAAACATGAATTCGAACTCGTTACCAAAGAATAAACACAAATTTCTACTCGTTAAAAAGGGAAAACACAAATTTCCGGCTATGTCAACTCGTTATCCGGGAAAAAACGTTTTTTCGTCAAGGACAACTCGTTACTAGAGAAAAACACAAATTTGAACTCGTTAATAAGAAGAAAACATGAATTCGAACTCGTTACCAAAGAAAAAACACAAATTTCTACTCCTTATAAAGGGAAAACACAAATTTCCGGCGATGTCAACTCATTATCAGGGAAAAATACATTTTTTCTGCATGGAGAACTCGTTACTAGAAAAAAACACAAATTTAAACTCGTTAATAAGAAGAAAACATGAATTCAAACTCGTTACCAAAGAAAAAACACAAATTTCTACTCGTTATAAAGGGAAAACACAAATTTCCGTCGATGTCAACTCGTTTTCAGGGAAAACAATATTTTTTCTGCAGGGACATCTCGTTACCAGAGAAAAACACAAATTTGAACTCGTTAATAAGAAGAAAACATTAATTTGAACTCGTTACCAAAGAAAAAACACAAATTTCTACCCGTTATAAATGGAAAACACAAATTTCCGGCGATGTCAATTCGTTATCAGGAAAAAATACATTTTTTCTCCAAGGATAACACGTTACTAGAGAAAAACACAAATTTGAACACGTTAATAAGAAGAAAACATGAATTCGAACTCGTTACCAAAGAAAAAACACAAATTTCTACTCGTTATAAATGGAAAACACGAATTTCCGGTGATGCCAACTCATTATCAGGGAAAAATACATTTTTTCTACAAGGACAACTCGTTGCCAGAGAAAAACACAAAATTGAACCCGTTAATAAGTAGAAAACATGAATTCAAACTCGTTTCCAAAGGAAAAACACAAATTTCTACTCGTTATAAAAGGAAAACACAAATTTGCGGTGATGTCAACTCGTTATCAGGGAAAAATACATTTTTTCTGCAAAGACAACTCGTTACCAGAGAAAAACACAAATTTGAACTCGTTAATAAGAAGAAAACATGAATTAGAACTCATTACCAAAGAAAAACACAAATTTCTACTCGTTATAAAGGTAACACAAATTTCTGGCAATGTAACTCGTTACCAGAGAAAAATTCTTTTTTTCTGCAAGGGCAACGTGTTACTAGAGAAAAACACAAATTTGAACTCGTTAATAAGAAGAAAACATGAATTCGAACTCGTTACCAAAGAAAAAACACAAATTTCTACTCGTTATAAAGGGAAAACACAAATTTCCGGCAATGTCAACTCGTTATCCTGGAAAAAACATTTTTTTCGTCAAGGACAACTCATTACCAGAGAAAAACACAAATTTGAACACGTTAATAAGAAGAAAACATGACGAACTCGTTACCAAAAAAAAACACAAATTTGAACACGTTAATAAGAAGAAAACATGAATTCGAACTCGTTACCAAAAAAAACACAAATTTCTACTCGTTATAAAGGGAAAACACAAATTTCTGGCGATGTCAACTCGTTATCAGGAAAAAATACATTTTTTCTACATGGAGAACTCGTTACTAGACAAAAACACAAATTTAAACTCGTTAATAAGAAGAAGACATGAATTCAAACTCGTTACCAAAGAAAAAACACAAATTTCTACTAGCTATAAAGGGAAAACACAAATTTCCGGCGATGTCAACTCGTTATCAGGGAAAAATACATTTTTTCTGCAAAGACAACTCGTTACCAGAGAAAAACACAAATTTGAACTCGTTAATAAGAAGAAAACATGAATTTGAACTCGTTACCAAAGAAAAACACAAATTTCTACTCGTTATAAAGGGAAACACAAATTTTTGGCAATGTATCTCGTTATCAGGGAAAAATTCTTTTTTTTCTGCAAAGTCAACTTGTTACTAGAGAAAAACACAAATTTGAACTCGTTAATAAGAAGAAAACATGAATTCGAACTCGTTACCAAAGAATAAACACAAATTTCTACTCGTTATAAAGGGAAAACACAAATTTCCGGCTATGTCAACTCGTTATCCGGGAAAAAACGTTTTTTTTCATCAAGGACAACTCGTTACCAGAGAAAAACACAAATTTGAACTCGTTAATAAGAAGAAAACATGAATTCGAACTCGGTACCAAAGAAAAAACAAAAATTTCTACTCATTATAAATGGAAAACACAAATTTCCGGCGATGTCAACTTGTTATCAGGGAAAAATACATTTTTTCTGCATGGAGAACTCGTTACTGGACAAAAACATAAATTTAAACTCGCTAATAAGAAGAAAACTTGAATTCAAACTCGTTACCAAAGAAAAAACACAAATTTCTACTCGTTATAAATGGAAAACATAAATTTCCGTCGATGTCAACTCGTTATCAGGGAAAACAATATTTTTTCTGCAGGGACAACTTGTTAAAAGAGAAAAACACAAATTTGAACTCGTTAATAAGAAGAAAACATTAATTTGAACTCGTTACAAAAGAAAAAACACAAATTTCTACCCGTTATAAATGGAAAACACAAATTTCCGGCGATGTCAACTCGTTATCAGGAAAAAATACATTTTTTCTCGAAGGATAACACGTTACTAGAGAAAAACACAAATTTGAACACTTTAATAAGAAGAAAACATGAATTCGAACTCGTTACCAAAGAAAAAACACAAATTTCTTCTCGTTATAAATGGAAAACACGAATTTCCGGTGATGCCAACTCGTTATCAGGGAAAAATACATTTCTTCTACAAGGACAACTCGTTACCAAAGAAAATCACAAATTTGAACTCGTTAATAAGTAGAAAACACGAATTCAAACTCGTTTCCAAAGGAAAAACAAAAATTTCTACTCGTTATAAAAGGAAAACACAAATTTGCGGCGATGTCAACTCGTTATCAGGGAAAAATACATTTTTCTGCAAAAACAACTCGTTACTAGAGAAAAACACAAATTTGAACTCATTAACAAGAAGAAAACATGAATTCGAACTCGTTACCAAAGAAAAAACACAAATTTCTACTCGTTATAAAGGGAAAACACAAATATCCGGTGATGTCAACTCGTTATCTGGGAAAAGAATATTTTTTCTGCAAAGACAACTTGTTACCAGAGAAAAACACAAATTTGAACTCGTTAATTAGAAGAAAACATGAATTCGAACTCGTTACCAAAGAAAAAACACAAATTTCTACTCGTTATAAAGGAAAAACACAAATTTCCGGCGATGTCAAACTCGTTATCAGGGAAAAATACATTTTTTCTGCAAAGACAACTCGTTACCAGAGAAAAACACAAATTTGAACTCGTTAATAAGAAGAAAACATGAATTTGAACTCGTTACCAAAATAAAACACAAATTTCTACTCGTTATAAAGGGAAACACAAATTTCTGGCAATGTAACTCGTTATCAGGGACAAATCCTTTTTTTCTGCAGGGGCAACTTGTTACTAGAGAAAAACACAAATTTGAACTCGTTAATAAGAAGAAAACATGAATTCAAACTCGTTACCAAAGAAAAAACACAAATTTCTACTCGTTATAAAGGGAAAACACAAATTTCCGTCGATGTCAACTCGTTATCAGGGAAAACAATATTTGTTCTGCAGGGACATCTCGTTACCAGAGAAAAACACAAATTTGAACTCGTTAATAAGAAGAAAACATTAATTTGAACTCGTTACCAAAGAAAAAACACAAATTTCTACCCGTTATAAATGGAAAACACAAATTTCCGGCGATGTCAATTCGTTATCAGGAAAAAATAATTTTTTTCTCCAAGGATAACACGTTACTAGAGAAAAACACAAATTTGAACACGTTAATAAGAAGAAAACATGAATTCGAACTCGTTACCAAAGAAAAAACACAAATTTCTACTCGTTATAAATGGAAAACACGAATTTCCGGTGATGCCAACTCGTTATCAGGGGAAAATACATTTTTTCTACAAGGACAACTCGTTACCAGAGAAAAACACAAATTTGAACCCGTTGATATGTAGAAAACATGAATTCAAACTCGTTTCCAAAGGAAAAACAAAAATTTCTACTCGTTATAAAAGGAAAACACAAATTTGCGGCGATGTCAACTCGTTATCAGGGAAAAATACATTTTTCTGCAAAGACAACTCGTTACCAGAGAAAAACACAAATTTGAACTCGTTAATAAGAAGAAAACATGAATTAGAACTCATTACCAAAGAAAAACACAAATTTCTACTCGTTATAAAGGTAACACAAATTTCTGGCAATGTAACTCGTTACCAGGGAAAAATTCTTTTTTTCTACAAGGGCAACGTGTTACTAGAGAAAAACAAAAATTTGAACTCGTTAATAAGAAGAAAACATGAATTCGAACTCGTTACCAAAGAAAAAACACAAATTTCTACTCGTTATAAATGGAAAACATAAATTTCCGGCAATGTCAACTCGTTATCCTGGAAAAAACATTTTTTTCGTCAAGGACAACTCATTACCAGAGAAAAACACAAATTTGAACACGTTAATAAGAAGAAAACATGAATTCGAACTCGTTACCAAAAAAACACAAATTTGAACACGTTAATAAGAAGAAAACATGAATTCGAACTCGTTACCAAAAAAAACACAAATTTCTACTCGTTATAAAGGGAAAACACAAATTTCTGGCGATGTCAACTCGTTATCAGGAAAAAATACATTTTTTCTACATGGAGAACTCGTTACTAGACAAAAACACAAATTTAAACTCGTTAATAAGAAGAAAACATGAATTCAAACTCGTTACCAAAGAAAAAACGCAAATTTCTACTAGCTATAAAGGGAAAACACAAATTTCCGGCGATGTCAACTCGTTATCAGGGAAAAATACATTTTTTCTGCAAAGACAACTCGTTACCAGAGAAAAACACAAATTTGAACTCGTTAATAAGAAGAAAACATGAATTTGAACTCGTTACCAAAGAAAAACACAAATTTCTACTCGTTATAAAGGGAAACACAAATTTTTGGCAATGTATCTCGTTATCAGGGAAAAATTCTTTTTTTCTGCAAAGTCAACTTGTTACTAGAGAAAAACACAAATTTGAACTCGTTAATAAGAAGAAAACATGAATTCGAACTCGTTACCAAAGAATAAACACAAATTTCTACTCGTTATAAAGGGAAAACACAAATTTCCGGCTATGTCAACTCGTTATCCGGGAAAAAACATTTTTTTTCATCAAGGACAACTCGTTACTAGAGAAAAACACAAATTTGAACTCGTTAATAAGAAGAAAACATGAATTCGAACTCGTTACCAAAGAAAAAACAAAAATTTGTACTCATTATAAATGGAAAACACAAATTTCCGGCGATGTCAACTTGTTATCAGGGAAAAATACATTTTTTCTGCATGGAGAACTCGTTACTGGACAAAAACATAAATTTAAACTCGCTAATAAGAAGAAAACATGAATTCAAACTCGTTACCAAAGAAAAAACACAAATTTCTACTCGTTATAAAGGGAAAACACAAATTTCCGTCGATGTCAACTCGTTATTAGGGAAAACAATATTTTTTCTGCAGGGACAACTTGTTAAAAGAGAAAAACACAAATTTGAACTCGTTAATAAGAAGAAAACATTAATTTGAACTCGTTACAAAAGAAAAAACACAAATTTCTACCCGTTATAAATGGAAAACACAAATTTCCGGCGATGTCAACTCGTTATCAGGAAAAAATACATTTTTTCTCAAAGGATAACACGTTACTAGAGAAAAACACAAATTTGAACACTTTAATAAGAAGAAAACATGAATTCGAACTCGTTACCAAAGAAAAAACACAAATTTCTACTCGTTATAAATGGAAAACACGAATTTCCGGTGATGCCAACTCGTTATCAGGGAAAAATACATTTTTTCTACAAGGACAACTCGTTACCAAAGAAAAACACAAATTTGAACTCGTTAATAAGTAGAAAACATGAATTCAAACTCGTTTCCAAAGGAAAAACACAAATTTCTACTCGTTATAAAAGGAAAACACAAATTTACGGCGATGTCAACTCGTTATCAGGGAAAATACATTTTTTCTGCAAGAACAACTCGTTACTAGAGAAAAACACAAATTTGAACTCATTAATAAGAAGAAAACATGAATTCGAACTCGTTACCAAAGAAAAAACACAAATTTCTACTCGTTATAAAGGGAAAAGACAAATATCCGGTGATGTCAACTCGTTATCAGGGAAAAGAATATTTTTCTGCAAAGACAACTAGTTACCAGAGAAGAACACAAATTTGAACTCGTTAATTACAAGAAAACATGAATTCGAACTCGTTACCAGAGAAAAAACACAAATTTCTACTCGTTATAAATGGAAAACACGAATTTCCGGTGATGCCAACTCGTTATCAGGGAAAAATACATTTTTTCTACAAGGGCAACTTGTTACAAGAGAAAAACACAAATTTGAACACGTTAATAAGAAGCAAACATGAATTCGAACTCGTTACCAAAGAAAAAACACAAATTTCTACTCGTTATAAATGGAAAACATGAATTTCCGGTGATGCCAACTCGTTATCAGGGAAGAATACATTTTTTCTACAAGGACAACTCGTTACCAGAGAAAAACACAAATTTGAACCCGTTAATAAGTAGAAAACATGAATTCAAACTCGTTTCCAACGGAAAAACACAAATTTCTACTCGTTATAAAGGGAAAACACAAATTTCAGGCAATGTCAACTCGTTATCCTGGAAAAAACATTTTTTTCGTCAAGGACAACTCATTACCAGAGAAAAACACAAATTTGAACTCGTTAATAAGAAGAAAACATGAATTCGAACTCCTTACCAAAAAAAAACACAAATTTATACTCGTTATAAAGGGAAAACACAAATTTCTGGCGATGTCAACTCGTTATCAGGGAAAAATACATTTTTTCTACATGGAGAACTCGTTACTAGACAAAAACACAAATTTAAACTCGTTAATAAGAAGAAAACATGAATTCAAACTTGTTACCAAAGAAAAAACACAAATTTCTACTAGTTATAAAAGAAAACACAAATTTCCGGCGATGTCAACTCGTTATCAGGGAAAAATACATTTTTTCTGCAAAGACAACTCGTTACCAGAGAAAAACACAAATTTGAACTCGTTAATAAGAAGAAAACATGAATTTGAACTCGTTACCAAAGAAAAACACAAATTTCTACTCGTTATAAAGGAAACACAAATTTTTGGCAATGTATCTCGTTATCGTGAAAAATTCTTTTTTTCTGCAAAGGCAACTTGTTACTAGAGAAAAACACAAATTTGAACTCGTTAATAAGAAGAAAACATGAATTCGAACTCGTTACCAAAGAAAAAACACAAATTTCTACTCGTTATAAAGGGAAAACACAAATTTTTGGCAATGTATCTCGTTATCAGGGAAAAATTCTTTTTTTTCTGCAAAGGCAACTTGTTACTAGAGAAAAACACAAATTTGAACTCGTTAATAAGAAGAAAACATGAATTCGAACTCGTTACCAAAGAATAAACACAAATTTCTACTCGTTATAAAGGGAAAACACAAATTTCCGGCTATGTCAACTCGTTATCCGGGAAAAAACGTTTTTTTCATCAAGGACATCTCGTTACCAGAGAAAAACACAAATTTGAACTCGTTAATAAGAAGAAAACATGAATTCGAACTCGTTACCAAAGAAAAAACAAAAATTTCTAATCATTATAAATGGAAAACACAAATTTCCGGCGATGTCAACTCGTTAACAGGAAAAAATACATTTTTTCTGCATGGAG
Organism: Gentiana straminea; assembly: GCA_036785695.1. Lineage (NCBI taxonomy): Eukaryota > Viridiplantae > Streptophyta > Magnoliopsida > Gentianales > Gentianaceae > Gentiana > Gentiana straminea. The sequence continues at coordinate 297,246 of JAVUPR010000270.1, read as the reverse complement.
AACTCGTTACAAGACAAAAACAGAAATTTAAACTCGCTAATAAGAAGAAAACATGAATTCAAACTCGTTACCAAAGAAAAAACATAAATTTCTACTCGTTATAAAGGGAAAACACAAATTTCCGTCGAAGTCAACTCGTTATCAGGGAAAACAATATTTTTTCTGCAGGGACAATTCGTTAGCAGAGAAAAACACAAATTTGAACTCGTTAATAAGAAGAAAACATTAATTTGAACTCGTTACAAAAGAAAAAACACAAATTTCAACCCGTTATAAATGGAAAACACAAATTTCCGGCGATGTCAACTCGTTATCAGGAAAAAATACTTTTTTTCTCAAAGGATAACACGTTACTAGATAAAAACACAAATTTGAACACTTTAATAAGAAGAAAACATGAATTCGAACTCGTTACCAAAGAAAAAACACAAATTTCTACTCGCTATAAATGGAAAACACGAATTTCCGGTGATGCCAACTCGTTATCAGGGAAAAATACATTTTTTCTACAAGGACAACTCGTTACCAAAGAAAAACACAAATTTGAACTCGTTAATAAGTAGAAAACATGAATTCAAACTCGTTTCCATAGGAAAAACACAAATTTCTACTCGTTATAAAAGGAAAACACAAATTTGCGGCAATGTCAACTCGTTATCAGGGAAAAATACATTTTTTCTACAAGAACAACTCGTTACTAGAGAAAAACACAAATTTGAACTCATTAATAAGAAGAAAACATGAATTCGAACTCGTTACCAAAGAAAAAACACAAATTTCTACTCGTTATAAAGGGAAAACACAAATATCCGGTGATGTCAACTCGTTATCAGGGAAAATAATATTTTTTCTGCAAAGAAAACTTGTTACCAGAGAATAACACAAATTTGAACTCGTTAATTAGAAGAAAACATGAATTCGAACTCGTTGCCAAAGAAAAAACACAAATTTCTACTCTTTATAAATGGAAAACACGAATTTCCGGTGATGCCAACTCGTTATCAGGGAAAAATACATTTTTTTTCTACAAGGGTAACTTGTTACTAGAGAAAAACACAAATTTGAACACGTTAATAAGAAGAAAACATGAATTCGAACTCGTTACCAAAGAAAAAACACAAATTTCTACTCGTTATAAATGGAAAACACGAATTTCCGGTGATGCCAACTCGTTATCAGGGAAAAATACATTTTTTCTACAAGGACAACTCGTTACCAGAGAAAAACACAAATTTGAACCCGTTAATAAGTAGAAAACATGAATTCAAACTCGTTTCCAAAGGAAAAACACAAATTTCTACTCGTTATAAAGGGAAAACACAAATTTCCGGCAATGTCAACTCGTTATCCTGGAAAAAAAAAATTTCGTCAAGGACAACTCATTACCAGAGAAAAACACAAATTTGAACTCGTTAATAATAAGAAAACATGAATTCGAACTCGTCACCAAAAAAAAACACAAATTTCTACTCGTTATAAAGGGAAAACACAAATTTCTGGCGATGTCAACTCGTTATCAGGGAAAAATACATTTTTTCTACATGGATAACTTGTTACTAGACAAAAACACAAATTTAAACTTGTTAATAAGAAGAAAACATGAATTCAAACTCGTTACCAAAGAAAAAACACAAATTTCTACTCGTTATAAAGGGAAAACACATATTTCCGGCGATGTCAACTCGTTATCCTGGAAAAAACATTTTTTTCGTCAAGGACAACTCATTACCAGAGAAAAACACAAATTTGTACTCGTTAATAAGAAGAAAACACGAATTCGAACTCGTTACCAAAAATAAACACAAATTTCTACTCGTTATGAAGGGAAAACACAAATTTTTGGTGATGTTGTAAGGTGTAGTGCCCGAAAGACAATTGTATAATTGTTTTAGGACAGAATTAATAATTCATCTTATTATATGCACTACTGAAAACCCTAAGTACCTCGTTTATGTAATCACATAACTCAGTGTATGGCTATACACAAGAGGATTGAGTTAGTGAGATGTACTTAAAATTAACTTAGTCCGTAGCGTTTATTAATCCGAGTATGGGTCTCATGATTAATTTGCTATTAATGCGCCTGTAACACTTTAGGTGTGACAGCCTTATCCGGACCGTCGGTAATAGGGTACCTAGTGGGGCATTTATATATGATGATAATCATATAGGGCCGGACCGATTTGATTTGAGTTCTCGATATAATTCCGTAATCGAGAAGTCTTATTGAATCACAAGATGATCATGTATGGATTAATCTTAATCCCGAGGTAATCACGACGATCGCTTAGACTAGGGTAGAGTTTGATGTGTTAGTAAGGATCACTTCGAAGTATGTGGTCCAACACTTCTCGTTGGCTCTATTCTCGGAATGAGTGAGTGGTCCGTGCTATCACGTATATGGAATCCATTCCTTCCCTCGGGAAGTAGAGAGACAGCTTCCTTATTTGTTGACCCTAGAACCGATCGATCGGCCGAGTTCATATTATATTGAATATGAACTAATTGATCACTAGGGGGTTAATGGTAAATAAGGATAAGATGTTTCGAGAAGGGTTTACGGAAATATCCCGAATCGAAATGAACAGTCTATGGAGGATTTATCCGTATGTAATGATTATATCAGTGGACGCTTTCGACTCATAAATTGAGTGTAAGTTATCTATATTCGATAGAGTTCGCTTTCGGGTTTATGGTGGTGTAATCCCGGAATTAATAGGTTGGATATAATTATTCTGTCTGACGAATAATTTTATCTAATTTATTGTAGCTACTGAATATGGGTCCATGGTCCCCGACGTGGCTCCCAAAATAGCATAATTGGATTTCTCGTCGTTTCACCTCAATTATAATTAAATAGTGGATTGGGCTATTTAATTTGATATGTGGATTAATTGTTTAGTTGGATTAAATAATTAAATACACGGAAAAGACATTTTTTCGTGGACTCGGCCCAAATTGGTGTGTTGATTTTTTGACCAAATTGGTCAAATATAGAAAATGCGTGGACCTTAATTGTTTAACAAGTGGGGCGCATGTTTTTATTATTTAGTTATCAAGAAATTAGTTTTCTTGGATAATTATTTGACATGTGATTTATCTTTTATTTGTTAAATGATAATTCATGGAATATTAGATAATAATATGATTTATCTTAATTTGTTTGGGATAATCATTTTATTTATCTTTTATTTGGAATAAAGGATTAATGTAATAATTATCTCTTAATTATTTAATCCTTGGAGGTTAAGTTTTACTCTCCTATATAAAGAGAGTTCTTCCAAGCCTTTTAAACATACTATTCACGTCACTATTCACAAGAGAAATTGGCTGAAAATTTCGGCCTCTATTCTTAGGGTTGAGTTGGAAAAATCTTCGGGATTTTTCCGGTAGCATATCAAGGAGGTCCGGCGGCGGGAAACACCATCCACCTGGTGTTGCTGGGAGACACACGTTGGAAGGCTGTGGCTTCTCAATCACGTGTTCTTGGAGACCTTTTGTTCTTGGAGTTAAGCACCATAAAAAGGTAGGCTCCTAAACCCCCTTGTAGGATTAGATCTTTTATTTATGTATTTTGTTTCGTTTAGATCTAGATCCGATGCCTTCCGCTGCGTAATCGGGTCGATCTTTAATTGATCCGAGGATATTACATCTAACAAGTGGTATCAGAGCCTTTGATCTAACGATCAAAGTATATGAATTTTAGATCTTGGAGTGGAAAAGCATGTTTTAGATGTTTTATTTCGTTTTTTTGGTAAAATTCGAATTTAATCATGATTGTATGCTTGTGATTGTTGTGGTTGAAGAGATGGATTGAGGTTGGTATTGTTTACTCGTTAGATCTATTGTAAACTCATATAAATTCGTTTATATGAGTATAGGAAATTTTGTAATTTTAATTTCCTAGAAGTAGATCTGTTTTGTTGCTGTTCCGTTTTTTATTTTTTCCCGGAGTTTGAGCCGTTGAAACGACAATCCCTCCGGTCAGAATGAAGAATAAAAGTTGAAGAACATGCCCTAAAAATTTCATGACGATCGGAGTCGATCTCGATGTCTGATCTCTGCTATAAAGTAGCTGCTGTAACAGAAAAGCACAGCATTAAAACCCTAGCTGTGAGTTCGTCGAATTTCTGGAAGATATTGGACCGTTGAAACGCAGATCCGACCGTTCAGATCGACTACCATGGAGTTATGAACAAGCCCTAAAAAAAATTTAAGGTCGATCGGGATTTGTCTCGATGCCCGATCGTCCCCAGGAAGACACTGTTGCGCCGCAGTTATAAACAGATGCAGCAGTTAGATCGGCGGATTGCTGGAGAAAATTGGACCATTGAAACGAAGATCCAACCGTTCAGATTGAAGTAGGCGGAGTGAAGAATAGATCCATAAAGTTTCATGACGATCAAGGTTCGTTTGGATTTCCGATCATCGATAATTCGCAGCAGCGTAGCAGATTAGCAAATAGTAAATCCTAGTTAGGGTTTGTGTTTTTTTTAATAGGATAGATACGGGGGTACCAACGATCCATCTCGGTGTTTACTTTTCGGTATAATTTTGTGTTTGATCAAGATTACGTGCTTAAAACCGGAAAATTGCCATGACTTGCATCTTCATGATTCCACTCCAATGCATACATGTAGCTAGTTTATTTCGAATAAATTAGGCATGTATAACTCGAATAATTAGTATGAATGCTTATTAATTTAATATGTGGTAGTTAAATAATAAGTAGCTAATTATAAAAACCGAGGACCCGGGTTTATGTCAATCGTTTACGATTTTAGTGATGGATTCTCGGTGAATCCCACTTGGATAAATCGTTGAGCTTTTTCGGTGATGGCTTCTCAGTGAACCCACCTTAAACAAAAACGAGATTACGCTTTGGGTGACAACTTAGAAATCGGAGAATCTTAGTACATGGGTTCGGAAATGGTCTAACCATGGTTGGGCGAGTTCAACCGAGCTTCGGCTCAATCGACTCCCCTCCACGTGTGATGTACGTTACGCGCTTCGATAGGACTTAGCATAGCCGATAAGCCTTCGGGCTAAACGGGGCTTCTCCCCGCCGGATTGGCCCGAACTCGTCACATATGTTCCAACGAATAAGACGGCGTAGGCTTGCCTACATAACCGACCCTATTCGGAGTACTTTGATTTATTGTTTCTTATTGTCAAGACCGCAACCGTAATTTGTAAACCCACCACTTTTTCAAAATATTGAGTGGGAGCGGGGAAGGCGACACCAACCCCACGGCCTCTACTATAGATGCAAGCACGTGAGAGAATGGTGACGCCTCGTGCCGCTTTGATTTCGGCCCCCTTCGGATGGTGTTCACCGCTATCAAAATTCAAGGCTTGGTCTCCGAAAGGATAGGATTTCGGGTACTCGTCGGGTCACCGACTCGCCCTCGTAGGCATACTCGGGGCGTACTCTGAGATCTGATATAGTAGGTCACACTCTTTATGGATATTTTCGAAATATCTAGGCTAGAAAAAGGAAGGTAATCAATGATTAAATGTCCGGGATGTCTGATTCCCGTGAGATGTTCGATTCTCGAAGCTTAATCATTGAGAGACATTGTCTCAGTTTAACCGTCATAGTACTGATATCGACCCTCTCGGACAGTACTATACGAGGTTAAATCCTTGGAATGGTAGGATAGACTTTATAGTTTATTATTCCTAAAATAAAAATCTAGTAGTGAAAATTTAATTTTGAATTTAACTTTCTGTCATATTACAACTTTAATCTCTAGACTACTGAACTGTTAGTAATAGGACTTCAACAAAAATGTGGAAAGTAACAAGTACGTTGTAATTATCAATAAATGCAGTTAACTTTTCGGAAGAAATTTTTCTCTTGAGCCTTTAAAAACTTAAGTGACATAGTACAGGTGTGTCACGGGTGTCACTCGTGTTGAACGAGAGACGACCATACTTAGTTTACAAAAGATGACATAGGACTATCAGATAAAATTCATTTAGTGAATTTTAAAAGTGTAATTACACATCAAATTTCTAATTGAAAAATTGGAAAATCATATACATAAGGCGTTGCTAGTTAGACGGTATTTGGAACCGATAAACTAGTGGGAGCCTTAGTCTTATGATTTGTTGTTTTTCTGAATAATTAGAAATGTGTAATGGAATGCACAAGAGTTTCTCCATTCATTGGAAAAACAAGAATAAGCGTTACTAGTTAGACAAGATTTGGAACCGATAAACTAGTGGGAGCTTAGTTCGGAGATTTTATAATCTTTGAAACATCATGAACACAAAAGTGTTCGCTAGTTAGACGATTTGGAACCGATAAACTAGTGGGAGCTTAGTTCTAGGTGATGTTCTAATCTTTGAAAAATCATAAATACAAAGTGTTTCTAGTTAGACGGTATTTGGAACCGATAAACTAGTGGGAGCTTTGGTCTTATGATTTGTCGATTAGAAAAATCGATAGTCCAAGCAAGTAACACTGAACATCCCATAGTTCAAGAATAGAGTCTACTCGAACGAACTGCTAGTTCAAGACTGTTTTCATTTAAGGAAAGTCGAGAATGGGAAAGAATGTTTATACGTGTCAGTCATCCAAACTAAGTAGTTTTAAGGCTAAATCCGAAAAATTAATGAATTGGAAATTAGAGGATAAGGAAAGTGATTTCGGATCACCGACCAATGCATCCTTAGCAATTTTCTCGAAAGCTAAGTTCTTTGGAAGAACTAGGTAGCTTTGCATTAAACGATAAACAAAATAGACAACGGGCGCTTATTTCGTATAGACTAGTGGGAGTGATATAAGGAAATGAATCTCGGATTCAATTCTTGAGTATCACGAAAAAATTCATTTTCTCGTTTTCGGATTCGTTGGAACGAGCGTATTCATTTTCAATAGGGTAATTTGTTTGTCTTATTGACGATGAATATAACATTCGTAGCGCGAATCCAAGACTCGTACTTTTGTTTGATAAAGTCAGAACCACTAAGCATTGCTGAAAAGGTATTAGTAACGCATCTTAAAACTATATAAACGCAAATGGTTTCCGTATTTAGATAAACACTTCTTTATATACTATTAATTAGTGCATATTCCCCAAAGATAAGATCTGAAGACTGGCTTAGGGTGATTCCTATCTCCCAGTCAAAGGAACACTGTCTCAAAGGAACAATGCCTAAGTTTCCTTTCAATCGGGAAAGGGTAATAGATTTAAAGAAGTTACATAGCTTGTTCATATCGACCTTCGGGGTCATATGAAAGATACAAGCTAGTGGGAGCTTCTGAGTAGTGACATATTGTCTGATAACTACTCGAAACTCCGTAAGTTTATCCAAAATATTTGGAGGAAATCTCTCGATTTCACTGCAGATAGAGTATTCCATACTCGAAATAGGTTATTGCATAGTCTTCGGGACCGATGCTCGGCTCGCTCTCCCAAAGTGAAATGTTTTCACTAAGGGATACACCACAAATTTGCCTTACATAGTTATTGATGTGCTACGATACGCTCGTTTGAACTCATTTAAGATATTGGTTGCAAAATAACGGTTGTATTGAAAAACCGAGAAGTCTACCCGAAGATGCCTACGCATTTGTGGATAAGAAGTGAATTCGGTTCACCCCACTTCCGTAAATAGAGGCATTTAGCACCGAGTGCTTGAAGGTAGGATCGGCAATTTTGCGTACACGTTCAGGTCGTGAAATATCTTAATGCATTGAGTAAATGTTGGTTATTAAACTCGTAAAATCAGAGAATGACGGTAATACTGTCAAACTCGGTCTGATAGAGTCTATAAATAACAACCTTAGATCTTGAAGTATTTGTACTCAAGATGTTACTAATCGATGTGTTCACCCACATCCAACACCGGAAGTTGGTGATAACACTAATAAGAACTACTAAACTAGATCGCATATCAATCCACCCCGAACGCAATGTGGGAGTATGGTTTGTCCATTACCCATTGCAGACCTTACGGTCTATAGGGTAGATTGATGACCTATAGTCCTTTGTGGGCCGTGTAGGATCCCGATCATAGAGGTTGGTTTAAAAGCCATAACCCCGTGAATGGAGTATGATACTCCAATTTCGTTGAAACTCTTGTAGAACCACCCGAGTATCTCAGCCCAAGGGGGAGTAATTGGAACTACATGAAGAAGAGTAGAATGAATAGGAAAGTTTAACTTTCACAGTAAAGCTGAGTAATTTAGGGGTGATTCCCGAAAAGGTAGAGAGTTAACCAGACCGTGATCTCTCTCACCACTCGCCTTGCTTGATTTCGTCGAAAGCAAGAAATAGGGGTGATTCCCAAAGACTTCCTTGCCGAACAACGGAATCTCGAATTCATTCGGTAATGTAAGGGTTTTAGCTAAGAACAAATAATGGATTCGTTAAAACGCGTAAAATAGGGGTGATTCCCTAAGACTTTTTTGCAAGACTAACGGTATCTTAATTTATTCAGAAAGAACCTTTGGCAGGATGCCTGCCATAGCTTATATCCTTCGGGGATTAAAGCAAACCTCTAGGTCATACATTTTAATATGTGGACTTGACCAGAATGTTGATAAGTCTTTTGTAGACTTGGCATCAATATTAGTAAAGTAGTATGTAGATTAGTGTTTGTGAATGGTAACACTGAAACAATTGGAAACAACATGGGTGTGTTATCTGAAGTCAGAGTCTGACATGCCATCGGGATTCATTCTAAAGGATTTGATTCGCTCAAATCCGCAAGAATCGATCATTGGCAATCCCATCCATTCACCTGGTTAAGATATTCTTGCATTTATGCAACATTCAACGATGTAGTCTACCCTACCTCTCAGGAATGGTTATCTAAACCCGAGGATGAATACGAAATGGGATGTTTAGTGAATCCTCAAGTATCTTCGGGAGAATGAGGAATAATATGCTAGTATATTCAGTGCAAACTAGAATATAAGTGATGACACTAATTCGACTTTAGGTCGATTAAGGATGATCGTTAAGTCGATTTCGTCCTCGTGTTGAATCAAAGGCATATTGACATCGTACCACCGGATTAGATGGAAAGGCGACGTTTCAATCCCAAAGATTGACTCAAGCCGCAACCCTACCTAATCGCTGTACCAGTCACATGGTATTCGGATTCTAAGTACGCGCCGGGTCACCGACCTACCCCCGCGGCGGCACACTCCGGTCGTGCTTGGAAGGATGAATTACTAAGATGCGCTTGGAGGGTACATATTTGAGGGATTCGTCTCACTTGTTTTGAGCAAGTGGGAGAATGTTGTAGATATAGATAAATAAGGGTGTGCTCTAAAACAATTAATCCACTTGCCTTTCGTGCAAGTGGGAGATTGTAAGGTGTAGTGCCCGAAAGACAATTGTATAATTGTTTTAGGACGTAATTAATAATTCATCTTATTATATGCATGTATGCTTATAATTAAGACACTACTGAAAACCCTAAGTACCTCGTTTATGTAATCACATAACTCAGTGTATGGCTATACACAAGAGGATTGAGTTAGTGAGATGTACTTAAAATTAACTTAGTCCGTAGCGTTTATTAATCTGAGTATGGGTCTCATGATTAATTTGCTATTAATGCGCCCAGAACACTTTAGGTGTGACAGTCTTATCCGGACTGTCGGTAATAGGGTACCTAGTGGGGCATTTATATATGATGATAATCATATAGGGCTGGACCGATTTGATTTGAGTTCTCGATATAATTCCGTAATCGAGAAGTCTTATCGAATCACAAGATGATCATGTATGGATTAATCTTAATCCTGAGGTGATCACAGACGACTGCTTAGACTAGGGTAGAGTTTGATGTGTTAGTAAGGATCACTTTGAAGTATGTGGTCCAACACTTCTCGTTGGCTCTATTCTCGGAATGAGTGAGTGGTCTGTGCTATCACAGATATGGAATCCATTCCTTCCCTCGGGAAGTAGAGAGACAGTTCCCTTATTTGTTGACCCTAGAAATTGATCGATCGGCCGAGTTCATATTATATTGAATATGAACTAATTGATCACTAGGGGGTTAATGGTAAATAAGGATAAGATGTTTCGAGAAGGGTTTACGGAAATATCCCGAATCGAAATGAACAGTCTATGGAGGATTTATCCGTATGTAATGATTATATCAGTGGACGCTTTCGACTCATAAATTGAGTGTAAGTTATCTATATTCGATAGAGTTCAATTTCGGGTTTATGGTGGTGTAATCCCGGAATTAATAGGTTGGATATAATTATTCTGTCTGACGAATAATTTTATCTAATTTATTGTAGCTACTGAATATGGGTCCATGGTCCCCGACGTGGCTCCCAAAATAGCATAATTGGATTTCTCGTCGTTTCACCTCAATTATAATTAAATAGTGGATTGGGCTATTTAATTTGATATGTGGATTAATTGTTTAGTTGGATTAAATAATTAAATACACGGAAAAGACATTTTTCGTGGACTCGGCCCAAATTGGTGTGTTGACTTTTTGACCAAATTGGTCAAATATAGAAAATGCGTGGACCTTAATTGTTTAACAAGTGGGGCGCATGTTTTTATTATTTAGTTATCAAGAAATTAGTTTTCTTGGATAATTATTTGACATGTGATTTATCTTTTATTTGTTAAATGATAATTCATGGAATATTAGATAATAATATGATTTATCTTAATTTGTTTGGGATAATCATTTTATTTATCTTTTATTTGGAATAAAGGATTAATGTAATAATTATCTCTTAATTATTTAATCCTTGGAGGTTAAGTTTTACTCTCCTATATAAAGAGAGTTCTTCCAAGCCTTTTGAACATACACTATTCACGTCACTATTCACAAGAGAAATTGGCTGAAAATTTCGGCCTCTATTCTTAGGGTTCGAGTTGGAAAAATCTTCGGGATTTTTCCGGTAGCATATCAAGGAGGTCCGGCGGCGGGAAACACCATCCACCCGGTGTTGCCGGGAGACACACGTTGGAAGGCATGGCTTCTCAATCACGTGTTCTTGGAGACCTTTTGTTCTTGGAGTTAAGCACCATAAAAAGGTAGGCTCCTAAACCCCCTCGTAGGATTAGATCTTTTATTTATGTATTTTGTTTCGTTTAGATCTAGATCCGATGCCTTCCGCTGCGTAATCGGGTCGATCTTTGATTGATCCGAGGATATTACATCTAACAGATGTCAACTCGTTATCAGGGAAAAATACATTTTTTTCTACATGGAGAACTCGTTACTAGACAAAAACACAAATTTAAACTCGTTAATAAGAAGAAAACATGAATTCAAACTCGTTACCAAAGAAAAAACACAAATTTCTACTAGTTATAAAGGGAAAACACAAATTTCCGGCGATGTCAACTCGTTATCAGGGAAAAATACATTTTTTCTGCAAAGACAACTCGTTACCAGAGAAAAATACAAATTTGAACTCGTTAATAAGAAGAAAACATGAATTTGAACTCGTTACCAAAGAAAAACACAAATTTCTACTCGTTATAAAGGGAAACACAAATTTCTGGCAATGTAACTCGTTATCAGGGAAAAATTCTTTTTTTCTGCAAAGGCAACTTGTTACTAGAGAAAAACACAAATATGAACTCGTTAATAAGAAGAAAACATGAATTCGAACTCGTTACCAAAGAATAAACAAAAATTTCTACTCGTTATAAAGGGAAAACAGAAATTTCCGGCTATGTCAACTCGTTATCCGGGAAAAAATGTTTTTTTCATCAAGGACAACTCGTTACCAGAGAAAAACACAAATTTAAACTCGTTAATAAGAAGAAAACATGAATTCGAACTCGTTACCAAAGAAAAAACACAAATTTCTACTCATTATAAATGGAAAACACAAATTTCCGGCGATGTCAACTCGTTATCAGGGAAAAATACATTTTTTTCTGCATGGAGAACTCGTTACTAGACAAAAACACAAATTTAAACTCGCTAATAAGAAGAAAACATGAATTCAAACTCGTTACCAATGAAAAAACACAAATTTCTACTCGTTATAAAGGGAAAACACAAATTTCCGTCGATGTCAACTCGTTATCAGGGAAAACAATATTTTTTCTGCAGGGAAAAATCGTTACCAGAGAAAAACACAAATTTGAACTCGTTAATAAGAAGAAAACATTAATTTGAACTCGTTACAAAAGAAAAAACACAAATTTCCACCCGTTATAAATGGAAAACACAAATTTCCGGCGATGTCAACTCGTTATCAGGAAAAAATACATTTTTTCTCAAAGGATAACACGTTACTAGAGAAAAACACAAATTTGAACACTTTAATAAGAAGAAAACATGAATTCGAACTCGTTACCAAAGAAAAAACACAAATTTCTACTCGTTATAAATGGAAAACACGAATTTCCGGTGATGCCAACTCGTTATCAGGGAAAAATACATTTTCTCTACAAGGACAACTCGTTACCAAAGAAAAACACAAATTTGAACTCGTTAATAAGTAGAAAACATGAATTCAAACTCGTTTCCAAAGGAAAAACACAAATTTCTACTCGTTATAAAAGGAAAACACAAATTTGCGGCGATGTCAACTCGTTATCAGGGAAAAATACATTTTTTATGCAAGAAAAACTCGTTACTAGAGAAAAACACAAATTTGAACTCATTAATAAGAAGAAAACATGAATTCGAACTCGTTACCAAAGAAAAAACACAAATTTCTACTCGTTATAAAGGGAAAACACAAATATCCGGTGATGTCAACTAGTTATCAGGGAAAAGAATATTTTTTCTGCAAAGACAACTTGTTACCAGAGAAGAACACAAATTTGAACTCGTTAATTAGAAGAAAACATGAATTCGAACTCGTTACCAAAGAAAAAACACAAATTTCTACTCGTTATAAAGGGAAAACACAAATTTCCGGCGATGTCAACTCGTTATCAGGGAAAAATACATTTTTTCTGCAAAGACAACTCGTTACCATAGAAAAACACAAATTTGAACTCGTTAATAAGAAGAAAATATGAATTTGAACTCGTTACCAAAGTAAAACACAAATTTCTACTCGTTATAAAAGGAAACACAAATTTCTGGCAATGTAACTCGTTATCACGGAAAAATCCTTTTTTTTCTACAGGGGCAACTTGTTACTAGAGAAAGACACAAATTTGAACTCGTTAATAAGAAGAAAACATGAATTCGAACTCGTTACCAAAGAATAAACACAAATTTATACTCGTTATAAAGGGAAAACACAAATTTCCGGCTATGTCAACTCGTTATCCGGGAAAAAACGTTTTTTCGTCAAGGACAACTCGTTACTAGAGAAAAACACAAATTTGAACTCGTTATTAAGAAGAAAACATGAATTCGAACTCGTTACCAAAGAAAAAACACAAATTTCTACTCCTTATAAAGGGAAAACACAAATTTCCGGCGATGTCAACTCATTATCTGGGAAAAATACATTTTTTCTGCATGGAGAACTCGGTACTAGAAAAAAAAACACAAATTTAAACTCGTTAATAAGAATAAATTATGAATACAAACTCAATACCAAAGAAAAAACACAAATTTCTACTCGTTATAAAGGGAAAACACAAATTTCCGTCGATGTCAACTCGTTAACAAGGAAAACATTATTTTTTCTGCAGGGACATCTCGTTACCAGAGAAAAACACAAATTTGAACTCGTTAATAAGAAGAAAACATTATTTTGAACTCGTTACCAAAGAAAAAACACAAATTTCTACCCGTTATAAATGGAAAACACAAATTTCCGGCGATGTCAATTCGTTATCAGGAAAAAATACATTTTTTTCTCCAAGGATAACACGTTACTAGAGAAAAACACATATTTGAACACGTTAATAAGAAGAAAACATGAATTCGAACTCGTTACCAAAGAAAAAACACAAATTTCTACTCGTTATAAATGGAAAACACGAATTTCCGGTGATGCCAACTCGTTATCAGGGAAAAATACATTTTTTTCTTCAAGGACAACTCGTTAACAGAGAAAAACACAAATTTGAACCCGTTAATAAGTAGAAAACATGAATTCAAACTCGTTTCCAAAGGAAAAACACAAATTTCTTCTCGTTATAAAAGGAAAACACAAATTTGCGGCGATGTCAACTCGTTATCAAGGAAAAATACATTTTTTCTGCAAAGACAACTCGTTACCAGAGAAAAACACAAATTTGAACTCGTTAATAAGAAGAAAACATGAATTAGAACTCATTACCAAAGAAAAACACAAATTTCTACTAGTTATAAAGGTAACACAAATTTCTGGCAATGTAACTCGTTACCAGGGAAAAATTCTTTTTTTCTGCAAGGGCAACGTGTTACTAGAGAAAAACACAAATTTGAACTCGTTAATAAGAAGAAAACATGAATTCGAACTCGTTACCAAATAAAAAACACAAATTTCTACTCGTTATAAAGGGAAAACACAAACTTCCGGCAATGTCAACTCGTTATCCTGGAAAAAACATTTTTTTCCTCAAGGACAACTCATTACCAGAGAAAAACACAAATTTGAACTCGTTAATAAGAAGAAAACATGAATTCGAACTCGTTACCAAAAAAACACAAATTTCTACTCGTTATAAAGAGAAAACACAAATTTCTGGCGATGTCAACTCGTTATCATGGAAAAATACATTTTTTCTACATGGAGAACTCGTTACTAGACAAAAACACAAATATAAACTCGTTAATAAGAAGAAAACATGAATTCAAACTTGTTACCAAAAAAACACAAATTTCTACTAGTTATAAAGGGAAAACACAAATTTCCGGCGATGTCAACTCGTTATCAGGGAAAAATACATTTTTTCTGCAAAGACAACTCGTTACCCGAGAAAAACACAAATTTGAACTCGTTAATAAGAAGAAAACATGAATTTGAACTCGTTACCAAAGAAAAACACAAATTTCTACTCGTTATAAAGGGAAACACAAATTTTTGGCAATGTATCTCGTTATCAGGGAAAAATTCTTTTTTTCTGCAAAGGCAACTTGTTACTAGAGAAAAACACAAATTTGAACTCGTTAATAAGAAGAAAACATGAATTCGAACTCGTTACCAAAGAATAAACACAAATTTCTACTCGTTATAAAGAGAAAACACAAATTTCCGGCTATGTCAACTCGTTATCCGGGAAAAAACGTTTTTTTCATCAAGGACAACTCGTTACCAGAGAAAAACACAAATTTGAACTCGTTAATAAGAAGAAAACATGAATTCGAACTCGTTACCAAAGAAAAAACAAAAATTTCTACTCATTATAAATGGAAAACACAAATTTCCGGCGATGTCAAATCGTTATCAGGGAAAAATTCATTTTTTCTGCATGGAAAACTCGTTACTAGACAAAAACAGAAATTTAAACTCGCTAATAAGAAGAAAACATGAATTCAAACTCGTTACCAAAGAAAAAACACAAATTTCTACTCGTTATAAAGGGAAAACACAAATTTCCGTCGATGTCAACTCGTTATCAGGGAAAACAATATTTTTTCTGCAGGGACAACTCGTTACCAGAGAAAAACACAAATTTGAACTCGTTAATAAGAAGAAAAACAATAATTTGAACTCGTTACAAAAGAAAAAACACAAATTTCTACCCGTTATAAATGGAAAACACAAATTTCCGGCGATGTCAACTCGTTATCAGGAAAAAAATACATTTTTTCTCAAAGGATAACACGTTACTAGAGAAAAACACAAATTTTTGGCAATGTATCTCGTTATCAGGGAAAAATTCTTTTTTTCTGCAAAGGCAACTTGTTACTAGAGAAAAACACAAATTTGAACACTTTAATTAGAAGAAAACATGAATTCGAACTCGTTACCAAAGAAAAAACACAAATTTCTACTCGTTATAAATGGAAAACACGAATTTCCGGTGATGCCAACTCGTTTTCAGGGAAAAATACATTTTTTCTACAAGGACAACTCGTTACCAAAGAAAAACACAAATTTGAACTCGTTAATAAGGAGAAAACATGAATTCAAACTCGTTCCAAAGGAAAAACACAAATTTCTACTCGTTATAAAAGGAAAACACAAATTTGCGGCGATGTCAACTCGTTATCAGGGAAAAATACATTTTTTCTGCAAGAACAACTCGTTACTAGAGAAAAACACAAATTTGAACTCATTAATAAGAAGAAAACATGAATTCGAACTCGTTACCAAAGAAAAAACACAAATTTCTACTCGTTATAAAGGGAAAACACAAATTTCCGGCGATGTCAACTCGTTATCAGGGAAAAATACATTTTTTCTGCAAAGACAACTCGTTACCAGAGAAAAACACAAATTTGAACTCGTTAATAAGAAGAAAACATGAATTTGAACTCGTTACCAAAGTAAAACACAAATTTCTACTCGTTAAAAAGGGAAACACAAATTTCTGGCAATGTAACTCGTTATCAGGGAAAAAATCTTTTTTTCTGCAGGGGCAACTTGTTAATAGAGAAAAACACAAATTTGAACTCGTTAATAAGAAGAAAACATGAATTCGAACTCGTTACCAAAGAATAAACACAAATTTCTACTCGTTATAAATGGAAAACACAAATTTCCGGCTATGTCAACTCGTTATCCGGGAAAAAATGTTTTTTTCATCAAGGACAACTCGTTACCAGAGAAAAAAACAAATTTGAACTTGTTAATAAGAAGAAAACATGAATTCGAACTCGTTACCAAAGAAAAAACACAAATTTCTACTCCTTATAAAGGGAAAACACAAATTTTCGGCGATGTAAACTCATTATCAGGGAAAAATACTTTTTTTTCGGCATGGAGAACTCGTTACTAGACAAAAACACAAATTTAAACTCGTTAATAAGAAGAAAACATGAATTCAAACTCGTTACCAAAGAAAAAACACAAATTTCTACTCGTTATAAAGGGAAAACACAAATTTACGTCGATGTCAACACGTTATCAGGGAAAACAATATTTTTTCTGCAGGGACATCTCGTTACCAGAGAAAAACACAAATTTGAACTCGTTAATAAGAAGAAAACATTAATTTGAACTCATTACCAAAGAAAAAACACAAATTTCTACTCGTTAGAAATGGAAAACATAAATTTCCAGCGATGTCAATTCGTTATCAGGAAAAAAAATACATTTTTTTCTCCAAGGATAACACGTTACTAGAGAAAAACACAAATTTGAACACGTTAATAAGAAGAAAACATGAATTCGAACTCGTTACCAAAGAAAAAACACAAATTTCTACTCGTTATAAATGGAAAACACGAATTTCCGGTGATGCCAACTCGTTATCAGGGAAAAATACATTTTTTCTACAAGGACAACTCGTTACCAGAGAAAAACACAAATTTGAACCCGTTAATAAGTAGAAAACATGAATTCAAACTCGTTTCCAAAGGAAAAAAAACACAAATTTCTACTCGTTATAACAGGAAAACACAAATTTGCAGCGATGTCAACTCGTTATCAGGGAAAAATACATTTTTTCTGCAAAGACAACTCGTTAATAAGAAGAAAACATGAATTAAAACTCATTACCAAAGAAAAACACAAATTTCTACTCGTTATAAAGATAACACAAATTTCTGGCAATGTAACTCGTTACCAGGGAAAAATTCTTTTTTTCTGCAAGGGCAACTTGTTACTAGAGAAAAACACAAATTTGAACTAGTTAATAAGAAGAAAACATGAATTCGAACTCGTTACCAAAGAAAAAACACAAATTTCTACTCGTTATAAAGGGAAAACACAAATTTCCGGCAATGTCAACTCGTTATCCTGGAAAAAACATTTTTTTCGTCAAGGACAACTCATTACCAGAGAAAAACACAAATTTGAACTCTTTAATAAGAAGAAAACATGAATTCAAACTCGTTACCAAAGAAAAAACACAAATTTCTACTCGTTATAAAGGGAAAACACAAATTTCCGGCGATGTCAACTCGTTATCAGGGAAAAATACATTTTTTCTGCAAAGACAACTCGTTACCAGAGAAAAACACAAATTTGAACTCGTTAATAAGAAGAAAACATGAATTTGAACTCGTTACCAAAGAAAAACACAAATTTCTACTCGTTATAAAGGGAAACACAAATTTCTGGCAATGTATCTCGTTATCAAGGAAAATTTCTTTTTTTCTGCAAAGTCAACTTGTTACTAGAGAAAAACATAAATTTGAACTCGTTAATAAGAAGAAAACATGAATTCGAACTCGTTACCAAAGAATAAACACAAATTTCTACTCGTTATACAGGGAAAACACAAATTTACGGCTATGTCAACTCGTTATCCGGGAAAAAATGTTTTATTCATCAAGGACAACTCGTTACCAGAGAAAAACACAAATTTGAACTCGTTAATAAGAAGAAAACATGAATTCGAACTCGTTACCAAAGAAAAAACAAAAATTTCTACTCATTATAAATGGAAAACACAAATTTCCGGCGATTTCAACTCGTTATCAGGGAAAAATACATTTTTTCTGCATGGAGAACTCGTTACTAGACAAAAATAGAAATTTAAACTCGGTAGTAAGAAGAAAACATGAATTCAAACTCGTTACCAAAGAAAAAACACAAATTTCTACTCGTTATAAAGGGAAAACCCAAATTTCCGTCGATGTCAACTCGTTATCAGGGAAAACAATATTTTTTCTGCAGGGACAACTCGTTACCAGAGAAAAACACAAATTTGAACTCGTTAATAAGAAGAAAACATTAATTTGAACTCGTTACAAAAGAAAAAACACAAATTTCTACCCGTTATAAATGGAAAACACAAATTTCCGGCGATGTCAACTCGTTATCAGGAAAAAATACATTTTTTCTCAAAGGATAACACGTTACTAGAGAAAAACACAAATTTGAACACTTTAATAAGAATAAAACATGAATTCGAACTCGTTACCAAAGAAAAAACACAAATTTCTACTCGTTATATATGGAAAACACGAATTTCCGCTGATGCCAACTCGTTATCAGGGAAAAATACATTTTTTCTACAAGGAAAACTCGTTACCAAAGAAAAACACAAATTTGAACTCGTTAATAAGTAGAAAACATGAATTCAAACTCGTTTCCAAAGGAAAAACATAAATTTCTACTCGTTATAAAAGGAAAACACAAATTTGCGGCGATGTCAACTCGTTATCAGGGAAAAATACATTTTTCTGCAAGAACAACTCGTTACTAGAGAAAAACACAAATTTGCTCTCATTAATAAGAAGAAAACATGAATTCGAACTCGTTACCAAAGAAAAAACACAAATTTCTACTTGTTATAAAGGGAAAACACAAATATCCGGTGATGTCAACTCGTTATCCGGGAAAAGAATATTTTTTCTGCAAAGACAACTTGTTACCAGAGAAGAACACAAATTTGAACTCGTTAATTAGAAGAAAACATGAATTCGAACTCGTTACCAAAGAAAAAACACAAATTTCTACTCGTTATAAAGGGAAACACAAATTTCCGGCGATGTCAACTCGTTATCAGGGAAAAATACATTTTTTCTTTAAAGACCTCTCGTTACCAGAGAATAACACAAATTTGAACTCGTTAATAAGAAGAACACATGAATTTGAACTCGTTACCAAAGTAAAACGCAAATTTCTACTCGTTATAAAGAGAAACACAAATTTCTGGCATTGTAAATCGTTATCCAGGAAAAATTCTTTTTTCTCTACAAGGGAAACTTGTTACTAGAGAAAAACACAAATTTGAACTCGTTAATAAGAAGAAAACATGAATTCGAACTCGTTACCAAAGAATAAACTCAAATTTCTACTCGTTATAAAGGGAAAACACAAATTTCCGGCTATGTCAACTCGTTATCCGGGAAAAAAACGTTTTTTTCATCAAGGACAACTCGTTACCAGAGAAAAACACAAATTTGAACTCGTTAATAAGAAGAAAACATGAATTCGAACTCGTTACTAAAGAAAAAACACAAATTTCTACTCGTTATAAAGGGAAAACACAAATTTCCGGCGATGTCAACTCGTTATCTGGGAAAAATACATTTTTTCTGCATGGAGAACTCGTTACTAGACAAAAACACAAATTTAAACTCGATAATAAGAAGAAAACATGAATTCAAACTCGTAACCAAAGAAAAAACACAAATTTCTACTCGTTATAAAGGGAAAACACAAATTGCCGTCGATGTCAACTCGTTATCAGGGAAAACAATATTTTTTCTGTAGGGACATCTCGTTTCCAGAGAAAAACACAAATTTGAACTCGTTAATAAGAAGAAAACATTAATTTGAACTCGTTACCAAAGAAAAAACACAAATTTCTACCCGTTATAAATGGAAATCACAAATTTCCGGCGATGTCAATTCGTTATCAGGAAAAAAATACATTTTTTCTCCAAGGATAACATGTTACTAGAGAAAAACACAAATTTGAACACGTTAATAAGAAGAAAACATGAATTCGAACTCGTTACCAAAGAAAAAACACAAATTTCTACTCGTTATAAATGGAAAACATGAATTTCCGGTGATGCCAACTCGTTATCAGGGAAAAATGCATTTTTTCTACAACGACAACTCGTTACCAGTGAAAAACACAAATTTGAACACGTTAACAAGTAGAAAACATGAATTCAAACTCGTTTCCAAAGGAAAAACACAAATTTCTACTCGTTATAAAAGGAAAACACAAATTTGCGGCGATGTCAACTCGTTATCAGGGTAAAATACATTTTTTCTGCAAGAACAACTCGTTACTAGAGAAAAACACAAATTTGAACTCATTAATAAGAAGAAAACTTGAATTCGAACTCGTTACCAAAGAAAAACACAAATTTCTACTCGTTATAAAGGGAAAACACAAATTTCCAGTGATGTCAACTCGTTATCAGTGAAAAAAATATTTTTTCTGCCAAGACAACTTGTTACCAGAGAAGAACGCAAATTTGAACTCGTTAATTAGAAGAAAACATGAATTCGAACTCGTTACCAAAGAAAAAACACAAATTTCTACTCGTTATAAATGGAAAACACAAATTTCCGGCGATATCAACTCGTTATCAGGAAAAATACATTTTTTCTGCAAAGACAACTCGTTACCAGAGAAAAACACAAATTTGAACTCGTTAATAAGACGAAAACATGAATTTGAATTCATTACCAAAGAAAAACACAAATTACAACTCGTTATAAAGGGAAACACAAATTTCTGGCAATGTAACTTGTTACCAGGGAAAAATTCTTTTTTTCTGCAAGGGCAACTTGTTACTAGAGAAAAACACAAATTTGAACTCATTAATAAGAAGAAAACATGAATTCGAACTCGTTACAAAAGAAAAAACACAAATTTCTACTCGTTATAAAGGGAAAACACAAATTTCCGGCAATCTCAACTCGTTATCCGGGAAAACACATTTTTTTCGTCAAGGACAACTCGTTACCAGAGAAAAACACAAATTTGAACTCGTTAATAAGAAGAAAACATGAATTCGAACTCGTTACCAAAAAAAAACACAAATTTCTATTCGTTATAAAGGAAAAACACAAATTTCTGGCGATGTCAACTAGTTATCAAGGAAAAATACATTTTTTCTGCATGGAGAACTCGTTACTAGACAAAATCACAAATTTAAACTCGTTACTAAGAAGAAAACATGAATTCAAACTCGTTACCAAAGAAAAAAGACAAATTTATACTCGTTATAAAGGGAAAACACAAATTTCCGTCGATGTCAACTCGTTATCAGGGAAAAATACATTTTTTCTGCAAAGACAACTCGTTACCAGAGAAAAACACAAATTTGAACTCGTTAATAAGACGAAAACATGAATTTGAACTCATTACCAAAGAAAAACACAAATTACAACTCGTTATAAAGGGAAACACAAATTTCTGGCAATGTAACTCGTTACCAGGGAAAAATTCTTTTTTTCTGCAAGGGCAACTTGTTACTAGAGAAAAAACACAAATTTGAACTCATTAATAAGAAGAAAACATGAATTCGAACTCGTTACAAAAGAAAAAACACAAATTTCTACTCGTTATAAAGGGAAAACACAAATTTCCGGCAATCTCAACTCGTTATCCGGGAAAACACATTTTTTTCGTCAAGGACAACTCGTTACCAGAGAAAAACACAAATTTGAACTCGTTAATAAGAAGAAAACATGAATTCGAACTCGTTACCAAAAAAAAACACAAATTTCTATTCATTATAAAGGAAAAACACAAATTTCTGGCGATGTCAACTAGTTATCGGGAAAAATACATTTTTTCGCATGGAGAACTCGTTACTAGACAAAATCACAAATTTAAACTCGTTACTAAGAAGAAAACATGAATTCAAACTCGTTACCAAAGAAAAAACACAAATTTATACTCGTTATAAAGGGAAAACACAAATTTCCGTCGATGTCAACTCGTTATCAGGGAAAAATACATTTTTTCTCCAAGGATAACACGTTACTAGAGAAAAACACAAATTTGAACACGTTAATAAGAAGAAAACATGAATTCGAACTCGTTACCAAAGAAAAACACAAATTTCTACTCGTTATAAAGGGAAAACACAAATTTATGTCGATGTCAACTCGTTATCAGGGAAAACAATATTTTTTCTGCAGGGACAACTCGTTACCAGAGAAAAACACAAATTTGAACTTGTTAATAAGAAGAAAACATTAATTTGAACTTGTTACAAAAGAAAAAACACAAATTTCTACCCGTTATAAATGGAAAACACAAATTTCCAGCGATGTCAACTCGTTATCAGGAAAAAAATACATTATTTCTCAAAGGATAACACGTTACTAGAGAAAAACACAAATTTGAACACTTTAATAAGAAGAAAACATGAATTCGAACTCGTTACCAAAGAAAAAACACAAATTTCTACTCGTTATAAATGGAAAACACGAATTTCCGGTGATGCCTACTCTATATCAGGGAAAAATACATTTTTTCTACAAGGACAACTCGTTACCAAAGAAAAACACAAATTTGAACTCGTTAATAAGTAGAAAACATGAATTCAAACTCGTTTCCAACGGAAAAACACAAATTTCTACTCGTTATAAAAGGAAAACACAATTTTGCGGTGATGTCAACTCGTTATCAGGGAAAAATATATTTTTTCGGCAAGAACAACTCGTTACTAGAGAAAAACACAAATTTGAACTCATTAATAAGAAGAAAACATGAATTCGAACTCGTTACCAAAGAAAAAAACACAAATTTCTACTCGTTATAAAGGAAAACACAAATATCCGGTGATGTCAACTCGTTATCGGGAAAAGAATATTTTTTCTGCAAAGACAAATTGTTACCAGAGAAGAACACAAATTTGAACTCGTTAATTAGAAGAAAACATGAATTCGAACTCGTTACCAAAGAAAAAACACAAATTTCAACTCGTTATAAAGGGAAACACAAATTCCCGGCGATGTCAACTCGTTATCAGGGAAAAATACATTTTTTCTGCAAAGACATCTCGTTACCAGAGAAAAACACAAATTTCAACTCGTTAATAAGAAGAAAACATGAATTTGAACTCGTTACTAAAGTAAAACACAAATTTCTACTCATTATAAAGAGAAACACAAATTTCTGGCAATGTAAATCGTTATCAGGGAAAAATTCTTTTTTTCTTGCAAGGGCAACTTGTTACTAGAGAAAAACACAAATTTGAACTCGTTAATAAGAAGAAAACATGAATTCGAACTCGTTACCATAGAATAAACACAAATTTTTACTCGTTATAAAGGGAAAACACAAATTTCCGGCTATGTCAACTCGTTATCCGGGAAAAAACATTTTTTTCAACAAGGACAACTCGTTACCAGAATAAAACACAAATTTGAACTCGTTAATAAGAAGAAAACATGAATTCGAACTCGTTACCAAAGAAAAAAACACAAATTTCTACTCGTTATAAAGGGAAAACACAAATTTCCGGCGATGTCAACTCGTTATCAGGGAAAAATACATTTTTTCTGCATGGAGAACTCGTTACTAGACAAAAACACAAATTTAAACTCATTAATAAGATGAAAACATGAATTCAAACTCGTTACCAAAGAAAAAACACAAATTTATACTCGTTATAAAGAGAAAACACAAATTTCCGTCGATGTCAACTCGTTATCAGGGAAAACAATATTTTTTCTGCAGGGACATCTCGTTACCAGAGAAAAACACAAATTTGAACTCGTTAATAAGAAGAAAACATTAATTTGAACTCGTTACCAAAGAAAAAACACAAATTTCTACCCGTTACAAATGGAAATCACAAATTTCCGGCGATGTCAATTCGTTATCAGGAAAAAATACATTTTTTCTCCAAGGATAACACGTTACTAGAGAAAAACACAAATTTGAATACGTTAATAAGAAAAAAACATGAATTCGAACTCGTTACCAAAGAAAAAACACAAATTTCTACTCGTTATAAATGGAAAACATGAATTTCCGGTGATGCCAACACGTTATTAGGGAAAAATACATTTTTTCTACAAGGACAACTCGTTACCAGAGAAAAACACAAATTTGAACTCGTTAATAAGTAGAAAACATGAATTCAAACTCGTTTCCAAAGGAAAAACACAAATTTCTACTCGTTATAAAAGGAAAACACAAATTTGCGGCGATGTCAACTCGTTATCAGGGTAAAATACATTTTTTCTGCAAGAACAACTCGTTACTAGAGAAAAACACAAATTTGAACTCATTAATAAGAAGAAAACATTAATTCGAACTCGTTACCAAAGAAAAAACACAAATTTCTACTCATTATAAAGGGAAAACACAAATTTCCGGTGATGTCAACTCGTGATCAGTGAAAAAAATATTTTTTTCTGCAAAGACAACTTGTTACCAGAGAAGAACGCAAATTTGAACTCGTTAATTAATAGAAAAAATGAATTCGAACTCGTTACCAAAGAAAATACACAAATTTCTACTCGTTATAAAGGGAAAACACAAATTTCCGGCGATGTCAACTCGTTATCAGGAAAAATACATTTTTTCTGCAAAGACAACTCGTTACCAGAGAAAAACACAAATTTGAACTCGTTAATAAGAAGAAAACATGAATTTGAACTCATTACCAAAGAAAAACACAAATTACAACTCGTTATAAAGGGAAACACAAATTTCTGGCAATGTAACTCGTTACCAGGGAAAAATTCTTTTTTTCTGCAAGGGCAACTTGTTACTAGAGAAAAACACAAATTTGAACTCGTTAATAAGAAGAAAACATGAATTCGAACTCGTTACCAAAGAAAAAACACAAATTTCTACTCGTTATAAAGGGAAAACACAAATTTCCGGCAATGTCAACTCGTTATCCGGGAAAAAACATTTTTTTCGTCAAGGACAACTCGTTACCAGAGAAAAACACAAATTTGAACTCGTTAATAAGAAAACATGAATTCGGACTCGTTACCAAAAAAAAAACACAAATTTCTACTCGTTATAAAGGGAAAACACAAATTTCCGTCGATGTCAACTCGTTATCAGGGAAAAATACATTTTTTCTGCAAAGACAACTCGTTACCAGAGAAAAACACAAATTTGAACTCGTTAATAAGACGAAAACATGAATTTGAACTCATTACCAAAGAAAAACACAAATTACAACTCGTTATAAAGGGAAACACAAATTTCTGGCAATGTAACTCGTTACCAGGGAAAAATTCTTTTTTTCTGCAAGGGCAACTTGTTACTAGAGAAAAACACAAATTTGAACTCATTAATAAGAAGAAAAATGAATTCGAACTCGTTACAAAAGAAAAAACACAAATTTCTACTCGTTATAAAGGGAAAACACAAATTTCCGGCAATCTCAACTCGTTATCCGGGAAAACACATTTTTTTCGTCAAGGACAACTCGTTACCAGAGAAAAACACAAATTTAAACTCAATAATAAGAAGAAAACATGAATTCGAACTCGTTACCAAAAAAAAACATAAATTTCTATTCGTTATAAAGGAAAAACACAAATTTCTGGCGATGTCAACTAGTTATCAGGGAAAAATACATTTTTTCTGCATGGGGAACTCGTTACTAGACAAAATCACAAATTTAAACTCGTTACTAAGAAGAAAACAAGAATTCAAACTCGTTACCAAAGAAAAAACACAAATTTATACTCATTATAAAGGGAAAACACAAATTTCCGTCGATGTCAACTCGTTATCAGGGAAAAATACATTTTTTCTCCAAGGATAACACGTTACTAGAGAAAAACACAAATTTGAACACGTTAATAAGAAGAAAACATGAATTCGAACTCGTTACCAAAGAAAAAACATAAATTTCTACTCGTTATAAAGGGAAAACACAAATTTATGTTGATGTCAACTCATTATCAGGGAAAACAATATTTTTTCTACAGGGACAACTCGTTACTAGAGAAAAACACAAATTTGAACTTGTTAATAAGAAGAAAACATTAATTTGAACTTGTTACAAAAGAAAAAACACAAATTTCTACCCGTTATAAATGGAAAACACAAATTTCCAGCGATGTCAACTCGTTATCAGGAAAAAAAATACATTAGAGAAAAACACAAATTTGAACACTTTAATAAGAAGAAAACATGAATTCGAACTCGTTACCAAAGAAAAAACACAAATTTCTACTCGTTATAAATGGAAAACACGAATTTCCGGTGATGCCTACTCTATATCAGGGAAAAATACATTTTTTCCACAAGGACAACTCGTTACCAAAGAAAAACACAAATTTGAACTCGTTAATAAGTAGAAAACATGAATTCAAACTCGTTTCCAACCGAAAAACACAAATTTCTACTCGTTATAAAAGGAAAACACAATTTTGCGGCGATGTCAACTCGTTATCAGGGAAAAATATATTTTTTCGGCAAGAACAACTCGTTACTAGAGAAAAACACAAATTTGAACTCATTAATAAGAAGAAAACATGAATTCGAACTCGTTACCAAAGAAAAAACACAAATTTCTACTCGTTATAAAGGAAAACACAAATATCCGGTGATGTCAACTCGTTATCAGGGAAAAGAATATTTTTTCTGCAAAGACAAATTGTTACCAGAGAAGAACACAAATTTGAACTCGTTAATTAGAAGAAAACATGAATTCGAACTCGTTACCAAAGAAAAAACACAAATTTCAACTCGTTATAAAGGGAAACACAAATTCCCGGCGATGTCAACTCGTTATCAGGGAAAAATACATTTTTTCTGCAAAGACATCTCGTTACCAGAGAAAAACACAAATTTCAACTCGTTAATAAGAAGAAAACATGAATTTGAACTCGTTACCAAAGTAAAACACAAATTTCTACTCGTTATAAAGAGAAACACAAATTTCTGGCAATGTAAATCGTTATCAGGGAAAAATTCTTTTTTTCTGCAAGGGCAACTTGTTACTAGAGAAAAACACAAATTTGAACTCGTTAATAAGAAGAAAACATGAATTCGAACTCGTTACCATAGAATAAACACAAATTTTTACTCGTTATAAAGGGAAAACACAAATTTCCGGCTATGTCAACTCGTTATCCGGGAAAAAACATTTTTTTCAACAAGGACAACTCGTTACCAGAATAAAACACAAATTTGAACTCGTTAATAAGAAGAAAACATGAATTCGAACTCGTTACCAAAGAAAAAACACAAATTTCTACTCGTTATAAAGTGAAAACACAAATTTCCGGCGATGTCAACTCGTTATCAGGGAAAAATACATTTTTTCTGCATGGAGAACTCGTTACTAGACAAAAACACAAATTTAAACTCATTAATAAGAAGAAAACATGAATTCAAACTCGTTACCAAAGAAAAAACACAAATTTATACTCGTTATAAAGAGAAAACACAAATTTCCGTCGATGTCAACTCGTTATCAGGGAAAACAATATTTTTTCTACAGGGACATCTCGTTACCAGAGAAAAACACAAATTTGAACTCGTTAATAAGAAGAAAACATTAATTTGAACTCGTTACCAAAGAAAAAACACAAATTTCTACCCGTTACAAATGGAAATCACAAATTTCCGGCGATGTCAATTCGTTATCAGGAAAAAATACATTTTTTCTCCAAGGATAACACGTTACTAGAGAAAAACACAAATTTGAATACGTTAATAAGAAAAAAACATGAATTCGAACTCGTTACCAAAGAAAAAACACAAATTTCTACTCGTTATAAATGGAAAACATGAATTTCCGGTGATGCCAACACGTTATTAGGGAAAAATACATTTTTTCTACAAGGACAACTCGTTACCAGAGAAAAACACAAATTTGAACTCGTTAATAAGTAGAAAACATGAATTCAAACTCGTTTCCAAAGGAAAAACACAAATTTCTACTCGTTATAAAAGGAAAACACAAATTTGCGGCGATGTCAACTCGTTATCAGGGTAAAATACATTTTTTCTGCAAGAACAACTCGTTACTAGAGAAAAACACAAATTTGAACTCATTAATAAGAAGAAAACATTAATTCGAACTCGTTACCAAAGAAAAAACACAAATTTCTACTCATTATACAGGGAAAACACAAATTTCCGGTGATGTCAACTCGTGATCAGTGAAAAAAATATTTTTTTTTGCAAAGACAACTTGTTACCAGAGAAGAACGCAAATTTGAACTCGTTAATTAAAAGAAAAAATGAATTCGAACTCGTTACCAAAGAAAATACACAAATTTCTACTCGTTATAAAGGGAAAAAAACACAAATTTCCGGCGATGTCAACTCGTTATCAGGAAAAATACATTTTTTCTGCAAAGACAACTCGTTACCAGAGAAAAACACAAATTTGAACTCGTTAATAAGAAGAAAACATGAATTTGAACTCATTACCAAAGAAAAACACAAATTACAACTCGTTATAAAGGGAAACACAAATTTCGGCAATGTAACTCGTTACCGGGAAAAATTCTTTTTTCTCGCAAGGGCAACTTGTTACTAGAGAAAAACACAAATTTGAACTCGTTAATAAGAAGAAAACATGAATTCGAACTCGTTACCAAAGAAAAAACACATATTTCTACTCGTTATAAAGGGAAAACACAAATTTCCGGCAATGTCAACTCGTTATCCGGGAAAAAACATTTTTTTCGTCAAGGACAACTCGTTACCAGAGAAAAACACAAATTTGAACTCGTTAATAAGAAAACATGAATTCGGACTCGTTACCAAAAAAAAAAACACAAATTTCTACTCGTTATAAAGGGAAAACACAAATTTCCGGTTATGTCAACTCGTTATCAGTGAAAAAAATATTTTTTCTGCAAAGACAACTTGTTACCAGAGAAGAACGCAAATTTGAACTCGTTAATTAGAAGAAAACATGAATTCGAACTCGTTACCAAAGAAAAAACACAAATTTCTACTCGTTATAAAGGGAAAACACAAATTTCCGGCGATGTCAACTCGTTATCAGGAAAAATACATTTTTTCTGCAAAGACAAATCATTACCAGAGAAAAACACAAATTTGAACTCGTTAATAAGACGAAAACATGAATTTGAACTCATTACCAAAGAAAAACACAAATTACAACTCGTTATAATGGGAAACACAAATTTCTGGCAATGTAACTCGTTACCAGGGAAAAATTCTTTTTTTCTGCAAGGACAACTTGTTACTAGAGAAAAACTCAAATTTGAACTCGTTAATAAGAAGAAAACATGAATTCGAACTCGTTACAAAAGAAAAAACACAAATTTCTACTCGTTATAAAGGGAAAACACAAATTTCCGGCAATGTCAACTCGTTATCCGGGAAAAAACATTTTTTTTCGTCAAGGACAACTCGTTACCAGAGAAAAACACAAATTTGAACTCGTTAATAAGAAGAAAACATGAATTCGAACTCGTTACCAAAAAAACACAAATTTCTATTCGTTATAAAGGGAAAACACAAATTTCTGGCGATGTCAACTCGTTATCAAGGAAAAATACATTTTTTCTGCATGGAGAACTCATTACTAGACAAAAACACAAATTTAAACTCGTTAATAAGAAGAAAACATGAATTCAAACTCGTTACCAAAGAAAAAACACAAATTTCTACTCGTTATAAAGGGAAAACACAAATTTCCGTCGATGTCAACTCGTTATCAGGGAAAAATACATTTTTTCTCCAAGGATAACACGTTTCTAGAGAAAAACACAAATTTGAACTCATTAATAAGAAGAAAACAGGAATTCGAACTACTTACCAAAGAAAAAACAATCTTTGCAAAGAAAAGGGCTAAGGGATCAAACTTAGTAATTAAAGTCAAGGATATGGAATCAGAATTTAGGGAAGTCTGTGATGACCTAAACTGATTACATATACCTTGTGTACAAGGTCTAAGTTCCACAAGTTAAGTGGTGATTGGAACTTAGTTATATGAAAAAAAAAAGGTGTAGTCTAACTTCATAAATAAAAGTTAGTAAAAGATGGTAAGCTGAAGTGTTTTTAAACACAGCATAATAAGGATAAGCTAACTGATGTGTATATCAGCAGACTTATGTTCTCAGGAACCTGCTGGACACATATTTCGATTAATCAAAGGCTACATTGGAAGATTACAAAGAAAGGGACAGCTAACAACCTCTGCTTTTATCAAACAAATCAATGGTTAAGATCAAATGGACGTTGGAAAGATTCAGAGGATTACCCAATGGATACAAGTCAAAGGGTGGACAGATTGTATACTGTCAAAAAGCATTCTGACAGTATCAGTCCTATGAACAGTGAAAGAAGGCAAGTCAAATGGAACAAAATCTGAAATGGCTATGTTTGAATTTCAAACATAAGTCACAAGGATTCCTACCTATAAATAGAGGACTCCTAATTCAGATACAAATGATGAAAATTAAGAATCTACTTTGAGCAATCAAAATTAAATCAAGAAAAACACCCTGCTGACCCTACTGAGCATAAAGCTACGGATCCAGTAAATTTCTTCAAGTGTAATTTGCATTCAAGTTGCATCAAGTTTACACACTTGAAGACATCAAGCTGCTGATCATATCATCCTAATCAAATTGCTGAAAGCTGAATCACTTACTTGATTCAATCTTTCTTTTACAAGAAATCTACTGAAGACAGTGAAGCATCCTTGGGTGTGAATGACTGTTGTTTGTGGTGGAGCTGGTGAAGAGGCAATCCTACCCTTCAAGGACCAGTGGAAGACTTTGGAGCAGCAATCCTACATGTTCCAAGTGTTCATTTTGTGAAGCCATAGTTATTGGTGAAGGACAAGCAACTTAGGGATTTTAGTAATAGCTACATCAAATATCTCTAGTGAATTACCTCCAACATCACAGGAGAAGAGTGGACTGACAGGATTACACCACCTGGAACCACTATAAAATCTGCCTACTTACTTTCTGCATTTATATTCTACACTTAGTTTATCTTGCACATCTACCTACTGAATCTAGCAACTGAATTCACACACATATACTACTGAGTATCCAATACTTAGTATCATATTTAACAACAAGTAACAAGGCTTAATTTTTGATATATTCCGCTGCACAAATTCAGTAAACTCAACGATCGACGGACTACGAGTGTCGCAGACTGCATCAAGTATCGCGAGTCCGTCGAAGTTGCTGAGTTTGTTAACTCCAAAATTTTTAAGTGTTAAGTTTATTCACCCCCCCTCCCTCTAAACTTAACCAAAGCCTTTTCAAGGGACCAACAATTGGTATCGGAGCAGTGCTTCTGTTCTGAAGTAATCCTACTTGTTGTGCTTGTGAAAATACTTTGAAAACTTTTTCAAGTTACTGATTTTCAAAGCTTTGCATCATGGACAACAACCAATATGCTAGAACAACGTTGATGTGTTCTTTAGATCATTTTGATGAGTATAAACGTCGTATGCAGGATTTTTAGCTGCAACACATGATGAGATGATGGATGTGCTGACAGATGGACCACTGGAGATCACCAAGTCAGTAACGGTGGGAAATGAGACTCGGTACATTCCAAAGCCAAAAAGAGAATGGAATGCTGAAGATAGAAAAAGAGCAAATCTGAACAATATTGCTATTGATATCATATATAGAACTTTGGATAGCAATATGTATATGAAGGTGAAAGATTGCAAGACTGTAAAGGAATTTTGGGACAAGATATAGTTAATCTGTGAAGGCACTGATGCAATCAAGAAGAACAAAATCAGTGTGGCCAAAAAGAAGTTTCAAAAGTTCAAAATGCAACCAAATGAAACCATTGAGCAAATGGAATCAAGATTCAATGCAATTCTGGATGAACTCACCTTACTGAGTGTAAGCTACTCAAAAGAAGAAATCAACTCAAAAATCTTGGAAGCATTACCTGAAAAAGAAGTTTGGGAGATGAAGGTTACTGCCATAGAAGAAATGAGAAAATTACATGAAGAGTATACCTTCAAATTATTCTCAGTTTTTAAAGCTTATGAATTTAGCAAGAGATTGGCACCTTCCACTGAAAAAGAAGAACCAAAAACCAATGCATTGGCTGCTACACATCAAGAAGAAACATCAGGAGCTCAAGATGATCTACTGGATGAGATGCAAGAGCAGATTGCTCTACTGAACAAGAAAATCAGAATGATGAAGACTGGAAAGAGCACTTCAAGGAATTTCACAAAGAGACCTAGTGAAAAGAAGAAAGAAGAACCAAAGAAAGACAATGATTATCTGTGTTTTCATTGCAAGAAACTAGGACACTTCAAACCTGACTGTCCTGAGTTAAAACAAAGTAAGGAACCTGATTATCTTTGCTTCAATTGCAAGAAGCCTGGACATTTCAGACCTGACTGTTCAGACCTACTGAAGACCAAAAGTCAACAAAGAAGACATGGCAAGAAAGCTATGTTGCTGAAGATGAATCAGGATATGAAGTGGAATCAGAAAAAGGAAATGAATCTGATGACACTGTACTTGTTGCTGATATGGATGATTATGCTTTGATGGCAAATATGGATGAAACAGAGAAGGTATACAATTCTGTATCTATAAACACTCCTGCTAGAAGTGATTGTGAATCAACCTGTGGTTCAAATCCTAAAAATTCTGACAATGAAGAAACTTTGAATGCCATCCTTAATCAACTGAGAAAAATACAATCTGGTTATGAGATTGTGAAGGCTGAAAAAGAATCTCTTCAAGTAGAAGTTGAAAGGTTAAAGGCTGAATTAAGAATTCTCAAAGGAAAGGAAAAAGAAGTTGGATAGAAAAAGCATAAGCCTGCTGTACATTCAGTAGCTACTGAATCTGCTGAACAATCTTGTTCCTCCACTGCATTCAAATCTGGAAAGCCTTATGGTGATAGAACAGGCCTTGGATTTGGAACTCAACAATCCAATAAGAGTGAATCCAGTAAGGTTACTAAACCTAGTACCAGAATTGGTCCTAAGTTTGTACCTGCACAAGATCCAACTCCTAGTAGGGTTGCTGAGGCAGTGAAGCCTACTGAGAATGCTTCAAAGAGGCAAAATCAGAAGTTAAAAAGGACATCAGTATCTAACAAAAAGGGTAAATCCAAAGGTAGGACTGCTGGACCTTCTAGACCTACTGATAGCAGACCTGCTACCAAGTCTGCTGGACCACAAAGAGGTAAAAATCAGAAATATTCCAAGGATAAGAATCCTAAACCTAAAAATGTCAATCATTTAAGGGATACTTATCTCAGGGGGAAAAGGTAGACTGTTCCCTACTGATGATGATTGGAATATTCCTGCCCCCACTACTAGAAACAGGAAGTATAACCATGCTGATAGGGTAAAACCTAAGCAATGGAATCAGCAGAGGACTTATACAAAGCCTCAGCAGACTCCATACTACAGGGCTGTTCCTAACAGACAGCAATCCAATGGTTATGCTAATGCTTCTAACAACAGAGATCACTTCAAACAGCATTAAATACCAAAAGGCCAGAAGGCATATGTGAATCGTACACAACCAATTGTTAGACCTTATGGGTGTGTAGAATACATGTATGAACCAAAGTATGACACTTTTAGGAGGGTCATGCTTACCACTGATTATTATGGACCCAAATAGTTTTGGGTACCTAAAATGCATTAACTTTGTTTTGTAGGGTGTCTGGTATTTTGACAGTGGATGTTCCAGACATATGACAATGAATAAGCACTGTTTGTCAAATTTTGTGGCAAAGGATGGTCCAAGAGTAAATTTTGGCAACAAGAACACACCAGGATACACAAGAGGAAATGGCACACTTGTGAGAAATGGATTAACAATCAGGAATGTTGCATATGTGGAAGGACTGGACTACAACCTACTGAGCACTGGACAATTCTGTGACATGGGATACAAGGTCACTTTTGACAAAAACACTTGTACTTTCATTAGTGAGAGAGGTGATCAAGTTGTGTTGGCTGGAAGAATACAACAAAACATGTATGTTGTGGATTGGTCTACTGCCGTTCCAGAAACATGCCTGATTGTACATACCAAGTCAGAACTCAATTGGTTATGGCATAATAAGTTGAATCATCTAAATTTTGATGATATCAATCAGTTGGTGAAAAAGAAACTGGTGATTGGTTTACCTGAGATCACATTCAAAAAGGATGCTATATGTGATGCCTGTCAGCAAGGTAAACAGACAAAATCAAGCTTCAAATCAAAGACTAAGCAATCAACTAAAAGAGTTTTGGAGCTGATGCATATGGATCTATTTGGACCAGTTACACCAACAAGCGTTACAGGAAAGAAGTACACATTAGTGGTTGTGGATGATTATTCAAGATACACTTGGGTGATATTCATGAACAAGAAAAGTGAAACACTTCAAAAGATGCCTGAACTTTTGAAGAGATTGCAAAATGAGAAAAGTTTGACAGTAGTAAAGATCAGATCAGACAAGGGTACTGGATTTCTCAATAAAGTTATAAGAGAATATTGTGAACATAATGGTGTACTACATCAACTTGCTGCTGCTGGTACACCTCAGCAAAATGGGGTTGCTGAAAAAAGGATTAACTGGTGTTAAGACAGATGAAGTCACACTATATTGTGGTGGACAAGGAAGTGTACCAAACAGAAATGGTTTTAACTTATGCCCAATGAGTACTGGTAAGACGGTAAATTTCCACAGCAAATAATTGTCACGGTCTAATTTAACTGAGCAAGCTTGGTTTAGATTACCTCTTAAGGTGTGTGGTGGTCCCAGATTCATCAGTGGAAAGGAAGGTCTAGATTGAAACATTTGAGTGGTCGGATTAGCCATAAATCCGGCCGGAAAAGTGTTGTACATGAATCCAAGTGGTGGCGGTGACCCCATACCATATGGAGTTGTGTAGGGAGCTGTAAATCCAGTCTGACCGTCACCGGAGAGTGGTGAGCTTTCCGGAGCATGCAGGAAGCTGGTGCTGCTTTGCCCAGGACTTTGACCGGAAGCTAAAGACGCCGATGGTGTCGCCATTTCTTTGACTTTGATACCAACTTAGAGAATCATAGCACCAGAAAGCTTATCTTTTCATTAAGGAAAATCTGTGATTCCTTGCTTACAATGTAAAACCCGGGTCCTAGCTTATAAGCTATAGACCGTTATACCAGAACAACATAGATCCCAAGGTGATTTAATCCAAGGGCTACAATACAAACAGAATATAACAAGTGTACCAACTAACCAAGTGACGTGTGTACACCCATGCACTCCTATCATGATAATACATTATTACTTTTCATGACCTAAACGAATATAAATTTAAAAAAACAGATACTCGATTCGGCTCGTTATCAGCTCCAGCTTAAACTACGTACTGTAAGATCCCATATCGGTAAAGTAGTAGAATTCTCACCCCATATAAATGTGAGGCATAAATGTCTTATCAAACTCGGGTTTTCCGTTTCAGACTAAAAGGGGACGACTGTCTAAGAAGTTAACCAGACCATTTATGAATCAACTACGCTGCCAGACCCAAGTTCTACGGTGTTACACATACGTCTTGAAACGAGACCATTTATGACTCAAATAGCGCCGTCAAACTCAAGTTCTGGGTGTTACACTACGACTTGAAACGAAACAAATATAGAAAATTCTAAAACAACGTAAGACAATACATAGTACTATCGGTAAACGAAACAAATACAGAAAATACTAAAAACAACATAAGACAATACGTAGTATCAGTATTTTATTGTGGATGGAACATATTACATATTTATTATGATGCAAACAACTTGATAAAGCTTATTCGGAGAATACGCACCCATCCGATTGTGTATGATATATATATATATATATATATATATATATATATATATATATATAGATTTAAGTTGCAGTACAGAATAGAGTATGGTCAGAACGATGAAAAATCTTGCAGCCAGGTTCGGCGGCGAGGCAGCAGTTGCAGGCCGGCTTAACGTGTTTGTGGCCGGTGGAGGGACAAGTCATGTAGAAATCCGGTTGATTGATGCAGAACAATGGGCACACCTTTGCATTTACATCTTCCAAGTTTATTGCAATTATTGTTGCTGCAAATTAATTAATTAATGCATAGTTGAAATGTATAAAAAGTTAATGTGCATACACGCGTGTTGACTGTTGAAGTAAAATGTATAAAAAGTTAATGTGCATACACGCCGTAACACGCGTGTTGAAGTATATATAAAGTGTTAACGATCTACTTTCCATCAGTTTAAACTTTTGGAAATGATGATTCAGGATCGTTTATGTCAAACTATAGAAAATAAAATTTAAAGAAATTAAAGATGAAAACAGAAGCGTAATTGAATATTCATAGCTAGTGCAAATCTTGTTCCGAATTGTAGATTAATCAGGTCTTTTAAATCTACTAATTCGAAATCAGCGGTGGAAGTACCTTGTATATAATGGGTCTGCGGATCTTATTAAAACAATTATAACTCTACATTTTACATATAAAAAAATATTTCGAACCCCGTAATATTTCGAGTTTACTTTCAAAAATAATTATGGAACCCGCTCAATAATTTTTTTTAGATCCCGCCGTTATTCGAAATCCTCCATAGTTCTATTTGATGATCATGACATACAGTATACGAAAGAATATTGTGTGATTTAGGACCATTACCTAAGGGCACACACCCTAATAGCTAGATGCATTATAGCTCAATAGATGCATTATACCAAAAAAGGAAATAAGTAGCTGTTAAATCAGCCTAATTAACAGTCAAAAACACATGATTAATTATATATAAACTCAATGTTGGATTAATGATTCAAGATATATATATATATATAATAGATAGAGTTAAAGAAAAGAATACATACCACAAAGGAGGAAAGCAATTAAACCAACTCTATTAGCAAAAGCCGCCATGTCAAGATCTCTCTCTCTATGAGTTTGAATATGAAAACGAAGTATATATGATGAAAACTTCTTACATTTAAACCCTACAGGCAAAAGCTAGGCTATTTATAGATCTATCTAACTTGGTGATTTTTTTTCCTAATCACTCCACATGGAGTTATTTGACACACACAATAATCTGAACCATACGATTTGAATTCAGTTTGAAAACAGACGGTCACGATAGCCCACATCTAACTCTTCACCGTGTGAAATGGCCACCTAAAAATCTTGCCTAACTAGTTGTTCATCAATGACTTTATATAAACTATGTTCACGTTTTCAACCAGGAAAATGATATGTGCACTAAACAATAAGTCTGATACACACTTTCTAGCACTTGATGAAAGTGTAGGCTTGTTGACTAAATGTGTCTTATCAATAATCAACAGATAAAAATATATAAAAAATATATAGTGTAGATATTCTGTAGTAAATGTATCACCATGTTTTCAACAATGTCATAGAGTCAAAAGTCGTCGTCTTTATTTTCAAAGCGATAAGTATTGAAAAAAATACACCCACCTGATGTGGCATGTGAATAGCTTTGCTTTACTTTTCTTTTCTGAAAATATAATAACGTAAGTATATGATGAGAATGAAAAAGGAAGAATAATACTCAATTTTATGATAATATTACGTATTTTAATTTTTTTCGGTAATATCCTTAAATATTAGTTATTTACATAAAATGATGTAATGTTAAACATTTTGTTTTTTCTTGCAAAAAAAAAAACATTTTGTTTTTATTTTATATTAAACAATATATTATTATAAAACACTCTAAAAAAAACAAAGTAATCTACTCAGAAGTTGTGAGAACCAAAGTAATCTACACGACCTCAACAGGGGAAGTTATGGGATGCACCCGTCATATGCGGAGTGTACCAATGTGTCATGATATGAGTTTTTTATCTTTAAATTGAATTTAAATTATATGATCCAAATTTATTTATCCGTCACTTTGATGTAAATTGAGATAGTACACAATATACCCTCAATAGGGTTGTTGTAGTCCGTTTTCCAATTCACACGGTGGAAAAATTCCTCGTATAACCAACATAGTTGTTAAATTATTAGCTCTTCTAAAAACTTAATTAAGCTGATGAGGAAGTGGATAATTAACATTGTGTTACCTCCGTCTCAAAATGTAAATCCATTTGAGGTTTTTCACACAGATTAAAAAAGTTGGTTAAAGTGGTTATGCGACATTAATTCTGATGAAAAAATATAAAATGACATTTGACTGTTATTAATGCAAAATAGTAAAAACCTTGTGGGTAAATAATAAATGAGAAATTTCTGATCTTTTTTATAAAAGCTCAAGGTTTCTCTAAAAAAGAGAAAGAATGGTAAAACGAGAAAAATATAATAAATGTTTCATTGGTTATTCAAATGGACTTACATTATGTGACAAAACCAAAAAACTAAATGACTTACATTTTTGGACGGAGGTAGTATATATAGATATATATATATATATATATATATATATATATATATATATATATATATATATATATATATATATATATATATATATATATATATCAATACACCCCTCGGCCCTCAAGTGTTGAACTATAAGAAAGGAGAGAGACTCGTGTGATAATATAAAAAGAGAGAGACCCAACACTTGAAGTAGAGTTTTTTTTGTTTGCTAAATTGTGGTTGGAACGGGGTTTGAACACAAGACCTTTCCCTCTGATACCATATTGAATTATCATCTCTCTCAAAAGCTTAAGTTGATGGAGAGGTAGATAATTAACATTGTATATATCTAAAAAGAGTACATTATAGTTCCATAATAAAATGGTTATAAGAACTCATTTTTGTATCATTGATTATGACGTAAGACTTATTAATTCATACTGTCTTATAATGATCGAGGTGAGACTTATTAATTCATATGGATTCCATAAAGATCAATGTTATAAGTGTGTTGTGACCGGTTTATTGTGAAACAAACACTTTCCAAATAACAATACTTTTTTCATTGAGTAGTGATAGTTCACAAGAAAATAGTCATAACAAAGAGTAATAATACAAGCACAACGGTTGTGCCACAACGAGTCACACAACGATAGTCTGCACCGTTGATCATTTTAGATTTATATTTGATCAATAATGCAGATTATCGTTGTGTCACTCGCTGTGGTACAACCGTTGTGCTCGTATCATTACTCCATAACAAAATGTGCAACACGTACTATGTGAGATCTATTGATTCTTATGGTCTAATAATGATCAATGTATCAATGATGTAAAAATATATTGTGAAACTTTGTTGTGAGTAATTTGTTGTGATTACAAACATTTTCCTATTTCATTTACTTCATGATTATTGCATCAATAGATACTTTAAACATTTTCATTCAAAATTTGTGATATTCATAGCCAATTTCTTAATTTTTATGAAAATCTGAAAAATAATAAATAAAAAACTTAAATTGAAAGATAAAGAGTATTACTACTTCCTTTGTGTTGATTTTCCTACCCCATGCTTCCACCTAGGTGATGCAGGAGGATCCGACACTTATTCTAATTTATGTTATTCATGGCAATTTATTTTAATTTTCAGTAGAAAAATCAAGGAATGTTTAAATTTGCTTTTTAGCACATGTTATAATAATGTGGCTTGATTTCCACGTTGATTTATTGCCGGGAATAAATGGTGATTTGTTTTATTTTAGGTAGCTTTTTATTTTATACAGTTATATAAGTCCGGCTTGTGGACTTAGTTTTGGAAATTTGAATTTTGATATTAAAAATATATATATTTCAGAGATTTTTCTTTGTTTCTATAGTTTTCTTCTCTTACTTTATTCCCTGCGACTTACTCTTATACGCCTCCGCCGTCAATTGGTATCAGAGCATCCCTACGTTCTTGGGTCGAGAGTTATCATCAGTTTCAAATGGATGGTGGTTATGATGGTCGTGTTTGTGGACAGGTTTCGACTGAGAGAGTCCACAGGCATCGCGATCCCGTCGCCCACGTTCGAGGAGAAAATACTTGCAGCGGAAAATAGCAGAGTTAAACCAAGAACTTGTGGAACTCCTTAATCGAAAAAGGTATCAGTCTAATTTCCATTCTAGTTCCAAAAACTCGTATCATGGTCATGCTTGATATTCAGAGAATCGTGATCGAGAAATCGTCATAGAGACCTAGACGTCAAATTGAATTTGACCGGGTTTTCTAATGATGATATTTTCATTGAAAAAGATCTTGTCTTTTTTGATGAATTTGATTATCACGACAACCCACCCATCTACGATGATGACGGATGTGTTGTTGAAGAAAAAATTAAATGGGATTGTGAAGTTGATTTTTTCGAAGAAAAAGTTAAATGTGATGATGAGTGGGTTGAAAACACAACACCTATCTTTGATCAAGATAGAGAGGTTACCGATGAACAAATTATATGGGATGATATTCATGGTTCTATTGAACAATATGATGTTGACGTTCATAATAATAAGATTTTCCAATTTATAGATGGTGATGAATGTCACGGTTCTCATCCCACTTATGATGAGTATCCAGAGGATGATGATATTTATACGAATGAAAGTCTTATTTTTGATTCATCTAACAACATTTGTCAAGTTGAGAATTCATCAATCGACGATCTGAATTATTATGGAACGGCTTTGGAAAATGATGACATCTTGCTTGAAGAACGAGTGTGTTTCGATGATGAGGATGATATTTTTGTCAAAGCGGTAATCCCAAAGAAGCATTGTGTTGGTAATCAATATGTTGTGGAAATTTTATACATAGAGGAAAATAAGAGATATGAAAATGTGAAGAAGATGCTTTATAATTCTTATAAAGATGAAGACGATGGATATTGTGTTGATTTGACTTTGAAACATAAGAAAAGAGTAATACTTCTTTGGAAATATATTCGTGGATATGGAAATTAATCTAATTTTCCATGAATATAATTTAAAGAAGATATTTGCTGGAGATATGATTTATTATGTACAGATTATCAATTATTTGACTCGCTACGGGTATAAAGATGATGCACCCACATTATGCTATGACACGTGTAAAATTCTGATAGGACAACCATTTGACCGTGGAAAGATGCATATGAACTCGAGGACGAGTTCTTTCCAATCCGGGAAGACTGATGCAGGAGGATCCGACACTTATTCTAATTTATGTTATTTATGGCAGTTTATTTTAATTTTCAATAGAAAAATCAAGGAATGTGTAAATTTGCTTTTTAGCACATGTTATAATAATGTGGCTTGATTTCCACTTTGATTTATTGCTGGGAATAAATGGTGATTTGTTTTATTTTAGGTAACTTTTATTTTATACAGTTATATATAAGTCCGGCTTGTGGACTTAGTTTTGAAGTTGAATTTTCATATTATAAAATATATATTTTCGAGAGATTTTTCTCTGTTTCTACGATTTTCTTCTTCTTTTGCTTTATTCCCTCGCGACTTACTCGATACGCCTCTCGGCGTCTAAAAAGTATAAGATATGGGTAGGAAGTACATTTTGGTTTAATATTGAATATATAAGGACCAATTAAATTGTACATCAGAAAACTATAAGGATTAAGTAAAAATTATAGAGTTACATAAAATAGGGTTTTTTTAGTTGTTCTCTTAATTTTTTATACTCAATTTCGAACATGGTTCTTCATTTCACATATTCAAGTTATAGATGTGCAAATTCGAATCTTGTATCCTATTTTTATAATCCTGAATTCACCCTCATATGTGTATCCTAAGTATTCGATACGTATCTGTGTTGGATACAAGACACGTTATCAAATAGAAGTATCAATGCATCATTCGCATATTGTGTGCTGATTTTTAAGCCTTATGAGTCGTCGAAGAATATGTAGTGTAGATGATAAGATACGAATGATTCGGGAAGAACTTGATTCGTTGTATTACCACCACATATATTTATAGTTACAATGTACAAACCCTAAATACATAATTTCTAAATAATACCCTTAATAACAATACACACTATCACAATAATACCCTTATGAACGAGAGAAAACCGCATTGAATGGATAGGATTGTATAAATTGATTTGGCCCAAAATTCAGATGATATAGTCGGGGTAGATATCTTCACTTCAGATCGAGGTGGATGCTTCACCGTTGTTGTTTTGAGCTCTCCCGGTGCTCTGCTCGCCATCTTCTCTTGGCTTTTCAGCGATGTCCGGTGTTTGGTGCCAGAATCTTGACTTCGAAGGTTTTCTCCGGCGTCTTCTTCGGTTGGCCGCTCTCTATTCGGGAGGAGATGTCAGGCTTGCGGGCTCTTTATTCCGTCGACGGCGGCTTGAGGCAGTGCAGTCTAGCGGTGTTATTGTTGTTTTCGTTTTTTTTCTTCTTTACTCTGTGTTATTGTTGTTTTAGTTCTGTGTGCGTGTACTATGTACGTGTTTTAGTTCTGTTTTTGTTGTTGGTCGAATAATAGATTACCTAGAGGATCCATGTGTCTGAACGTCTTATCGGAAAATTTTCCTTCGGTTTAGCACCCTCGACCCGATATATTATTCGACCTAGTTTGTTTTGTATTGTTGTTTGTAGTGCGGTTAGGCCGCGTTGTAGTGCGGCTTTTGGCCGTGTTGTAGTGCGGGCTGACCGTGCTGTAAATTTGCTTTTGTTAATAAATGCTTTCGTTTCCGGGGAAAAAAAAAACTTAATGCATAAGGACTTATGTATACTAAGATTGAATTTATTTAGATACACTTTAAATTGTTAAGTTTGTAGTGAGTTTAACATCGAAACTCATTGTGGCACAACTATTGTGATACTAACATCAAAAAATTCTTATCATGTAACTCCATTCAAAGCTGTGATGCTATGTGACATAATCCGGAGCACAGACTAGAAATAATTAATCACCGTTTATGGGTAGGTTGATGCAAGGGGCATAAAACGAGCCAACCTGCTCACGAGCTGCTCGACGCTCGACACACAAAAGACTCGCTCAAAGATGATTTTACCAAGCACGAGCTGAGCTCAAGCAATTAATCAATATTAACGAGCTGAACTCGAGCACTAGAAAGCTTGACTCATAATGTTCGCAAGTTTGATCGAGTATTATTAAATTATCTTAAAATAGATATTATTTGATATTTTTTGACGAATCGAAATACAACACTTTGAAGCTCAACATTCTTTCGAGTTGTTGAAGTTCGAATTCGATCTTGACAGTGCTTAAAATTTTACCAAGCATAATCGAGCCATATTCGAGCATATTTATAACTTTGTTGAGCCAATCTCGAACAAATTTTCCTTACTTGAATGAATCCTAGATAGGTTAAGTATCATTCTTTTAAATGATAACTCGACTTGATAAGTAAATACTTTAATTCGATTCATATCGTTAACACCCTAACGTGGTTCGTATCGTCACTCATCAAAGGAAGTTACGACTAAAATTAGGAAAATTCTTGTGTGGAGAGGGATTTTGAGTTGAAATGACGGATGAAAAATTCAGAAACACACAGTTTAAATACAAAATGAAACTGTGTGGTGTGTGTGTTTCCACACGTGTCTTTACACCGTGTGGAGACACCACACATGAACCAACCCTTAAAATTACCAGTAGTGATACATCCACTACACTTTCAACTACAACATCTTACACAACACAATCAACACCACATATTCTGTTGGGACCCATCACAAAAAATAATTGATCACTTTAATCATTGGCTACCACATATGTAGTGGTTTGTGCACTACACAAAAGTGTAGTGCACATATCATTATTCTAAAATTACACGGTAGATTATCCACTTAAAGAATTTTCGCCCCTACACGTGGCAGGTGGCTGTGGGCCCGTATTCTATCTTCCCTCCACACGTCTAAGTAACGCGTAGAATCGAACCTGAAAATACTTTCTTTATTTTTATTTTATTTATAAGAGCCCATAAATAAACAATTCATGCACTTTCATTGTTTATTTCAATCGTAAATTTTTTCTTCTGCTTCTTGTTTATTGCTGTAGGCGAATATTTTGGTGAACTTGACCGGCGATCTTAATGTAAGCCTCTCCATTGTTTTGTATTGACTTTTAAGCTAGATCAATTTTGGGTTGTCGTTCATGGATGTGATCAGTGTTTAATTTGGTAGAAAATTTGTGGTATCTGCTTTGATCAATTTTTTTTCTTCTTCTTCTATGCTTATGGTTTTGTTGAATTGTATAATTTAATCTACTCGTTGATGGATCTATTACGAGTTCTTACCTCATTATTAGGATTATTTAAGAATTGGAATTTAATTGTTTTAGTTTTTGTTATAAGA
The DNA here is from genome assembly GCA_036785695.1 of Gentiana straminea. Lineage (NCBI taxonomy): Eukaryota > Viridiplantae > Streptophyta > Magnoliopsida > Gentianales > Gentianaceae > Gentiana > Gentiana straminea. The sequence goes on along the minus strand of JAVUPR010000270.1, from coordinate 252,658 downwards.
GATGTTTGTGGGGTTGTTTATTGTTTTGGATTTGTTTGGCGTTTCTGTTTCGTTCAGATTATCACATGTTCTTATAGGGATCGATTGTCGTTTTTGTTGGATTGCAGATCTATGCTCAATCTGTGTCTCTGCTTTTTTATTCTTCAGTTTGAGTGGGTTGTTTGGGGGTCTTATTCTTGATATGGGGTTTCAGTCATAATTTGTAAACAATTAAGTACTGGGATATGTTCAAGTTTCTATCTTTTGCTTCAATGTGTGCATTCATCACATCAGGATCCGGTTCGGACCTCTGCAGTGACAGCAGCACGGTGTTGTGAGGTCACTGCAGAGGATCCGAGCCTGGTGCGAATTACTCTTATGTTCGACATCTAACGTTGTATGTTTTTATCTTCTCTCTTTTGGTAATTATTATACATCCTAGTAATGCTTTCTCTGCATTTGTTAGATTTGATCAGAATGTTGACCTTTTGATAGGGCCGATATTCCATGGAACTTTTGTGATAGATATTATTGGTTGTTTACAGTTGATATTTTATGCCATTCTGGCTTAATTTCTCTTGTTTGAAACTAAATAAATGGTTGATGAAGTTATGTTGAGATACCCCATATGCCTGTTGATCATTTTCTTTCGTAGCATTGTCCGAACTATACGAAACTAGAGTCTGATTAGTGATATTTTTCGTAGAGAACAGTAATGTTTTAGTTGAAAGTTGTCTGTTGTTTGAATAAAGATAGAAATCAGAGGTAGATCAATCATGTGAAATCTCGGATTGTGTTGTGTTTATACCGTGTATTTTTGTTCAAGTAATTCCTGGCTCGTTCATGCCGTTGAATTTTGTTTTATGCTATGTTCTTTCAGACTAGTGAATTAAGGAAAAAATGGGAGGTGGCAAAGACGGGCACGATGACAACGAGAAAGGGCTGTTTTCTCATCTAGGCCAGCAGTTTGGAGGAGGAGGAGGACATTACCCTCCTGGACAGTATCCACCGTCTGGTGGAGGCTACCCTCCCCAAGGCTACCCTCAGGGAGGTGGCTACCCTCCCCAAGGCTACCCGCCTTCAGGTGGAGGCTACCCTCCTCAAGGCTACCCATCTGGTGGTGGCTACCCTCCCCAAGGCTATCCACCTGCTGGTGGTGGATATCCACCCCAAGGCTACCCTCCAAGTGGTCATGGACCATCCGCTCCACATCAATCAGGTACATACTAAAATATTGTTTTGTTGTTTAGTGAACTAAGATCAATGTCCCACATAAATAGTATTGTCCCATGAAACCATAGAACATATTCTACTAAGATTTTAGCAAAAAAAAGATTATATCCCGGTTCATTTTGACGAACTTATTGTCGAAACTTATGCAAAGTAGTTGAACGCCTTCGGTGTAATGTATCCGAAGAGGGTACACAATTTAGTAGACTTGCTGTTTGCTCACTGTTGAAAAGTTGTATTATAGCTTCTTTAAAAGAGCTTAATGCATCTTTTTATAATATTTCGAAGGTACGTTTAGTATTTCATACTGCAAACCTTCATGTTCGATTGATGGTTTTTGCACATTGTTATCCATCTTTGTGGATGTTATAGGGAGCGGCTCAGGAATTTTGTGATACGGGTCAGAAATTTGTTAGTCTTTTTGTCTTTTTAAACTTGAGCTTTGTCCATCTTTCTTTAGGTCATGGAGGTCCGGGGATTGGAGGTATGCTAGCTGGCGGTGCTGCAGCTGCAGCAGCAGCTTACGGTGCATCTCATCTGATGCACGGAAGTCAACATGGCGGACATAGTGGCGGACATGGTGGCGGTGTTGGTCACTATGTTCAAGGAGCTTATGGCGGACATGGTGGTGGGTATGGCGGACATGGCGGTGGTTATGGCGGACATGGCGGTCATGGAAAGTTCAAGCATGGAAAACACGGTAAGTTCAAGCATGGAAAGCATGGGAAACACGGTATGTTTGGAGGAGGAAAGTTCAAGAAGTGGAAGTAAAAAGTGGTGGTGGTGGTGTTTCTTTGGCCATCTGCACGCAAACAGATTTGGATTTTTTACTCTGTATTATTAAAAAAAGGTCCTTTGTGGCCATGACTGAATTCTTATTAATTCTGGTGTGTTTCTGAATCTTGTGTGTATGTTCATGTTTTGCTTGGGGTGTAAACGAGCAGATTCGATTCGAGTAATAACTCATTTCTAAACTTGTCTGAACATGTATGCCAGAAGTCCTTTAATTTTTGAATGACAATGTTACCTTCGTTACATTATGTCACTACACATGATTTCTCGGGATATACTACTACTATTTAAATGTCAAAGGCAAGCTGTCATAAATGTCCGAAACGTTTGAAGTACAACCACGTTGTTTGTGCCACGTCTTCACTGAACAGACCTAACCTACGACCTACATGACATTGTTCCACGTTCTTGTAACTACTCCATAACTCTTTCTTAGAGGGTCATGATTACACCATTACTTCCCATTCAACCGCCTCGTCTCATCGACCACGACGTCAATGACGGCATCGTTCATTCCCTCACGAGGGTGGCTTATAAAAGTATTATCTCCTTCTTTCTTCAGAACTACGTTAAATAACATCACGTTACGATAACCTGATCCTATACATCTACAAGGGTACGCAGGCAGCCAATTTCCACCTCAAAGCGATTAATGGACTATCCTCACCAATCCGAACCTAGTTCTTAACCCGGTTTTAATAGAGACCATTATGAGCATCGTCAAGACTCAACCTTATTTATGTAAATCTTTATACCATCAACTCTATATATAAACATTTTTTCCACTACAAATAATAAAAAACAAAGCAACACAATCACTCATAAATGGATCCCCATTCCTCAACCTATTCTCATTTTTCTCTAATAGTTATTAATTAAAAATGCAACTTTATAGATGTTTAACATTTTCAACTTATTCAAAGCATGGTTAGTAATATTTGGAACATGAATTATACATTATAAAAATGGACGTGTATAGTATATTTATTTTCTTAAAAAATACGATAAAAAATTCGGTGTAAAAAAAGGGAAACGGTAAAAATACGCAGTAACAAATGTACGTGTAAAAACGTTAATTATTTAAAAAATACGTTGTAAAAAATGGCTAATTTTGTTATAACATATAACGGTAATAGAGCACAACCATAACTAGAAATTAAATCTGATCTAATGAAAAATGTAATTGCACTCAATGATATCAAATAATGTTTGAATTTTTTTCGATCAGTGCCATAATAAAATTAGAATATCTTTCACCAAGATATACGTATGGATTTTTTACGCACCAAAAAAACACGAATTTTCACAAACAATTGAAATCAGTACGTGAAACACGAGTATTTTTTATTAATTCGTTCATATGCGAATTATTTGCGAATTTACTTACTGTGATTCAAAGTTACATAGCTCGAATTGTGATTCCACAGTGTATTTGAATTCGATGTGATGTCTTTAATAAACGCATTTTCATTCCTATTCACTAGCCTTTCTTTTTTTTTCTTTTTTTTTTTTTTCTGCTACGAAAGGAGGGGAATGGGGGAAGGGGAATTCGAACCCAGTGCCTTCCCACCAAGCCTGGGGAAACCTGCGCGACTAACCACCTGGGGATGAGCGTTATGCTCACGCGCCTATCGAATGTCAATAAAATTTTACAAAACATTTATAAATATTTCAACTTTCCCACCGGAAATGCTGTTATGGTCAAAGTCCACATGGTCCCCATTTCCTACTAGCCAAATTTGATTGGTCCACACGTAACAAACCAAGACTGAAAACAATATAAATACAACTTAATACATTAGTTGAGATGAAATACATCAACCAAAAATCACAAATAGTGGTGATCAAATCAATAAATTTATCTCCACAACCACCATAAAAAATAAAAAAAAAATGTTTCTTAAATCACACTCATGGTTTTTGCAATTCTTGTGAACTCTTTTCACTTAGAGTTTGCTACCAGTTAACAACCAGTTTTCTTCACCGTAGACCCAAATGATCCCAAGATAATAGAAATCGGAAAGTTTAGCATTGATGAATACAGTAATCTGGTTAGCTACAAGGTACAGGAAACGGCTTTGATGATAAGTGTAGTAAAAGCATATGGTACGACCTCAAAATTGACGGAAATGAATTCAATGATGAAATGCACTTTGAAGCTGTAGTTCGGGTGTTTAATATTAATGGCACTAATGGCTCGTTTGAATTGATGAAATGTAATGGAGTGGAATGAATCTGTTGGAATGGAATACAATAGAATAAAATGATATTATTCCATTACTGCGTTTGATAGACAGTGGAATGAAATCGTTTCTAATTGCATGATTTATTTTTTCATTCCATTCCGGCTATTCCATTGGATTTTGGATGGAACGAAAATTATCCATTTTCATTCCGTTGGAATGAAAACATATTCCATTCTTCCGTTGCCAAACACGTCAAATTGATGGAATGGAATGAAAAAACATTTCATTCCATTGCATTACCGCAATCCAAACGTGCAGCGCATAGTTCCGTTGCCAAACACGTCAAATTGATGGAATGGAATGAAAAAAACATTTCATTCCATTGCATTACCGCAATCCAAACGTGCAGCGCATAGTTCTGTCTAATAGTCGGCTCTGATACCATTCTGTAACGCTCCCAGACCTCGGACCTGATAGCGCTAAATGAGTCATAAATATCCGGTCAACTGCTTAAACCGCCGTCCTCGCTTGGTCTATAAGGTCTAACCCGAGTTGACAAGACATTTATGTCTCACACTTATATGGAAGTGAGTATTCACTTACTTTACCGATGTGGGACATTACAGACGTTGATTGGATTAAGTTATTGGATGGAAGCAGATGAAATACTTTTTCTTGATTGCAGAATTTTGTTTGGATGATCCATATATAATGTGAAATCAATTCAAGTTTTTCTCAAAACTAATTTATGCAGTTATTTTTGAGTGCTTAATTTATGCATCATCACCACAATTCGCGCATGCTTTTGGAGGTTTCGAGTCTCGATCATGTTTGCACGACGCTATACAAATTTAGGTCGTAGTGATATTCATATTATACGGTTTCGTATCGTTTCTGTAGAAGATTTTGAATACAATAATCTGTTAATATGTTTAAATTTAGTGAGTAGTTTTTATGAGATTGACACTTGATTCATTGTACTATAATTTAACTAGTAGGAAAACCCGTGCAATGCACGGGACAATTTTATGATGAACAGGAATTCAAATTGTTCAAAGGGTTAAAAAGATATTTACAATGTAGCAGAAAACCCGTACAATGCACGGATTAATGTAATAATATGAAAGCGACCATTAAACTTCATAAAAAGGGAGAAGAAACATTGATCCATTGACCGTTGGATTTGTTTTATGGAGAGTATCCGTCCACTACTTTTTCAACCACAACATCTTACACAACACAATCAACACCACATATTCTGTTGGGACCCACCACAAAAAATAATTGATCATTTTAATCAAGGGCTACCACACATGTAGTGGTTTGTGCACTACACACAAGTGTAGTGCACATATCATTTTCCTTACAGCAAAGTGGTTTCTCACAACGTCTCCATTCTCCTTACTCTTTCAAATCTTGTACCATCCTTATTGATTTTGTTTCCTTTTTCCTGTGATACAGACAAATCTCAATCAATAATAAACGGACAAACATTGATAATAAAAAAAAGACTGCAAAAAAGCATGAGGAGCAGATGCAAACCTATAAGTATCAGGTAAAATTGTGGTTAATTCATCTAGTAAAAGTAGATGGTATTGAAAAGGTATTGCAAGATTACATATATGCACTTAAAATGAAGAACAAAAAAAATTATGTTAATATGATTTCAACGATGAAACAAATGTAGAACAAAGCATCAACGACTAAACCTAAGAACATAAATTACACAATAAGAAGTAATCGAAGGCAAGAAACCACACCAACCCAAGTGGCGAAAAAAATTATCGACAAAAATGCACAGTTAAATTACAAAACCGAGTAAATAATGGATGGTTTTTCCCTCACAGTGTGAGTAATAATAGTTGGTTAAGGAATAATAGAAGAAAATACATTTACCATCCAAAATCCACTGAGTTACGGCAAGTTACATGCCATACCCGGCATGGCGGCAAAGAAAAAATCTCAATATAATGTTAATTATCTATATTCATATCAGCTTAAACTTTTGGGAAGATAAATAATGCTATAGCATATCTCAATAGAGGTAACAAATGCACGAATAACGAGTTCGATTTGTAAAACTAAACAAACGAATAACGATAAACCTTAACGAGCTGAATATGAGCTTTTGCTTTAACAACTCGATCCATCATCTAGAACAAGAAGGAAAAAACCGCAAAGGAATGAGCTCGTGGTGTGCATGCGTCATCTTGAAAGATCTACGGCCACAAAAAAAAAAACTTCAGAAATTAATAAACTTTTTATAAGGATTTTTTTCTCCTCAATATCATTGCTATCGTCGTTGGCTTTCATCTTTTTGCTGCAAAAGGATGGCTTCTTTGCTCGCTAATGGAATTTCAACTTTTTCCCCACAATCTTCATCCGAAATCCCTTCTTTTCCATCTGGGTTCTTCTTTCTGAATCTCAAATCTTCTTCAAATCATGTCAAGATCCCACATACTTCCCGATTTTCCAGGGTCCGAGCTGCTGACATCACCTCCCAACCCGCCGGCGCCGCCGTCGTCGATTCTCCAGGTAAGCAATCTTCAACCGTTGTCCCAAACGATGCTGACCCATTTCAGAAATTCTTGAATAGAGACTACAAATGGGGATTTAATCAGGAAATCGATTCGTTTTCAATTCCAAAAGGGTTATCTGAAGAAACTGTAAAGTTTATATCTTTAAGAAAAGAAGAGCCTGATTGGATGCTTGATTATAGATTGAAATCTTATAGAAAGTTCATCAATTTGAAAGAACCTAAATGGTCTGATAATCTTTACCCAGAGATTGATTTTCAAGATATGTGTTATTACTCTGAGCCCAAAAAGAAACCTACTTTAAATAGTCTAGATGAAGCTGATGAGGAGCTTCTTATGTACTTTGATAAGTTAGGTGTACCTTTAAATGAAAGAAATAGATTAGCTAATGTGGCTGTTGATGCTGTTCTTGATAGTGTTTCAATCGCAACTACACATCGAAAAACTTTGGAAAAATCCGGAGTGATATTTTGCTCTATTTCGGAAGCTATTAGGGAGTATCCTGATCTTGTTAAGAGCTATTTAGGCCGTGTAGTTCCCCCGGATGATAACTTCTACGCGGCTTTAAATTCAGCTGTGTTTAGTGATGGATCGTTTGTTTATATACCGAAAAATGTTAGATGCCCTATGCAAATATCGACCTACTTTAGGATAAACGCAATGGAAACAGGGCAGTTCGAGAGGACATTGATTGTAGCTGATGAAGGTAGTTTTGTTGAGTATTTAGAAGGGTGTACAGCTCCTTCATATGATACAAATCAGTTACACGCTGCGGTCGTTGAACTATATTGTCATAAAGGAGCCGAGATTAAGTATTCTACAGTTCAGAATTGGTATGCTGGTGATGAAAACGGTAAAGGAGGGATCTTTAACTTCGTTACGAAAAGGGGTGTTTGTGCAGGGGCTCGGTCGAAGATTTCGTGGACACAAGTTGAGACGGGGTCTGCGATTACGTGGAAGTATCCGAGTGTGGTTTTAGAGGGTGATGAATCAGTAGGTGAGTTTTATTCTGTGGCATTGACTAATAATCATCAGCAAGCAGATACAGGTACTAAGATGATACATAAAGGTAAGAATACGCGGAGCCGGATCATTTCGAAAGGGATTTCTGCTGGAAAATCAAGAAATTGTTATAGAGGGTTGGTTCAGGTGATGTCGAATGCTGATAACGCGCGGAATTCATCGCAGTGTGATTCGATGCTTATTGGTGATAATGCTGCTGCTAATACTTACCCTTACATTCAGTCGAAAAATCCAAGCGCACGGATAGAACACGAAGCAACTACATCAAAGATCGGTGAAGATCAGCTCTTCTACTTTCAACAGAGAGGAATCGAGTACGAAAAAGCGATGGCGGCCATGATTTCTGGGTTTTGTAAAGATGTATTCAATGAACTTCCTGCTGAATTTGGTGCAGAAGTTAATCAACTTATGAGCTTGAAGCTTGAAGGTTCTGTTGGTTAAAGGCCCCTGCAAAAATGATGATAAATAAATACTGAAAAAGTTTCTGATTTTTGTGCTTTTTATTTGTTAATTATGTTGGTGTGTAAAGTCTCTATTAATGTATTCTAGTTTTGAATGTAATTACGTTTCTTTAAAGGGAAATGATACTCTCACCGAGAATCTGCACATCACATCCCCCGAATGTGATGGTTTGTGGTGCAAATTTGTCTTAAATTTTATTTTGTCTTTTCTTTTTTACAAATGTATGGCTCCAAATTTTTCAGTGGACAAAATCGGGGGATGTTGCCGGTGCTGCATCATCCTCCTTTTTTAAAACCATATATCATCTCAAATAGACAAATGAAAGATGATTTAGGCACCACCTATATCCACGTAAAGTTGCATATAATTACTTTTACACCATACACTATCAAACTCAAAAAAAAAACAAAAAAAAAAAAGGAAAAAAAAACATGGACCACAAAAACAACAATTCGGGGGATGAGTTGGGGATGGGTTCGGGGGACTAATCATTTTCCTAGACAAATATTATCCAGTAAATTATACCACAACATTATGTGGGAAAAAAAAAAAGGTAACAAAGCATGCGTGTATGGTTAATGAAAAACATATTCCGTAAATACTATTTTCATGCCACAAAAAGTGTCCAACTTTTTAAAATGAATTGTTCTATAAAGAGTGTTTATTTAGAAAATTAATACATCATTTAATATATTTTTTTCTAAACATATCCCTATCATAACATTTAATGTTTATATATTCATTTCATATTCTAAAATAATATTTATTATTTAATAGGGGTATATATGTCAATCACTACTTAAAATACAACACATTAATTATTTTCTTAATCTGTGTACACCACAAAAAGTAGACACTTTTATGGGACGGTGGTAGTATGTGCCAGTAAGATAAAGAAATCGTAAATTTGCTAACACAATGCCTCTCTGGTCCGATACCCGAGTCTTGGGGCATTCATCAGCAAAAGAACCCATACATAATGCACGAGTGATTTTTACAGGTTGCTGCAAGCTTAAGCCATGTTCATTTTTATTTCCACACAGAAGACCCAAATGATCCAAAAATAATAGAAATCGGAAAGTTTGCCATTGATGAACATAATAAGGAGGCTCACACCAACTTGCAGTTTGAAAAAGTTGTTGAAGGATTAAGCGTTCATGACAGATATGACGAAAACATAACGTACGCCTTTGATATTAATGTGGGAAAGGGTAAAATTGAAGATCGAGGCATGCTAATTCATAAAGGTTTTGATATTACGTTACTTGGGAAAAAGAAAATGCCAGAGAATATGTTAAATGATGAGTGTCTTTTTAACGGAAAAGAAAGAATTTCATTAAAAACAACAAACAAAATACACCGGACCTACGTCGGAAAATAGTCAAAAATATTCCGTATCATCACCGGCCTAAAGCGGGAAACCACCACGAGCAACGGAAATTACCACCGCCTAAAGCCGGAAACCTATCTCCATCAAATCTGCCTCATTAGGGAAGACTTGATTTGATACCATAATACAATAGTCATCCTTTTTTCATAACATTAACAGACTTAGATAAAACTACAAGCCTAAAAGATAATCCGAAAAAACCGACTATTACCGACCCGATCCAACACACAAAAAACAAAAGAACATAAATACAGTCACAGACACACAAAGACGTCGGCTTTCCAGAACCACCATCCGTCGTCATGAACCGCCAACCGACAAATGAAATATTACCTCCAAACCGCAACCAACTGGCCAGTAAACCAAAAATAGTAAAGAAGATTTGCATGTAACCACTCTTTATCTAGAAAACCTTGACACACAAATCAGCGAACCGGAAAAGAACCTCGGCAAAGACCATATCAAATCCAGCAACAATATGCCCGAAGCCATCGCCGGGAATCCTGCTCCTCTTCCGAAGATGACCATAAGATCTGAAAATAGAAGTAACTAGGAAGAAGAGATATCCTCTGGTAATAACGCCACCAACCAAAATGGAATACGAAGAATATGAAGATACATATATGAACTTGCAAAGGGTGGTTACGAATAAAAAACAGATGTGGATCTAGACAAGACCAACAATCTAGAATGAAAACATAAGGAAAAAACCGAAATGAAGCAGGCACCGGCGCCGGCGCCATTCGGTGGCCGGCGTCGGAAGAAGAAAACTAAAGGGGCGGAGGAAATAGGAGCATGTTTTTTAGAGAGAAAGAGGAGTTTTTTCTTAGAGAGATGTCATAATTTTGGCCGTTATATGAGAAGTTTGCTGGTCTCAACAAGAATGTCATGTCAGGTATCATCTTAAGTCTTTCTAATGAGGTTTTAAAAGAGGTAGTCATTGTAGTTACTGGTAATGATTTGTGGAAAAAATTAAAATCCTTATATATGAAGAAAACCGTAGAGAATAATCTCTATTTAAAGCAAAGTTTGTATATGCTTCGTATGTCTGAAATGTCATCTATATTATCTCAATTAGATAAATTTGATTCCATGCTTATGGATTTGAGTAACATAGATGTTAAAAATGATGATGAGGATAAGGACCTGTTGTTATTTTGTTCACTTCACCAGTCGTTTAAGCATTTTAGAGAAACAATGCTAGATGGTAAGGATACAAATTCTTACAAAGAAATTAAGTCATTTTTGAAATTGAAAGAGAAAATTAATAAAGATATGACTGGGAAAGTAGTAGTCAGACATAAATGTTGGTAGTTTGGGGCTGATCAAATAAGAATGATGCATATAGTGAATATTTTGTTTTGAAACCCAGACATAAAAATATGAGGTGCAATTATCTTAAAAAGATTGGGCATATCAAATCAAATTATTTTCGACTTAAGAACAAAGAAAAACATGAACAAAAGAAAAATCATAAGTAAGAGTCAGTTCATGCTAGTTTTGTTGGAAATTAGAGTGATGGAGAGATCTTCTTTGCTGAAGATAAAATAATGTTTGTTGATGAATGAATTTTTTATTCTGGTTACACGTATCATATGTGTCTCATAGAGATTGGTTTTCCATGTATAATTCAGTTCAAGGTGGAGTTGTTTTAATGGCCAACGGCGTGGTTTGCAAGATTGGAGATATTGGTACGGTTAGACTCAAGACCGATGATGATGTTGTCGAACACTTACGCGAGTCAAACATGTTCCGAATTGGAAGAAAAATCTCATCTCTTGGTTATAGGTTGATGTAAGCCAACTTGATGGTGCATTTTAATATGTTTTGTCCTCGTTTCAGATACACTTTAGCATTATAGTCCTTGCAGAAAAAAAAATTTCCCTGATAACAAGTTGACATCGCCGGAAATTTGTTGTTTTCCCTTTATAACGAGTAGAAATTTATGTTTTTTCATTGGTAACGAGTTCGAATTCATGTTTTATTTTTATTAACGAGTTCAAATTTGTGTTTTTCTCTGGTAACGAGTTGTCCTTGCAGAAAAAATGTATTTTTCCCTGATAACGAGTTGACATCGCCGGAAATTTGTGTTTTCCCTTTATAACGAGTAGAAATTTGTGTTTTTTCTTTGATAACGAGTTCGAATTAATGTTTTCTTCTTCTTAACGAGTTAAAATTTGTGTTTTTCTCTAGTAACGAATAGTCCTTGCAGAAAAAATGTTTTTTTCCCTGATAACGAGTTGACATCGCCGGAAATTTATGTTTTCCCTTTATAACGAGTAGAAATTTGAGTTTTTTCTTTGGTAACGAGTTCGAATTCATGTTTACTTCTTATTAACGAGTTCAAGTTTGTCTTTTTCTCTAGTAACGAGTTGTCCTTGCAGAAAAAATGTATTTTTCCATAATAACGAGTTGACATCGCCGAAAATTTGTGTTTTCACTTTATAACGAGTATAAATTTGTGTTTTTTCTTTGGTAACGAGTTCGAATTCTTGTTTTCTTCTTATTAACGAGTTCAAATTTGTGTTTTTCTCTAGTAACGAGTTGTCCATGCAGAAAAAATGTATTTTTCCCTGATAACGAATTGACATCGCCGGAAATTTGTGTTTTCCCTTTATAACGAGTAGAAATTTATGTTTTTTCTTTGGTAACGAGTTCGAATTCATGTTTTCTTCTTATTAACGAGTTAAAATTTGTGTTTTTTTTTTCTGGTATCGAGTTGTCCTTGATGAAAAAAACATTTTTCCCGGATAACGAGTTGACATAGCCGGAAATTTGTGTTTTCCCTTTATATCGAGTAGAAATTTGTGTTTTTTCTTTGGTAACGAGTTCGAATTCATGTTTTCTTCTTATTAACGAGTTCAAATTTGTGTTTTTCTCTGGTAACGAGTTGTCCTTGACGAAAAAAAGGTTTTTTCCCTGATAACGAGTTGACATCGCCGGAAATTTATGTTTTTCCTTTATAACGAGTAGAAATTTGTGTTTTTTCTTTGGTAACGAGTTCGAATTCATGTTTTCTTCTTCTTAACGAGTTCAAATTTGTGTTTTTCTCTAGTAACAAGTTGCCCTTGCAAAAGAAAAGAATTTTTCCCTGATAACGAGTTGACATTGCCAGAAATTTGTGTTTCCCTTTATAACGAGTAGAAATTTGTGTTTTTCTTTGGTAACGAGTTCAAATTCATGTTTTCTTCTTATTAACGATTTCAAATTTGTGTTTTTCTCTAGTAACGAGTTGTCCTTGCAGAAAAAAAATGTATTTTTCCCTGATAATGAGTTGACATCGCTGGAAATTTGTGTTTTCCCTTTATAACGAGTAGAAATTTGTGTTTTTTCTTTGGTAACGAGTTCGAATTCATGTTTTCTTCTAATTAACGAGTTCAAATTTGGGATTTTCTCTGGTAACGAGTTGTGCTTGCTGAAAAAATATTTTTTTCCCTGATAACGAGTTGACATCGCCGGAAATTTGTGTTTTCCCTTTATAACGAGTAGAAATTAGTGTTTTTTCTTTGGTAACGAGTTCGAATTCCTGTTTTCTTCTTATTAACGAGTTCGAATTCCTGTTTTTCTCTAGTAACGAGTTGTTCTTGCAGAAAAAATGTATTTTTCCCTGATAACGAGTTGACATCGCCGCAAATTTGTGTTTTCCCTTCATAACGAGTAGAAATTTGTGTTTTTTCTTTGGTAACGAGTTCGAATTCATGTTTTCTTCTTATTAACGAGTTAAAATTTGTGTTTTTCTCAGGTATCGAGTTGTCCTTGATGAAAAAAACGTTTTTTCCCGGATAACGAATTGACATAGCCGAAAATTTGTGTTTTCCCATTATATCGAGTAGAAATTTGTGTTTTTTCTTTTGTAACGAGTTCAAATTCATGTTTTCTTCTTATTAACGAGTTCAAATTTGTGTTTTTCTCTGGTAACGAGTTGTCCTTGATGAAAAAAAGGTTTTTCCCCTGATAACGAGTTGACATCGCCGGAAATTTAAGTTTTTCCTTTATAATGAGTAGAAAATTGTGTTTTTTCTTTGGTAACGAGTTCGAATTCATGTTTTCTTCTGATTAACGAGTTCAAATTTGTGTTTTTCTCTAGTAACAATTTGCCCTTGCAAAAGAAAAGAATTTTCCCTGATAACGAGTTGACATTGCCAGAAATTTGTGTTTCCCTTTATAACGAGTAGAAATTTGTGTTTTTCTTTGGTAACGAGTTCAAATACATGTTTTCTTCTTATTAACGAGTTCAAATTTGTGTTTTTCTTTGGTAACGAGTTGTCCTTGTAGAAAAAATGTATTTTTCCCTGATAACGAGTTGACATCGCTGGAAATTTGTGTTTTCCATTTATAACGAGTAGAAATTTGTGTTTTTTCTTTGGTAACGAGTTCGAATTCATGTTTTCTTCTAATTAACGAGTTCAAATTTGGGTTTTTCTCTGGTAACGAGTTGTCCTTGCGAAAAAATATTTTTTTCCCTGATAACGAGTTGACATCGCCGGAAATTTGTGTTTTCCCTTTATAACGAGTAGAAATTTGTGTTTTTTCTTTGGTAACGAGTTCGAATTCATGTTTTCTTCTTATTAACGAATTCAAATTTGTGTTTTTCTCTAGTAACGAGTTGTTCTTGCAGAAAAAATGTATTTTTCCCTGATAACGAGTTGACATCGCCGCAAATTTGTGTTTTCCTTTTATAACGAGTAGAAATTTGTGTTTTTTCTTTGGTAATGAGTTCGAATTCATGTTTTCTTCTTATTAACGAATTTAAATTTTTGTTTTTCTCTGGTAACGAGTTGTCTTTGCAGAAAAAATGTATTTTTCCCTGATAACGAGTTGGCATCACCGGAAATTTGTGTTTTCTATTTATAACGAGTAGAAATTTGTGTTTTTTCTTTGGTAACGAGTTCGAATTCATGTTTTCTTCTTATTAACGAGTTCAAATTTGTGTTTTTATCTGGTAACGAGTTGTCCTTGCTGTTAAAAGGTTTTTTCCCGGATAACGAGTTGACATCGCCGGAAATTTGTGTTTTCCCTTTATAACGAGTAGAAATTTGTTTTTTTTTCTTTGGTAACGAGTTCGAATTCATGTTTTCTTCTTATTAACGAGTTCAAATTTGATTTTTTTTCTCTGGTAACAAGTTGTCCTTGCTGAAAAACGGTTTTTTCCCGGATAACGAGTTGACATCGCCGGAAATTTGTGTCTTCCCTTTATAACGAGTAGAAATTTGTGTTTTTTCTTTGGTAACGAGTTCGAATTCATGTCTTCCCTTTCCAAAACTTCAACACAATCTGGATCTGTGACTTGTAGATTCTCAGCAGGTTCACAAGCTTCATCTTCCATACCAGTGAACTTAGGTTCATCAAACACAACATGGATTGTTTCTTCATGTTTTAGTGATCTTTTGTTCAGTACCATGAATGCCTTGCTGACTGAAGAATATCCCAAGAAAATTCCTTCATTTGACTTAGGTTGGAATGTCTTCAATTGTTCCTTATGATTTAGGATAAAACATTTGCTTCCAAATGGATGGAAATAAGATATGTTAGGTTTCCTTCCATTCCAGGTTTCATAAGGTGTCAGCAGCTTCTTGTTCACTGAGGTTCTGTTTTGAGTATAGCATGCTGTATTAACTGCTTCAGGCCAATATCTTTCTGGTAGCAATGCTTCACAAATCATAGTTCTTCCTGCTTCTTTTAGAGTTCTGTTTATAATCTTGTGTTTGTAATTTTTCAAGTTTTTTTGATTTTGTTTACAAGTGAAAAATATGCGGTGAGATAATGATGGAGTAAAAATGAGGTTGATTTAAGAGAGTAAATCTATCACTCCCCTTACAACTAAATCCTTCTATTTTTCCAACTGTACTTTAAATGTAATTTAATTGTGGAGAAATGTGTGTGTTACAACAAAATATGCACAACGAATTCCACAACAAACTTTCAAGCCATTGATTTTTTTAAGACTCATTTGATTCAATAGTTCGCACATCATAATCAACGGAGTCAAAATGTGTTATGGACAATTTTTTGTTATGTATTTTTTTTTGGGTGTGTACTTTTTAATTGTGTAGACCAACATACATTGTCGGGGCCTTATTCCACATGGCCACTACTGCAACTGGTCTTTAAATAATGAGAAACGTGGATGTCTAAGGATTCATTGTTAACTGGTTGGCTTTTGGCTTCTATGAGTGAACAAGTTGTTGTAGAAGTGGTAGGATGTAATACCTCCCATGAGATTTGACAAACTCTAAAACTTCTGTTCAATAATCAATGTGAGGCTCAAATGTTGGAATACACCAGTCCATTAACCAAAGCTGAGAAAGGTACAAAAAGTTTGGCAGACTATTTGGCACAGATGAAAACATATTCAGACAAGTGAACCGTTGCAGGGTATCCTATTACTAGGTCGGAATTGATCATATCTACCTTAGGAGGATTGAGCAAAGAATATAAAGCTGTTGTAGTGAACTTGACAGCTAGAATTGGGTCCTTTTCATGGCCAGAAGTGCAAGCTCAGCTCGACTATAATTTCAAAATGAGGTTTAACATCTTCCACAGATTTTCCAGGAACATCTTCTGCAATTTTCTCCCACCTATCTAATGAATCTTCTGGATAAGTTGCTACAGCCTTCTAAAATGCCTTATCTTGATCTCAGCTCCATATAAAGCTACTTGATTCATCAGCTTCCATTTCGATTGCTTCGAATTGAATCGCATTCACGGTAGAATTGACGGAGCATAGAGCGTGTCATGATAGCCGCACATTTGTAGAAAACATCATGGTCCGAAGCTACGGTGAGTGCCACCGCTAGTTCTCGCATTTGGACCTGCTGTGTTCTGAAAGCCGATGCCTTTTGCAATGAAACAATCCCACCATCAAATTCATGTCACTGCAGCAAATTTTTTACAATTCAAACTCAAACCTGCCTTAGATACAAGAAAAGATGCAGCATACAAGAAAGAAGCATTACATTATAGGGGAAATCATGGAGTTTTCTCTTTATAATATTATTAAAAAATACTGTTTTATTTAGTAGTTTTCAATTGCGTTGGAATTTGATGATTCTAGTGGGAAACTGCGTTTGAAGAAGAAGAAGAAGAACTCATTGACATCAAATCTCTGTTAGGAAATTAAACGAGTAGCGCAGCGAAAAATTAAAATTTGATTTCCGATCCAAGGATCGACTTCGTTTAAACAATAAACATATAACAATGAGGACAAAGATTATACATTTCTTGATCTTAAAGATCGAAGCTTTGACCGTCCGGTAGATGTAGATGCGCGCAAGTCGTCCAAGACTCCAAGCGTCCGGCCTCTATCAGTTATCCACACGAACAACTCGCCGGAATCCTCCCGGATTGCTACTAGAAAAACTCGACTTCTAGGACGACCTTTTTCTTCCTCACAATACTCTCTCTAAGAAGCTCTCGTATTTTTCAAGAACAATTAGCTCTTGGAATAATGGTGTACCAAAGAACTAGTCAACCCCTCTCTTATATAGGAGAGTGGTGCGCCCCTATGTCTTCCCAAACTGATTAGGATTAGCTTATAATAGATTGATAATCAAGAAAAACATTTTCCTAATAAAATAAGAAAAATCTCTTTGATTGATTTATCTCTTTATTTTTAATATCTCGTATTAAATAAATCTAGATATTACCAATATCTTATATTGAATATCTTTATCTTATTTTTATAATTATATTTTCCAAAAATCAATTAATATCCAATATTAATATTATGGTAATCTTATTAATTAAATTGCACAATCCAAGTGTATCATAATAGTATAATACACAATAAGTTGCGCCCCATATGCCCAATATTGCCATCCGGAATATTATTTAATTAATCAATATTAATTAATATTTTGTATTTAATTTATTCGTAATAAATAAATACCACCATATTAATTTATCACTATAACCTTTATAGTCTTAAGATAAAACTTTCATTATTTGGTCATCAACTATAACCACATTTTAATCCGATTCGATATTCACATGTGTTGACCCGATAAGCTTCCGAATATGTTGGCCGTAGACATAAGGCACAATTACGAAAATGCCCTTCACCTCTAACGATCATGGATAGCGTCTAGCAACATATCCATGACCCCCAATCATCGGAAGAGTCAATACGCAATGACTACTACCTTTCATGTGCTCAGATAGCGTGTAAATAGAATTCTGTCGCTGTAGTAATATTCATACGATCATATCTTGATCGTATCCCATAATCTGGATATCAAGCTCTCTCAGAATAACTTATTTACTCCTACTTTGCAAAGATTTACGAGAACCAAACATTCCTTATGGGAAGGCACTTTCGGATATTCACTCCTACTCATAGGGTATGCGATTCCCAGATGACCTAACATGTATACTCTGCATGCTTCAATATCATACCCAATCACTACAGCATAATCGCCCCGTGGTTATGGGAAACCTCAATAGTGTCAAAGCATGACAATCCACACCATGATGCCATGCAGACTTCGGTCCTAAGAATAATTACACAACCGTCATATAGTGTGACACTTAACAATGTATGTGGCTCAGTCTAACGTACGCATTCTCTAATACACGTCCACGTACAGTCCAAGTGTCACTACACTTCGATAGACGAGATCTATCCCTACCCTTAAAGACAGAAGACATCTAATACGTGCTAGTCTGTTCGTACTATCAATGCCATGTTCAACAGTACATCAGTTTAAAGAAATTTAAGTATCAAACTTATTAAAGTGATTAGAGATCTTGATGACGGTCAAATTATACCCGTAAAAGTCATCAATGTTGACCTTAAATCGAGATTAATAATGTATATTTCATATTAAATCACTCGTTTATATTTATTATTTAATGTTAAGTGATTATTAATATGATATTTGGTATTTAGTTTGTTTTTATTATTAAAAGACCGATTTATTGTGCGATAAATGCCGATTTCGTAGATCGTGATAAATCGGGAGGATAAATGTCATTCAATCAGTGGATCTCAAGATAATAAGGAAGAAAATCGGAGCATTAATCAAGAGATAAATTAGAGAAATCAGATCAACACGAAAGCGTGCAGTGGGGAACAAGATAGACGAGAGAAACTTTTAACACGTGCAGGAAAAGGCTCGGTCGACCGAGCCCTATCATTCGGTCGACCGAGTATGTCGGTTCGGTCACTCATGGGATTTCGCGTGTATATCTTCTAGATCCTCCCTAGGTCGGTTGCAGCCTCTATATAAGCAGCAGCTACGAAATTTATAATATCATATCATTGAACCATTACATTACACAACCAAATACATACTTTTGATTGAAGGTTTTTCAGCAATTTATGGGCTTCA
Source organism: Gentiana straminea (assembly GCA_036785695.1). Lineage (NCBI taxonomy): Eukaryota > Viridiplantae > Streptophyta > Magnoliopsida > Gentianales > Gentianaceae > Gentiana > Gentiana straminea. Next base: position 233,730 of record JAVUPR010000270.1, on the reverse strand, counting down.
ATATGTAAGCCTTTATTTTCTGTTTCTTTCTTTTAAGTAATTAATCCCTCCCAATTATGCTTTATCGTTTGAGTTAGTTAATCATAGCTAGATGATGTAGATCTAGGCTATGACGTTGGGAAGGTGGCGATACCTTGTCTATGGGGATCCCATAACCTACGTCATACACTTAGTATTTGTCCATGAATCTACTTGATTTAATTAATGCGTATCTATGTTAGTTTATATGAATACTGTGCGAATTACTTTTTAATCGTTTACGTATGATGAAACGCTGAGAGATATATTCTAAGATGTATTCTGGGTTGAAATCGTTCGGGTGACCGAATAAGTTCATTCGGTCGACCGAGCCCTGTTTCATCAGTTATTTCTGCCATGTCTTTATGGTTAGGTTAACCTAGTTGAATTTATTATCTCAGTAGGTATGGCTATGGCTACGTTACTCGCTTAGTTTAATTAAAATGTGTAAAAAGGAAATACCAATATAAAACTCTTAGGTAGGCTTATGAATTGCTCTTCACGGACGTTCAGCGTTATCTAGGTAGGTTTATATTTGGGGATTGCTAGCACCTGATTATACATACGTCGTAGATTAGCATGAGACTATAACTTGGTAATTGCTAGTTGGACGAGAGCTTGAGTAATCGCTTAGGAAGTACGCCTAACCATAGGAATGTTGCCTAGACGAGGTGTACGATTAATATCGGCATCCTTAGTGTCGTAAGTGTGCAAGTTATATGAGATGGATACCCAAAAGGTGAAGTCACGTAATGTAGCACAGTGATCTAGCAACCTAACCGGTGCTAAGTCAAGTTAAAAAGGATGACTCCCGTAGCCAATCTAAGATAGATACAAACGGATTGATAGTTAATAAGTTCCGTTTATTATATAAATTATCTAGGTCCAAACGATAAAGACTATAATTGGGGAGGTTAATTACGTTGTGTCGAGTCGTGTCTTTACCTTTCTTGTCTTATGTTGGTCGTAGACCGGCTTTATGTCCTTGACATGTTTAATTAATTGTTTGTATATAAGATGGCCCACAATTGGTTTCCCGTGGGATCGACCTCGATTCACTATAAATATACTACGATGGCCTGTCCCTCTTGCTAGTATTGGTTTATGGTGGTCAAGTATATTATAACCTGATTGACCCTCATCAGATCTCATCAACCACAATCACCATCATGGTTTCTCTATCACAATATAAATACTAAGGACGTTATCATATACACAATATCATAATTGGTCTAATAAATAAACAAAGTATGTAATAACAAAATTGCTTTTATTAATCATATTAAAGTTATTACATGAACTTAAATAGATTGTAAATGACCCGACCCGGTCGGATCCAATCCAACCCAATTGGGTTTAAGATACCTATTCAACAATCTACACAGAAGCCTTTCCTATGTGACGACGACGATGAATCGGCAGTAGCCTGTTCCATTATATCAAATCTCACCGGATGATGAAACTCCGATCGAGTCCTCCGATGAGGCGAGTTCACAACAGATTCTGCTTCTCCGGTAGATAATTGATGGCCCGTGTTTATCGTCCGGCCGGTCGCCATCTGTCTCTCTTGAGTTTATCATCCGGCCGGAGTTTTTCTCCGTTTGCAAAATGTCGAGCTTTGTGTGTAATGGCCGTACGAATGATTACATTTAACATCAAGGGTATTTGGACACTATAAAGGGTAAAAGTGGAAAAGTATATGAAATGTGTCCTTATAAACGATTATCTTTTTTAGGTGTCCTAAGTATCTAATTAAGTCTCTAAATTAGTCCTTATAAACAAATACCCAAAGAATAAATGACTTTTCATCTTATATGTTAGGATTATGCTTTACATTGGTTTATCTGTATAAATAGATTTACGAATATTATCAAACGTTCGCGAGTAAAAGCTCGTGGTCGTTCGTTTAAAAAATGAGTTTATAAAATTGTTCAAACGTGTTCGTTAAGTTAAATAAATGAACGATCACAAACACTGACGAGTCGAATATTAGTTTATTGTGAAGAGCTATGTTTATTTAACAACACTAGTTTCAACAGAGTATAGTATATTACAACATGCATAGAAGATAAATGTCTTTGTTTCAACATGTCTTGTCATCGTTCTCCTCGTTGTTCAGGGGTCAAGCCTCCTTTACCACAAACAGGGCAGCTCTTTAATCCAAATCCTTGGCAATCAAAGCATCTGATGAACATATTATATATAGCATGCATTAATTAATTCATCATAATACTAAATAACTTAATTAGTTTTTAATTAATTTACTCACAAGCAAGAAAAAATAGACAAGTCTAGATAACCTAGGTTGTACGGATACATATATATGGATACAAAAACGTGAATACAGGATACGCAGATGCCGGGTTTTCGAAGAGTATAGGGTATGGGTAAATGGGGTATTTGTGTAAATATTACAAATATAAGTACTTGTACTCTTTTAATGTTTGATATTATTCCGTCGTTTGGACAACTTTTGATTCATTATCTAACATTATTTACTCAGTTCTAAAAATGGTTCTTCATTTCACATAGTCGAGTTATGAATATGCATATATGAATCATGTATCAAACTTTTGAAAATTACAAATTTGTCTCTAGGTGTGTATCCTGAGTATCCGGTAAGAATCAGTGACGGATGGTTACAAAACAATAAATTACATAATTAGCAACCAAATTAATTAATAATTAGAAGAAGTGGAAAAAAGAGTTATGATACAACACTTATTTGTTGGTTATATCATCGAATGAATGAGTGTGATGTATCCAGTTCATTTCTACACATCATTATTATGTGTGAGATAGTGCGTAAGAATAAATTACGCCTTCCACTTAATATAATTCTAAAATACCCGATGCAACATAATTTCTCAAAACAGAATAAGGTAGGAAACATACTTCCACCGCTCAAATATGTTCCCATTCTTCTTATTTTTCCCTGTTCCCTGAAAAACCACCAAATGAATTTAGACATAAATATTTCATTGCACTAATTGTGTGGACATGTGTATATAATATACAGTAATTTTTTTTTATTTTAGTTTTCACGCGTTTTAAGAATCATCATAAATAAATCAAATTTAAAATTTCAAGACAAGCTGTGGTATTGTTTTTCTAGAATTTCTTATAATATTGATGTAAAAGTGGATACAAAATATTCAATATTGTATCGTTTTGTGGGAAAGATTTTATGTTTTCGAACACCACAAATAAGTTAGAAAGCTTTGTATTACGGGACATAAAGAGTATGAGAATATTCAGGGAGGGATTAACTATAGTACGTATAGCAATACATTTAATTCTAAAATACAGTACGTAACATATACATTCCGATATAAGTGAGACCGGACACTCCACACGTAGCATTTATTATTTTGTACGAGCCCAATAAGCGCACGTGTAGGATGACCGATCTAACCTATGTCACATACCTTACATCCGGGACATTCTACAGAACCTTGTCCGCCACATTTCTTGCATTTATTCAGTATCTACACAAGGTTATATCAAATGACATACATTACATTCTTTAATTTCTAATCACTCTCACACAATAAAAGCGTATTATTTAAAACTACAGCACGCGTGGTTTGTACCATAAAATTACAAAAAAGGACTTATAATTACCGAATTTAGTGAAAAGTTTCCAGATTTAGCAGCAGCAGAGACAGTAATGAAGAATATTCTCTGTTTTGGTGATCTCTGTATTTCTTCAAAATAGCTGACATTTTTCCCACAGTGATGCATTTGTTGTGAAGATGCTGTTCTGAAATAAGTCGAGACCTCCATATTATTTTTTTAATTATTTTTTTTTCTTTGGATTTGATAAGAAAATGAATCTGTTAAGATTGTGATTTCTATGTATGTATGGTACAAATATTTGTTCAATTCAATCCTTACAATTAAAAACAAATAAATAATAGCCATAAGATTTGGATAATGAAATCAGTACAGCCACTGATTTAATTAGTTTCATTTTTATTTTATTTTTTGTTGTTAATAGTGATAGTTTCACGATAAATTGCACAACACACTTTCACGCGACGTGGGAGTTGCGGGACCATCATTTTTTAGTAGGTCCTACACTATGATCAAGAAAAATATTTATGTCACAACAAAATAGTCACAGTAAAGTACGACAACACATTTTTACATCCTTAATATTTACTGAACCTATAATCAGTGATACAGAATGTTGTGGTACATTCTAGTAGCAATTTTTTCGTGACACCATTACTACTTTATAATGAATATAGTAAAATATGTTGCGTCTTTTTGTTGTGGATATGCTAATACTGGATCCTAAATGCTAGTTCTACTTTAAAATTGTCATAACAAATTGATACAGACGAAACTTTTTTTGATATATAAACATATTTAAACTATTGATCTTAGTAAAATTCATATCAATAAAAAAGTCATACTCCCTCCGTATCATTTTAATAGTCATGTTTGACTTTTCACACGATTAAGAAAATTATAATTAATCTTTGAATCTCATTAAATGATCCAATATTTTTTACATTTATGTCTTTTAAGTAATACTTTATCATAAATGTAAACATATTGAATCATTTAATAAGATTCAAAGCATTAATTATACTTTTTTTAATCGTGTGAAAAGTCAAACATGACTATTAAAATGAGACGGAGGGAGTATATCAATATACACCACCGCAGGGTAATTTGCCTGGTTTATGGTGTGATAGTACAAGTGCTAATCATTCAACATAATTACTACAAGGGGTTTCAATATATTAATTCAATACATACATAATCTTTCAAAAATAGTTATATATCGAGCATGTTTACGAACTAACGAGTCATTTATAAGAATGTTTAACTTTGACTCGTTTAATATTCAAACAGTGTTCGAGTTGATTCTATTTGATCTCAAGCCATATTGAACCCAAGTTTTTAAATAAAAAATCGATCCGAACTCGAACCATTTAAAAACAGTATATTCACACCCCTTATTTCTATATTGGAATTGCTACAAGGGGATGAGCTTTTTGATGAAGTATCCCAACCGTGTCCGTCATGTCCATGTCCGCCGGAGCAATCCCGTCGGGAAGTTTCCAGTCAAAGTTATGGATAAGATTAGCCAAAAACAAATTCAACATCCTAACGGCGAGAGAAACTCCGGGACAGATCCGACGTCCGGTACCGAACGGCAAGAAGCATAGCCGGTTTCCCCTGAAATCAAAACCCGACCGGAGAAGAAATCTTTCCGGCAGAAATTTATTGGGTTCTTCCCAATACCTTTCGTCCCTTGAAATCGACCAAGAATTCACAAATACCTATAAAGAAAATACAGGCACAACAATGTATAAGTATATCTCTTAATGTGAGACGTATAAATAATAATAAATCGTGAATATGAGACAAATAATAAGTTTAACATGATTTTGGAAAGTGATTTTTTGACGCTGATATCGTGAAGAAGTATGTATGCTTAACAATGTAGAAGGGGTGAGAGGTTAATCTATGATGTATAAATACTTTTGTTTATTAGCATGTATCATATCCGATATGTATCAAAGATATACACAGGATGCTTATGATATGTATTTGAAGGCGAATTTGTAATTTTACAAAGTTGAATGCATGATTCGGATATGCATAACCATAACTAAAAATTCGTGAAATGAAGAACAAGTTGAAAATTGTGTAAAAAGTCCGATAATTACTAAAATATTGTTTAATTTTTTGTGTTTTAATATTTATTATTTGGTCCCTATAGCGGTATTACATGCAGATTGTTCTTATATTTTTGTCATTACACACCTACTGTCAGTATCTATAATCTATATTTTTCAAAAAAGAACTTGTATCTACGTATCTCGTATCCACATATCCCTACTCACGTATCCATATACGTGAAACCTATCTAGGTCTCAACCTCAAAACATAGTGTATAAGATGAGAAAAGTACATATGTTAATATGACGGATGAAACAATGGAAATGTTTGTGTCAGAAACACACAACAAAGACCATAATATGCTTTTACATCATTGATATTTATAAGACCCAAAGTAATTAATTAATCCCACAACATAATTAATGGTGCAAAAGTACTGTATTGTGATATTTTATTGTATCATTATCACTACTCTTAAACAATAACATGTCACCTACGTGGGACGAATAGGGTAGTGCAACTATCACAAACAGTTAATAAATGATTGTAAGGGGTGTTGTGTAATATCCTAAGAGTGTAAGGGCCTTAAGGGTATTATTAGTAGAATTGGTGATGTGGCACTTATATATATATGTTTTGTACTACTGCAAATCATTATTGAAATCTATCAAAGAATATTTCCTTCTCTCTGTGTTTGTTATCTTGGTAGCAGAGCCAAATGTTGGTGTAACCAGCGTACGGATGAGCACCACCACATCCATGGCGTCCTCCGCCGCTGGTACAGCGGCCGGAGCATCAACAGCTGCAACTATGGGTATCCCCTCTTTGTCTACAAACACTCAGACCTTGATTGGATCATCGGTCGAAGCTCAAAACACTCAAGATGTTCTTTCTCCTGGTGTTTCTGTGGGTCGAACTGGAGCCGCACTCACCGGAGCTAATCAAATGTCCATCGGAGGAGCTTCTAATCTACCTCCTTTGAGCTACATGCAATCGGAATGTTTTCCAAACTTTCCGCCTTGCCTTCCTTGACCAAATTTCGCCTTCCTCCACTATCTCGCTTTGAGCTTTGGTCATATAAGTCCTGCAACAGGTATTCCTCCTTCCAGTTTTCCGTATGCTCCATCTATTCCCAGTCTTGGTAATCTTGGGATGAATCATGTATCAAATCTGCCTTTTACTGGAAGTCTAAATCAGACCTGCAATGTGAAGCTGGACAGATCTAATTATCTTCTTTGGAAATCGACTGTTTTACCCATAATTAGAGGCCATAGACTTGAAAGTCATGTATTAGGTGATGATTCACAGAATAGGCTTGGATCTAACTCTCTGTCGCCACCATCACCCTTTCAAAGGCCCCAAACCGGGAAGAATGGAGTATAACCGATCGCTTGTTGATTGGGTGGTTGATGAGTTCTGACGACGAACAAGCATTGCAAGAAGTTGTTGGATGCACTACCGCCGAGAAATATGGGTGACACCGGAGACTCTCTTTAACAAATCATGCCGAATCCGAATGTTGGAGTATAAAAGTGCCATGACAAGGGCTACAAAAGGAGCAAAGTCTATGGTCGACTATCCGGCACAAATGAAGTCATGCGATAATTTGGTCGCCGCAGGGTATCCAAAGGTCCAAGTCCGAGCTTATATTAGCCACTCGGTGGTCTAGACAAGAATACGAAGCGACCATAGTAAATTTGACCGCAAGAGTTGGTTCCATGAATTGGCGGGAAGTTCACCCCAATTGCTAACTCATGAGAGGCTTCTTCTTAGATTTAACTCTGGTGGTTCTGTGGACATTCGGGAGGTCCCTCTGCTCAGTTTGCTAGTAGGTCCAACTCAAGAAACAATTCTAATACCAGATCTGGAAATCCCTCAAACTCCAATAACAGAGGTAGAGGGGTAGAGGAAATAGAGGCAGAGGGGGTGGAAGAGCTTCTAGTGCAAACTCTAATAGACCTGTGTGTCAATTGTGTGGAAAGAGTGGGCACATTGTGACTGCATGTTGGCATAGGTTTGAAGAGGATTTTGTACCTCCTAGCTTCAACAACAGTTCCTCTAAACAAGCCCTGGTTGCTACTCCTCAAAGTACTGTGGATTCAACTTGGTATATGGACAATGGAGCTACAAATCACATAACTTCTGACATCAACAACCTGCATATCACTGGAGACTATTCAGGATCAGATAATCTTACTGTTGGCAATGGTGAGCAACTTCCTATCAAACACATTGGTTTCTGTACTATTCCTACACACACCAACATTTCCCTTCACCTTAAAAACTCTTTACATGTTCCCACCATTAAGAAAAATCTTATCGTTGTCTCTCAATTAACTAATGACTATCCCGTGATTATTGAATTTGACAATTCTTGTTGTTATATTAAGGACAAGGCAACAAGGACTCTCTTCAAACAGGGAGCACTTAGGCATGGTCTCTATCAAATCCCCGTTGGTTCAGTTCCAAGTGTCAAAGCTCCAATTCCAGTCAGATCTCCATTCACTCCAAAAATCAGTTCCAGAATAAAGGTTGTAATGCTTTTGTCTGTTCTACTGCTTTAGAAACAAATTATGATTTTTGGCATAAAAGACTTGGTCATCCTTCAAAGGCTGTTTTGAAAAATATTTTGAATCTGTTTAATGTGTCTGTTTTGAATGATCTTCCCTTTTGTGAAGCATGTCAACTTGGAAAAATGCATGGTCTTCCTTATAATAAGTCTGTTTTCCATGCTAAGTCTGTTTTAGATGTGATTTACACTGATCTCTGGGGTCCTGCACCAGTCACTTCCACTCTAGGTTATCAATACTATATCCATTTCATAGATGATCACTCCAGATACACTTGGATTTATCCTTTAAAACACAAGTCTGATGCTGTGTCTGCCTTTATCTCCTTTAAAAAACTTGTGGAAAATCAGTTCCAGACAACCATTAAATGCCTTCAATCGACCGGGGGGAGAGTATAGAGTCTTTGAATCCATTTGCAAGGAGAATGGAATAAGTTTCGTACATCCCCGTCCTCATGCTCATGGCCAACATGGTAGGCCGAGAGGAAACACGTACACATTGTAGAAATGGGGCTAACCCTTCTTGCTCGCCTTCAATGCCTCTTAAGTTTTGGTGGCATAGTTTTGAACAGGCTGTCCAAATCATAAATGACCTTCCTACCCCTGTTCTTGAAAATCACTCACCTGCTGAAGTTCTTCTTAAAGTTAAACCTGAATACACCAAATACAAGGTGTTTGGATGTGCTTGTTATCCTAATCTTAGACCCTATAATACTCACAAATTCAGTTATCACTCTGTGAAATGTGTGAATCTAGGTCTAAGCCCTCAACATAAAGGCTATAGATGTCTTGATAAGTCAGGGAGGATATATGTTAGTAGAGATGTGGTTTTTAATGAAGCTGAATTCCCTTTCAAAGATGGTTTTAGTCAAGGTCCCAATAGAGCTGTTCTGGTTGATCCAAATCTGGTTAACACTTTTCATCTTCCCTTTGAAGTCTCTCAGCCTAATGATATGATTCACAATGATACTTGTCTCAGTCCCAATGTCTCCTCTGACAGAGTGATGGAAATCAGTTCTACTAACAACAATCTGAACCATGATGATAATGAAGTCAGTCCAATTCCTAGCAACAGCAATCAGAATCATATTGACCTTGAAGTCACTCCTACTCCTACCACTCAATCTAGATACTCTCAGAATTCTCCTATAATCAACTCCTCCAACTCTTTCTCCAGTTCCTCATCCTCTAAAAATGGATACCTGACTGATCCAGTGGATCATGAAGCTGAAAGCTCCTCAAGTCATTCTTCTCCTATCATTCCTACTTCTGAAGCATCCTTCCCTAAACCTACTGGTCATCCTATGCAAACAAGGTCCAAAAGTGGTATCTTCAAACCTAAAGCCTATCACTCTTCTATTACCAATACCAACATTCCTGCTCATCTTGCTGAACCAGTAAGGGTATCTGATGCATTGGAGAGTCCTCAGTGGAAACAGGCCATGGTGGAAGAGTTTCAAGCCTTGGAACAGAATCACACTGGATCTTGTACCAAAAGTTCCGTGACGTAACCTTGTTGGGAATAGATGGGTCTTCAAATTGAAGCTAAAGCCAGATGGGAGTGTTTTGAAACACAAAGCAAGATTGGTTGCTAAAGGATACCTGCAGAAATATGGAATTGACTTTACTGATACTTTTAGCCCAGTGGCCAAGGCCTCTACTATTAGAATTGTTCTAACTGTTGCTGTGATGTTTAAGTGGTCTATAAGACAGGTGGATATCAACAATGCTTTTCTAAATGGACCAATTGATGAAGCCATTTTCATGCCACAGCCAGAAGGCTTTATAGATCCTGCAAAACCTGACTATGTATGCAAGTCAACTGTTACAAAGGCTGAATATGGAAAATATCAGACCTTGTAATATACCTATGTCTGTTGGTGCTCATTTAAGTCCTAAGGAAGGGGAACCTATGCAGAATCCACTACTGTATAGAAGTGCAATTGGAGGACTGCAATTTCTCACCTCTACCAGACCTGATTTAACCTATGATGTGAACTATTTGAGTCAATTCATGCAATCTCCTACCACTGAACATTGGACAGCACTAAAAAAGGTGCTGAGATATGTAAAGGGAACCTTACATTATTGCCTTTTCATTCCAAATAGCTTGGATCAATACAAATGTACAGGGGCTTCTCTACGATGCCGATTGGGCTGTTTTCCTTCGTATAGGAAGTCCGTGACAGGATATTGTGTTTTTCTAGGTTCATCTCTAGTCTCCTGGTGTTCAAAAAAACAGGCTGTGGTATCTAGGTCCAGTACTGAATCAGAATACAGATCTCTATCTAATTTAGCTGCTGAATTGGCATGGATTGGACAGTTGTTGCAAGAAATGAAGCTTAAACCGTCCAAAACCTCTCGTTGCACGGTGTGACGAGCTTTAGGGCGCATCATTAGCTCGAATCCAAGTGTTTCATGCTAGAACAAAACACATAGAGGTGGATGTTCATTTTGTTAGAGACAAGGTACTTAACAAGGAGCCGACAATCGCTTATATCCCTTCGAGGCTCAAATTACGATGCTTTTACTAAAGCACTTGCTTTGTTAATCGCTTCACTAAATTCGAAGCAAACTAAATGTGTTGGTCGGTACACATAGTTTGAGAGGGGAGTTAATAAATGATTGTAAGGGGTGTTGTGTAATATCCTAAGAGTGTAAGGGCCTTAAGGGTATTATTAGTAGAATTGGTGATGTGGCACTTATATATATGTTTTGTACTACTGCAAATCATTATTGAAATCTATCAAAGAATATTTCCTTCTCTCTGTGTTTGTTATCTCAAACACTCAACCACAATGAGTTACACAACTACTTTTTCACCATATTGATAATTATCAATGGTGTAAAAGTATACTTTGTGTTACTAGTTGTCTAAATGGTCGTATCAATATCATTACCGGGACAAATAACAACTTTAACCGACCTGTGTGTTCTTTGGAATAGTGAACCCATGTAATTCAACATCTTCTTGGGTCCGGTGAGGAAGAAGAAGTGGAGCGATCGGGTGTAGTCTCATGGATTCTTTGATGATTGCATCTAGGTAAGGAAGTTGTTGGATTTCTTGCTCTTTAATGAAGGAATAAGTTGATCCGAATCTCGAGGAAAGTTCTTGCTTGGCTTTCGCCATTACTGATGGGTTATGAAGAAGCTCCGCCATTGTCCACTCCATTGTTGCTGTGAGACTGTCGTTACCTCCGATAAGGAGATCCTGTTTTTGCAATATTACAATTTGATTTCTTAGCAAAATTTGTGTAATATGCAGTTTAAGAGAGAATTTATGGTACAACAATTGTAATAAGTTTGTACGGAATATAATGTATCATACTTTTTCGTTGTATACTACTTCCGTCTCAAAATATAAGTTTATTAAGTTTTTTTATTTTGTCTTATAATATACATCCGTTTAAAATTTCAATGAAACATTTATTATATTTTTCTTCCTTCTACTATTAATTTACCATACAACCACCCACTTTTCACTATATACAACTTTTGTATTAATAACGGTTAAATGTTATTTTAGACTTTTAATTTATCATTAAAGTTAATGAAACATAACTACTTTTTTAAATTATGTGAAATTTTTTAAATGAATTTATATTTATATTTTGGGACAGATGCACTGTTTGTTTTACCTTACACACTTCTAGGCCGAATTGCAAAACTAGTCCTACCACTTGGCGTACGTAGCATTTTGGTCCCCTTCTTTTTTTGGGCTCCGTTTACAAAAATTAGTCATGTAGCTTGGATTTTATTTTTTGCAATTTCAATTATGTAGCTTGGATTAATTTGGGGAAATAAATTTTGGTGGGAAAATTTCCAAAAACAAATATGTGAAAAAATTACAAAAATTGCATGCAACTTGGATTAATTTAGGTATCATGTCCTTTATTTTATCCAAGTTAAACGACGAACTGTAATATCTCGATTTTTGAAAAAAGGCAATCCGGTCTTTTAGCAAAAATCAGAATATTATGTTATTTTTAATTAAAGGATTTTTAAAAAAAAAGGAAAAGAAAAAGGATAAACAAGGATTTTCTTTTTAAGGAAATAATTAAATAATTAGGTAATTGGGATTATAAAAGGAAAACTAATCCTAATTTTAACCTAGTTGTTTTTGACAAAAAAAAGAGAGAGGCGCAGGAAGAGAGGGACGCAAGTTTTAAAAAAAAAGGAGAAGAAGCTTTCGATTTTTCGAGGCTAATCCGTTGCTCTTTTCATCAGACTCATCAAGAGAGAAATGATCACCGCGAGACGAGGATCGTTTTGATACCAACAATCCCTAGATCGTTGACGTTGGAGGTTAAAGGTTTAACCTTTTTTTCAAAGCTTTGGTAGTTTGGATCGTTGTACCACGCAAATTAAGGTAACGTGGTTTTCTTATCGTATGATTAAGGTTTCGTAAAGTGGTAGAGCAATTTGTATGATTGTTTTTCATGGTTTTAATTCGTTTAAGTCGAGTTTGGGTTGAATTTGAGTAGAAAACGCAGAGTGCGTAAAACCGTCCTCCGTGGTGCGAAGAACGTGTATATGTGCAGGGGGAGGCTCGGTCGACCGAGCCTATCCATTCGGTCGACCGAGTGTTGGTTCATCCGTACGGATGAGTTGTGTATCCGTACGGATATTTCTCGCATATCGGACAGTAAAGTTTATCCGTCCGGACAGGGGACTCGTTTCGATCGTTTTCCTTTGTTATGTGTTTAAAGCTCCATAATAGCGTATTTACTCGCATAACCTTACGTGACAAAGCCCCGAATTAGCTTTTTATGCGTTTAGTTCCGGCACCACATGGATTCCCTAAAAAAGATGAAGTGTGGGACCGTCGAAAGCTTTGGATTTGCCTTGTGCTTCGATAAGCTAGAGTTTATCGATGTCTATGTAATTGCTGTGGCTTGTCCGTGTCTAGTGGTCTAAGTACGAGAGTAGGAGATGTGAGGGAGCTTACTTGAAAACACTTAGGTGGCTAGTTAAACATCTAATCAAACGTATGTGCTAGATTAATAATCTTAAACATCATGCAATGCTTGGTAAGGCATAGTACAATATCGCGATGTGTTCTCTCGACCGTACAAAGTAGATCGTACCCACGCCGGTCAATCGATTGGCTAGATAAAGCGTCCGGTACATTCTCGCCGGTTATCACACTATCGGGACTCGTATATTCCCGGGGCTACTAGAGCGTGTCTCTAAGTAGGTTGCACCCGCCTTGTCCTAGTACATCCTATTACTAGGCGTAGTGCCCTTGTTATTCATGATGTAACAAACTTGAGCTAAGTTAGATACCTTTTGGAACCTCATGTTATGCTATGAACATAATATGATAGTTAGCTAGTGGTTAATAACGGAAATGAATTAATAAAAGACGGCGTTGCTTTTATTTCTTTATGAGATCATAGTTATACGATCTTCTACGCGTTACCGAGTACTTTTGTACTTACCCCGTTACGTTGTGTTTGTCTTCCCCTTTCCCCAAAGAAGATGAACAGTTCTGCTACGGTTGACGAGTTCTTTGATGATGAAGTTTGAGAGGAAGCTTTTGAAGACTTAGTTCTTTTAGTTGTTTTTTTCTTAAAACAGCTTGTTTCACGTTTGAACAATGTTGTCCTTCTTTTTGGTTTAGCTTGTTTTGAGATCCTTGGGATTTGGATGTTGGATGATTAGTTCTCTTTATTGGATTTAGTTTTTCACAAAGATTGATTACCATGTGTTCGATCTTTTGGTTTCCCCGAGTTGTTGAGTTGTTTTATCTTCCGTGTCGTTTGGTTCGATGTATGACGTAAGGCTTACATATATTATTGAATTTATTTGATAATATATGTGCCGAGCGCTCTTTCCGGATAAGGACTCGGTGTCCGGGAATGGGGCGTTACGGTTTGGTATCGTAGAGAAAGGTTTTCCTTGCCGTGTAGGACTTGATTTCTTCCTTAAGATAAGTTTTAGAGCTTTAGTAACCCCTTCTCTTTTCTTAGTTACAGAATGGTGCTTACTAGAGGTGGAGCTAATACGAGTAACACCGAGGCAGCTAACACCCAGACGGGTAACGCTGAGGCAGGATTTACCGAGGTTGTGATTCCGAGAAGGAGAAGAAGTGGACCAGCTACCCAGAGCCCTACGGTTTCTCAAGGGGAACACCCCGTCCGTGAGCGCATCATGCGCGGGGTGAATCGGGGACCGTACATTGTCACCGCAGGTAGAGTGGAACAAGGGGGTCCTTCACGGTTTAACACCCGCGTACCGGTTACTACTTCACTCCAAGGACCACGAGTTGGACCGGGTTGGGACTTTCTCATCCACCGGCTAGTCGGCTTTTTCGCTTATCCACAGTATCGACGTTTCCTTCGCACCGCCGAGTTTTACACCGCAACCGACGGTTCTACCTCCACCGCCACCTAGGTCGGATTCTTTTGTAGCACTCGGCTACACTCATCCCCAACAAACTATCGCATCGAATGCCCCACCAAAGGCGCAAGAACAAGACAAAGATCATCAATTTGGGGGTTATGACGGACAAAGGATTGGTATGAGAAGATGAAGAAACATAGGGTGCCAGAATTCTTTGGCAATGTTGAGCCAGCAGCGGCAGATTTATGGATTCGTGGGTTCGAGAAGGCGTGCAGAAATATGAAAGCTCCAGAATCTGAGTGGGCTCATTTAGCCATATCCTTGTTGGCAGGAAATGCAGAAAGTTGGATGGAAGCATATGAGCAAGTTAATCCAAGGATCACGGATTGGGCGGTGTTCAAGGATCTGTTCTACAAGGAATACTTTCCTAGGACAGCACGGAATGCGAAGGCTAATGAGTTCCTGAGTTTGAAACAAGGGAGATATACTACGGTGACTCCGCACTCCCGTAAGTTCCATGAGTTGGGCGATTCTACCCCGAGATCATGAAAAGTGAAGAGAAAAAGATTGATAAATTCATGGAAGGATTGTCACACGAGGTGGCGAAGGGCATGCTAGGAGATAGACCTACGAGCATGGCAAGCGTCATGGATAGAGCTTTGACAAATGGAGAGATTTGCCGCGTAGACGTACGGTTGTAGTTGGAGATAAGAGGTCTTTCTCAAATTTTCAAGGAAGTAATAGAGGAGCACCGCAGCGAATGTTAAGAGGGCAGGTGAAATCCGGCTACGAAGAGTTCAAAGAAGTGGAACGCCGCCGGTTTGTGCTAAGTGTAACAAGACACACACAGAGAGTGCATGGCGTAGCGTGAGTTGTTTCCACCGTGGGGAAGTGGGACATTACTCGAGAGCGTGTCCTAAGAAGCTCTCTCAAGGTAATCGTAGGAGGACGAGGTAACCAACAGGGTAATCGTACTACGGGTAGCGTACCGCCGTGTCTTCGCAGCAGATGCGAACCGGAAGAGTTAGATGACCTTGTGGTGACAGTACTTTTCGTTGTTTGTGTTTATTATAGATATTTAATATGATATAGCGCGCATATGATATTACATATTTGTACTCAAATAGATTCACTTGTTAGGTACCATAATCATAGATAATCTAGCGCCAGTTTCCGTTTGATACGGAGCATCGTGGACTTTTGTTTCCTCTAAGATAGCTAAGAAGTTGAACCTACCCCTCTTGAGGAATTGGAGAGACCTTTGAGTATAACCACACCTTTGGGCGAGTCACTAGATGTGCTCAAGTCACACCCCAAGTCGATATTAGAGTTGGGACTTACAAGTGCCAAGTATGCTTTGACGGTGTTGGATTTCTCGGATTTCGATGTTATCCCGGGTATGGACTCGGTTGTCCAAGAATTATGTCTACTTGGATTGTAAGGGTAAGAGGGTGATCTTTAAGGCCCCAGAAAATCGGCTAAGACGTTTCAGGGTAACGTATGCAAGCCTAGCAAGGGTCGTTATCCGATTATCTCAGCAGTTAAAGCCCTAAGAGCTTTGAAGAGGAGTTGCCAGGGTTTCGTTGTTTATGCATTAGATAAGGAAAAGCATAGGCCCGAGTTAGGAGAGACTCGTGTAGTTAAGGACTTTCCCGAAGTTTTCCCGGAAGATTTGCCAGGACATATGCCTGATAGGGCCATAGAGTTCGAGATCGAATTGATTGTCGGAGCATCACCAAGTGGCTAAAGCACCTTATAGGATGGCACCAAATGGAGTTGAAAGAGTTGAAAACTCGCTTAAGGAGATGCTAGAGAAAAACATCATCCAAACCCAAGTACATCACCGTGGGGAGCACCGGTCTTGTTTGTGAAGAAGAAAGATGGGAGTATGCGCTTGTGCATCGACTACGTAGAGTTGAATAAACCGACAATCAAGAATAAGTATCCTTTACCAAGGATTGATGATCCGTTCGGCCGCTTGCAAAGTAAGAAGGTGTTCTCTAAGATTGATCTTAGGTCCGGTTATCATCGCTGAAGATCAAGGTGTCGATATACCTAAGACAACCTTCAAGACGAGATATGGACATTATGAGTTTTTGGTCATGCCGTTTGGACTCACTAATGCTCCATCGAAATTCATGGACTTGATGCAAAGAGTTTTCATGCCTTATCTCGATAAGTTTGTGATAGTTTTCATAGACGATATCTTGGTGTACTCTAAGGATGAGGAAGAGCATGCGAACACCTAAGGATAGTTCTACAAACCTTAAAGGAGAACAAATTATATGCCAAGTTTTCTAAGTGCGAGTTTTGGTTGGACCAGGTTAGTTTTCTTGGGCATATAATTTCGGAGAAGGCATTAAGGTGGATCCAAATGAAGATAGAAGCCGTTTCTAAGTGGCTTAGACCGACATCGCAACGGAGATAAGAAGTTTCTTGGGTTTAGCTGGGTACTACCGGAAGTTTGTAAAGGATTTCTCTAAGATAGCTACACCTCTCACGAGGCTTACTCAAAAGCACGTTAAGTATGAGTGGACCGTGAATGTGAGGAAGCTTTTCGTACTTTGAAAGAAAAGTTGACCACAAAGACCCGTGTTAGCATTACCGGAAGTTTTTGATAACTATGATGTATATACGTACGCATCGGGTCAAGGTTTGGGTTGTGTTTTGATGCAATCGTGAAAAGGTGATTGCTTATGCATCTAGGCGCTAAAGGTGCATGAGAAGAATTACCCTACACACGACTTGGAGTTGGCAAGAAGTGGTATTTGCTCAAGCTTTGGAGACACTATCCGTATGGTGTCAAGGCAAGGATCTTCACGGATCATAAGAGTCTTAAGTTCTTCTTTACTCAGAGAATCGAACACGAGACAAAGAAAATGGTTGGAGTTCGTGAAAGATTACGACTTGGACATTCAATACCACCCGGGTAAAGCGAATGTTGTAGCGGATGCACTTAGCCGGAGAGCGGTTAATGCTATCACTACCTTGCAAGAAGTCGTAGATCGCTTGGATAGATGCGATTCAAGTGATTGAAAGGAAGGGTAAAGCTCGGAATTTGGCGCCATTGATGGCAAAGTCGATTTGCTAGATAAGATTCGGGCTAAGCGGATAAAGACCCCGTGTTGATTAATTTGAAGCGAGTAGCTCGAGAGAAGCCTACAAAGGTTATCGCTGGACAAGAGTGGTCATCTTTGGTACGGAGACCGTTTGTGTGTTCCCGATGTGGATGGCCTAAGAGAGAAGGTTATGGATGAAGCTCATAAGATTGCTTTTGCGGTACATCCAGGAGCCACTAAGATGTATAGAGATCTCAAGGAGAGATATTGGTGGCCTGGTATGAAGTTAGGGATCGCAGAGTTTGTGGCAAGATGTGATACATGCCGCAGAGTGAAAGCAGAACACGAAGACCAGGAGGTTTGTTGAAACCCTCGAGGTACCGGAATGGAAATGGGAGAATATCACGATGGATTTCATCACCGGTTTGCCAAAGACTAAGGGCGGTCATGACATGATTTGGGTGATTGTGGATAGACTCACAAAATCAGCCCATTTCTTGCCGTGTAAAGTGGACATGCCTATAAAGAAGTTCGCTACTATGTATATCGACAATATAGTGAAGCTTCATGGTGTGCCTCTATCTATTGTATCCGACAGGGATAGTAGATTTATCGCCGCTTCGGAAGGGCTTACGTAAAGCTTTTGGGACGAAGACCGATTTGAGTACGCGTTTCATCCGCGACGGACGGGCGGTCGAGAGAGAACAATTCGTACTCTCGAGGACATGCTTAGAGCTTGTGTTTTGGACGCCGGAGGATCATGGATAGATTACCTCAACTTGGCCGAGTTTGCTTACAACAATAGTTACCATGCAAGTTTGGGAATGCCACCTTTTGAGGCCTTGTACGGTAGGAGTGTAGAACTCCACTTTACCGGGATGAAGTGGGAGAGAAACATATCACAGGGCCGGAGATGGTTCAAAGAAGCCAAGGAGAAAATTGAGTTGAAAAGGAAAAATCTGAAAGCTGCTCAAGATCGTCAGAAGAGTTGGGCCGATGTTAGAAGAAGACCGCTAGAGTTTGAGGTCGGGGATAGAGTTTACCTTCGAGCGTCTCCGATGAAGGGTATCAAGAGGTTCGGGCGTAAAGGAAAGCTAAGTCCAAGGTACGTAGGACCTTTTGATGTCATCGAAAGAGTTGGGAAGTTGGCTTATAGACTTCGGTTACCAGAGTCGATGTCTAGAGTCCACAATGTTTTCCATGTATCGATGCTTAGGAAGTGTCTATCTAAAGTGGACGTGGAATCTGAGATTGACCCGGAAGTGTTGCAAGATAATCTCTCCTACGTGGAGAAGCCGATAAGGATTCGGATAGGAAAGAGAAGATGATAAAGAGACGAGTGATCCCGTTAGTATTAGTGCAATGGAGCAATCACGCACCGACGGAAGCCACTTGGGAAGTGGAAGCGGACATGTTCGACGAGTTTCCGCAGTTCCCTCATCTACCAGTACGATCTAGTTTCGAGGACGAAACTCCTCTTGGGGGGGAGGAATGTAATATCCCGATTTTTTTGAAAAAGGGCAATCCGGTCTTTTAGCAAAAATCAGAATATTATGTTATTTTTAATTAAAGGATTTTCAAAAAAAAAAAAAAAGAAAAGAAAAGGATAAACAAGGATTTTCTTTTTAAGGAAAATAATTAAATAATTAGGTAATTGGGATTATAAAAGGAAAACTAATCCTAATTTTAACCTAGTTGTTTTTGACAAAAAAAAAGAGAGAGGCGCAGGAAGAGAGGGACGCAAGTTTTAAAAAAAAAAAAAAAAGGAGAAG
Organism: Gentiana straminea; assembly: GCA_036785695.1. Lineage (NCBI taxonomy): Eukaryota > Viridiplantae > Streptophyta > Magnoliopsida > Gentianales > Gentianaceae > Gentiana > Gentiana straminea. The sequence continues at coordinate 214,327 of JAVUPR010000270.1, read as the reverse complement.
AAGCTTTCGATTTTTCGAGGCTAATCCGTTGCTCTTTTCATCAGACTCATCAAGAGAGAAAGGATCACCGCGAGACGAGGATCGTTTTGATACCAACAATCCCTAGATCCGTTGACGTTGGAGGTTAAAGGTTTAACCTTTTTTTCAAAGCTTTGGTAGTTTGGATCGTTGTACCACGCAAATTAAGGTAACGTGGTTTTCTTATCGTATGATTAAGGTTTCGTAAAGTGGTAGAGCAATTTGTATGATTGTTTTTCATGGTTTTAATTCGTTTAAGTCGAGTTTGGGTTGAATTTGAGTAGAAAATGCAGAGTGCAGAAAACTGTCCTCTGTGGTGCGAGAAGAACGTGTATATGTGCAGAGGAGGCTCGGTCGACCGAGCCTATCCATTCGGTCGACCGAGTGTTGGTTCATCCGTACGGATGAGTTGTGTATCCGTACGGATATTTCTCGCATCGGACGTAAAGTTTATCCGTCCGGACAGGGGACTCTTTCGCATCGTTTTCCTTTGTTATGTGTTTAAAGCTCCATAATAGCGTATTTATCGCATAACCTTACGTGACAAAGCCCCGAATTAGCTTTTGATGCGTTTAGTTCCGGCACCACATGGATTCCCTAAAAAGATGAAGTGTGGGACCGTCGAAAGCTTTGGATTTGCCTTGTGCTTCGATAAGCTGTAGTTTATCGATGTCCGTGTAATTGCTGTGGCTTGTCCGTGTCTAGTGGTCTAAGTACGAGAGTAGAGATGTGAGGGAGCTTACTTGAAAACACTTAGGTGGCTAGTTAAACATCTAATCAAACGTATGTGCTAGATTAATAATCTTAAACATCATGCAATGCTTGGTAAGGCATAGTACAATATCGCGATGTGTTCTCTCGACCGGCACAAAGTAGACTATACCCACGCCGGTCAATCGATTGGCTAGATAAAGCGTCCGGTACATTCTCGCCGGTTATCACACTATCGGGACTCGTATATTCCCGGGGCTACTAGAGCGTGTCTCTAAGTAGGTTGCACCCGCTGTCCTAGTACATCCTATTACTAGGCGTAGTGCCCTTGTTATTCATGATGTAACAAACTTGAGCTAAGTTAGATACCTTTTGGAACCTCATGTTATGCTATGAACATAATATGATAGTTAGCTAGTGGTTAATAACGGAAATGAATTAATAAAAGACGGCGTTGCTTTTATTTCTTTACGAGATCATAGTTATACGATCTTCTACGCGTTACCGAGTACTTTTGTACTTACCCCGTTACGTTGTGTTTGTCTTCCCCTTTCCCCAAAGAAGATGAACAAAGTTGCTACGGTTGACGAGTTCTTTGATGATGAAGTTTGAGAGGAAGCTTTTGAAGACTTAGTTCTTTTAGTTGTTTCTTTCTTAAAACAAAGTTGTTTCACGTTTGAACAATGTTGTCCTTCTTTTTGGTTTAGCTTGTTTTGAGATCCTTGGGATTTGGATGTTGGATGATTAGTTCTCTTTATTGGATTTAGTTTTTCACAGCATTGATTACCATGTGTTCGATCTTTTGGTTTCCCCGAGTTGTTGAGTTGTTTTATCTTCCGTGTCGTTTGGTTCTGATGTATGACGTAAGGCTTACATATATTATTGAATTTATTTGATAATATATGTGCTGAGCGCTCTTTCCGGATAAAGACTCGGTGTCCGGAAATGGGACGTTACACAAACATTGCAATTTTCGTGTGAAAATGAAACCTTTTTGGCGTCATTTCAAAGACACATCAGCATATATTGTCAGAAATTCGCCACATGAGCATATCCTCTTGTACCGGAGGATTAAAATTTCAAAAAAAGTAAAATAAAAAATCCAATTTAAAGGACTATTTTTGTTACCGAAACAAAAACATAACTGAAACGTTAAAGATGTCTAGTTACAAGACTAATTCTACAATTAGATAATAAGGAAATATGGCACCTTTTCAAATATTTTTAATTAAAAGGACACTTAAATATTTTTTATAGGGAAAATGATAAAATAAAAAATAAAACCACGCGTCTACTTGTCGTTTTTTTTTCTTCCTCTTTCCACCTATATGTTCAAACACTCATATTTTTTGATATAGGTCTCCAAACGTGATGAAAATTTCACCGATTTTTATTTTATTTTTTCATGCTCTACATTTTTGAAACTTGGTTTGATATCATTACATCGTTTTTCGTGAGATTCACTATCAAAATTCACTTACTAAATCTCATCAATTAATCCCGAAAAACAGTAAATTTCGACTTTGAATTTCGAATAATAGTGAATTGTGACATTGGATTTTCGGAAATTACGTCGGAATATGGTGAATGTGGTCTCAAATCAAGACAATGAAAAAAAAAATTAAAAAAATAATGAAAGAATTTTCAAATTTAGAGTTGCAGATTGAAAGATATAAGTGTTCAAAACTGATGGATAAGAGGTAAAGTTTTGAATGTGTTATATTTATCAATTATAAAATATTTTTGTCTTCCTCTCTAATTCCCTTTTGCAATATTTCTCACACCCCTTTTATATGAAAAACAAGTGCATTGATATGAACCATTTTACTTGATACAGTATCCATACAACAATTATAACATAGTCATTCTCCCTAATTCCTCCCCTAGTAATGGATCCAAACATTTGAATTTAACCCTTTTATTATTCAATAAGTAATAGTTTGGCAGTATGAGAGTACTTACTTTACTTCTCTTATTCTATTGAATTTTCATCTTATGTAGGAAGGACAAAAGGTTGTTCCAAAGAATCACTTATTACTTAATTTGATTGATGCTCTCTTGTCCTTTTTTCAGTTTCTTAGTAAAAAGGCAGTCCTCGACTCTGAGCTGCTAGATCCCTGATTAACAACTCCACTCATTCTGTGGGATCGGGCGAGTGGGGACCCTCAAGGTTAGGGTTTAACATTTTTAAGATAATGAAACTTGCATGCCTTCAAGTGGATATAAAAAATATGAGTAAAATTATTGAATGAAACCGTTAAAAGCTCTAAGGTTTCTAGTTGTAGAAACACTTTATTTATAAACGCTCCAAGATTTTTAAGCATGACACCATTAATGGTACCACGGTTTAAAAAGAGTATATATATATATCATTTTTACAGGGTTGAAATTTGATTTCAATCCATCCATGGTTGAGTTTTGTCAATAAATTCGATTTTGTAGACATCGAATTTTGTTGTGGTGTTGAAATTGACTGTGATGTAACTAACAGTGTCATTTAAGTATTATATCCTCATGGCGCATTCAGAAGTACCATGAGGAGGGACAAGAGTCATTATTTCTTTTAAATAATGATATGCTTTTATGTAAAAAATGAATAATGTTAGATATATATTTCATGTCGAACAATGATTATGGCACAACAATTGTTCACAACAACATTTTCTACCATTGATTTTTTTGGGACTCATTTGAATCAATATGTCCCACATCATAATCAACGGTAGAAAATGTTGTTGTGGACAATTGTTGTGGCATAATCATTATTCTTTAATTTCTACGTCATATCTAAACCAATATCGAGGAAATTTGGAAATCAAACTCCGTCAAGGTATGACATTTTTTTTGTAGTTTATCTGGAATCTAACGTTACGAAATCAGGTTATCCGAAGTTATTTCTTGCGAAAAAATTTCTCGCACATAATATCTAAGGAGAGTCTTTATTCACATCACTACTGATCTACTTGTTGTCCCACACCTACTGGTGTGCTACAATATTCTCATAGAATTGACCCTAGGAAAGTCGAATGTAAAATGCAACATTCGACTTCCTGCACTGTCGAAATAGAATCAACATTGGGAAGGTCGAATGTTGCCTTGTACATTCGACTTTCATAAGATCGATTCTAATATGGTGCACAAGTAGCATGGCCGGATCCAGAAATTTTATCTAGTAGGGACACCGAAGTATAAAACTACATTTTTTATCCAGAAATTTGTACGAATGGTGTCACCGGAGCCTAAAACGACACTTTTAAACTACAAAAACGATATTTTTTAACAACAAAACTATATCGTTTGAATACTAAAAAAAATTCTTGGATTTCAATAGTGTCACGTGACCCACCCTTCTCAACATAGATCCCCCTGACAATGACAAGTACTGTCGTACACGGTAGATCCAAAGGCATTGTATGATTCGTATCTAAGGTGTAGAAGCAACATTTGTCCTAAATAAAAAATAATAAATAAATAAATTTAAAAAAATAAAAAATAAAAAAAATAAAAATAAAAAAAAAAAATAAAAAATAAAAACCTTACCGTTAAAAGCGTTCTCACATTCTTCATATCAATTTCTGCACAATCAAGAAGAGTATCCAAGAAATCATCACCAATGGGGGCTCCATTTTCCCTTTCTTTCAATCTTTTTTCAATCATACAATCAATCAAGAAATGTAATCGTTGAAACGAAGGCTTTACGCTTCTTCGAATCCCTTGAGGATCAATCCATTTCAAAACCGGAAAGTAATCTGCAAGATTAGGCCTTGCAGCTAACTTCATTATCTTCCCAATCAGTTCTTTAAGTTCGTCAGCATCTTCAGACTTTGGATCCAGTACATCCATGGAAAACATTATATTCGAGAAAATACTCAACACCGTACCAAACACGAACCTCCCGATCAAAATGGGTTGTTTCATTTCTCGAGATTCGTGGACTCGATTCATCATATTTTTCCAGATTTTGTGCCGTATGTCTTGTAAAGCGTCGAGTTTTTGTGTTGTTAGGATTCCGGTATTGCAGATTTTTCTGAGTTGTGTCCATTTCGGGCCGCCGGGTAACCACCCCATAGATAATTCGTAATCAACTTGGGCAGTGGCTGCATCCGGCATGGGCCGGCCTAAGAATGCTTGGTCGTTTTTTTGGAGGATTTCTTGAGCAGTTTCAGTTGAAGATGCAACGATGGTGGTAATGGAGCCGAGCTGTATGGTCATTAAGGGACCGTACGTCTCGGCTAGCTTTGTGAAGGTGACATGAGGTCTGTCACCTATTGTTAAAAGGTTTCCGATGATTGGAAAACCTTTTGGCCCAGGTGGAAGATTGCTTTTCTGCTTCGTGTTTGTGCGAAGCAGAAAGATAATACAAGAGATAAATGTGATTACTAAAAAGGAAATCGAGAGGAATGAGGTGTTTAATTCCATGGCAAGTGTGAAGTTGATTGTAGTGTGGTTGCAACATTGAAGCCTAGCTAGCTTTTTATAAAAACAAATTGGGTCAATTGAAGCTTTTGTCTCCTTGTGGTTTAAAAATATATGGTTCAACTTTCTGGGGTTTTAAACAAACCATCAAACACAAATTCAGACAAATATAAGAGAATATTCCGTCGAAATATTCCTTTTTTAAATAATATACTACTTTTACCCTCAGCCTTTTACTTTTTTTTTATTTATCAAATTCATACAATCCAAATATTAGAAACATAAATATAACAAAAAAAAAATCAGAAAAATAATAATGTTGAAGGCAGCAGAGCTAGTAGGCTACAAATCCCCCACTACAGCCAGAAGAAACCGCCGACCACGGCCCAAAACCGCCGTCAAAAACCACATTGGCGATTTTCCGATACTAAAAAAGCTGATTTAATTCGAGCTCAGGAGTATTATAATTTATCTTTAAATAATAATACCTGTTTTACTTCAAAAAAATAAATAAATAATACCTGTTTGGATTATATCGGAATTGGGCTTTTTTCTTATTGGCAAATTCAGCCTCAGTTCATTTCTTCAACCCCAACTACTTCTTCCTCTGAAAATCCCTGTTTTTTAGTACCATTTGTAAATCTGTTAGTTTGAAGCATGAATTGCTTAATTGCAGTGATTTTTCATCAGATTTTGGAGTGAAGAATCATGAAAAGTATCATGGGCTTTCTGAATATATCATCTTATGAATATTCCATGGTGTTTACTGCTAATAAATCATCAGCTTTCAAGCTATTAGCAGAGTCCTACCCATTTCAATCTAATAAAAAGCTTCTTACAGTATATGATTATGAAAGTGAGGCTCTTGAAGCAATGGTTAGTACGTCAGAAAGAAGAAAAGCCCAGATCTTTTCAGCTGAATTTAAATGGCCCAGGTTAAGAATGCTGAAAAGCTAAAACGATTGATTCTTGGTAAGAAAGAGAAGAAGAAGAAAAATAAAGGGCGCTGATGATGGTTATTTGATAAATAATTTAAATAAAAAAGTTAAAGACTCTGAGGGTAAAATGGTATATTATTTAAAAAAATGAATATTGACGGATATTTTTTTATATTTGTTTAAATTTGTGTTTGATGGTTTGTTTTAAAACCCCAGGAAAGTGAACCATATATTTTTAAACCACAAGGAGGCAAAAGCTTTAATTGACAAACCACAGGGAGACAAAATGTCTTTTACCCAAACAAATTTCACACATAATTATAAAGTGTAATGATACCGGTATAACCGTTAGACATAATGAGTGCGACAACGTATATCTATATCGTTGAATCCTAATATAGAGTCACTGATTATTATTATATCCATTATGATCAAATGTGGAGATACAAGTTGTAACGTTCCTTGTTTGTGTCCATATATTTCCTCAATTATATAAGGGGATATTTAAGGAAAACCTCACAAATTTTATCTTTAAACATTGATACCACACCATAGATAGATTTTTTTTTCACATGTTTTTAAAGGTCCTTTCTAAAATAATGATACGACTATAATAATTGAGCCAGAATAATTGATATAACTTTTTATTTCTATGTCTATCAAAAAAATATATTTATATGATTGATTATGATATGATTTATCATATGAGTCATTTACAATAACTACTATCTCTTTAACTCTATTAACTACCCATGGGTGTAACATGAGTGCCCCGTGGTTAAAGATGTGTTGCAGTGACAGTATTGAATTTAAGATGAGGTGTGAGAGTTTGATGCTAGTCTCGTTCCAAAATATAAATCATCATATATTTTTTGATTTGTTCTATAATATAAGTCATTATACATTATCAATGCTATATTTAATATTCTTTTCTCTATCTTACCCTCTAATTTATTATCAATCATCAAACTAATTTTCACAACTTAACAAATATTGCATTAATGATAGTGAAGGGACATTTTAGACATTAACCTTTAAATTTATGACATTCAATCATTTTCTTAATCAGCGTAAAAACCTCTAGGTTGACTTATATTTTAGGATAGAGGTATACATTATATTGATTTTTATCAGAAAAAAAATGTACCTGCAACTTCTACAAGCTAGCTAGACTACTAAAACATAATTTCAATCTACATCCTCCACAAAATTCAATGGCTCTTTTGGTTTAGGATTCATTCGCACTCAATTCAGTACTTTATTCACTTCACTCTAATATTTACCGTTATTTTATTAATTATATTATTTAATTATAATTTCTCTCACCAATCATTAATTATTAATAAATAAAATAATATAAATAAATTCACTTTAATCAACCACTATACTACTTAAATTATTTTATCAACATAATACTTTATTAAAATTTCTCACGTTAATCATTTTTTCATCTACATAAAATATTTCAATTTTATAATCATTATTTTATTTTATTTTATTTCACTTCTTTTTGGTGAATCCATTCAAATTCAAATAATTTATATCCGAATAGAGCCTATGGGTTTGGGGTACAACTTTTTTTTTTAATATATGAGTTAGAAGAATATTGTATTTGCTATTTTAGTATACCGTAGTAAACAAAGTTTCATTCTGTTAAAATACAATGTCAAGAGCACCAATCAATCAAATTAAATAATATGTAATTCTTTGAACCAATAATTCTCCTCCCTACATTAATATGTAAATTTTCATTAGAATAATAGAAATGAGTACTGTCGTTCCATGAAAACCCACTGAACACCTTTCCATATATATATAGTACGTATTATTGAATAATGATGTCCTGGGATATAACGTAGTGTTAAAAGTCTTGGATTCTTAATCTTAAACTGGGGTGTAGAGATTTGAATCTCGTAAGGAAGAGACTTTTAAGATGAAAAGTGGAGTATCGTATCCCATAAATAGAGGATTTTTTTTCCGTTCTTTATAGACAAACTCATTACTCCGAAGCCACTGGGCTTCTGATTAATAAGTGCACTCATCTAATGTTGGGGTTCAATATTTATTATTGAATAATATTGATAGGTTATGTCTATAAAGTCAAATTGATATTAAAGATGTTTATGAAAATGAATGATCATTAAATATCTGCATTTGTTGGTGTCACACATCATTGCGGAAACTGACTACCGCTGTTCAACATTTAAAAAATAAATAGGGGGCATTGTGCGTTCGTCCTTATGATTGGGTGTTGCCACCTCGACCCACAATAATGTATACAGGTAGGTTTATACACGTTTCGTTACAACAACATTTATTGTGGTCGTGACTTAAGTTGTCACGAATTCGACAAGGAAAACGAAAATGCAATAGAAAGGTTATGCCACGATAATAATATAACATAAATAGCTTGTAACGCCCCCAGACTTGTGTCGTTAAATGAGTCATATATAATCCGGTCAACTGCTTAGACCGCCGTTCTCGCTGCGTTAAATGAGTCATAAATGATCCGATCAACTGCTTAGACCGCCGTCCTCGATTAGTCTAAAATGACTAACCCGAGTTGACAAGACCTTTATGTCTCACACTTATATGGGGTGAGCGTTATATTCTACTTATAATCAACTAGCATCCTCGCCAGGATGACCAAGACTATTTTGGATCGTCTCTACCAGAGGTGACTAGAGGCTATCCTTACACCGTCTTCTTATAGGTGCAGTCCATAGTTCTGTCGGATAATCGGCTCTGAATACCATTCTTAACGCACCAGACCTGTGTTTGGTAGCGTTGAATGAGTCATAAATGATCCAGTCAACTTCTTAGACCGTCGTCCTCATTTGGTCTAAAAGGGCTAACCCGAGTTGACTAGACATTTATGTCTCACACTTATATGTGGATGAGTATTTTACTACTTTATCGATGTGGGACTTTACATAGTTTAAACAACAATATACCATATGACGGGTTCGAAAAGGATATTCATTTGCCTACAACGACTCTACTGATATACCACATTATCTGTGCATCACAATAAAATCAAAAATGTGAAAGTCGAATATATTGACAACATGCGACGTTGTGAAAGTCGGAATTCGAATGTTTTGGCAACATATGACTTGTAATATCCCGACTTTTCGAAAAAGGCGGACGTGTCTTTTTTTACGAAAAATGGAATATTATGATTTACGGATTCAAGTATTTTATGTGTATATATAAATTTCGATATATATATATATATATATATATATATATATATATATATATATATATATATATATATATATATGCATGCATATTTGGGAAAATCGATTATTTAATAAGAAGGATAATTAAGGAAAATAAGGGATTATGTTTATTATTGGGACTTTATCTATTTAAGGAAAATAAATCCCTATAGTTCCCATAACCAAAAAGAAATCAGAAATTCCCTACGTTAGAGAGAACGGCGTGTGAGAAGAGGAAAAAAAGACTGAGAGCTTTTCTTTCAGACTCTAAGACGGATCTTAACGGTTTTCAGATCAGAGTAGAGCAGCGGAATCGTCGTGAAGAAGGCGTGATTTCAACTCCAGAAAGTTGGGACTTTGTTAATGTATGAAATTCGAGCCCTAATTATGTTCGTGACTGAGTTTGATGGATTCAAACTCATGGATTCATAGTTGTGAATGTTTAGAAGCGTGTGATCGAATCTAATATGGTTTTGGATAGATCACATAGGTTTTCTGCGAAGGAATGTTCGTTTTGCTGCAGTTTTTCTGAGTTTTGGATTTGGATTAGCTTGCTAGAAGGTAAGAGGATTTTCCTACAAATTAATTACGGTTCCGTAGGGTTTATGTTAGGTTTGAGATGATTATTATGCTAGAATTGCTACCTTCGTGTTGCCTAAGGGTCTAGTTGTTATGATAGATAAAAGTTGTGTTTTTATGCCCTATTCTTAGTATTATGATGTTGAACAAGTTTGAGAACGATTAGGGATCGATTAGAGGTCAAAAACTGAGTTTTTGGAAGTTGCCGCGCTTGGTGCGGGTGCACCAAGCCCAGTGCGGATGCATTGGAGGCCCAGAATGTGAAACTTTACATACAGAGTTCTGGTGCTGGCGCACTGGGCGACGACGTTTTTAGTCACAATCCGAGTCATTCTCGGGAATCCCGGGATTCCCGGGTGCATTACTTGAACCCGTGATCCAGCTTCATCCATCAGATCAACCGCTTTATGCGGTAGGAATTGCTCGTTTATGTACTTGTGTGATAAGACAGCACAAGCAATTATTGCATCTTCCTCATACTTAACATTATGATACACCTCATACTTGTTCTGAATTCCCTTTTAGAATTACTATTGCCTCATCTACCGAAGGCTCGCGGACCTGAACCGCTACAAACCGCCTTTTCAATGCCGCGTCTTGTTCTATGTACTTTTTGTATTCCGCCATCGTTGTTGCTCCAATACACTGCTTCTAACAACAACAAATTCAATATGATGATACTGGTAATCAACTTTCGAAAATCCGAGTATGATTGTTTTTTACATAATTACCCTTAGGTGTCCGCGTGCAAGTTCAGGTTTAAGAATGTTGGCAGCATCAAGTGCATGGCCACCAGCTCCAATTAATGTGTGTAATTCATCAATGAAGAGAATGATATTGCCATTGCTCATAGTAACTTCATCAACAATCTTTTTCAGTCGGTCTTCGAAATCTCCTCGACTCAATGTACCCGCGACTAGCCGCCCCATATCTAATGCAAAAATCTGAGGGGAAAAGAAAACAAAAAAAAAAAAACAGAGAAACATTTATGAATCGTGGAACCTTGCCTCACTGTTGTTGAAAAAAAATAATTCTTAGGAAATTGACAGATAAAGAAGAACTCCAAGACACGCGATATGTGTTGTCCTTAAAGAGATGTTTAGTCCCTCTCGCAATTGTCACTTAGAGAACTAACTTAGAGAACTAACGAAAATCTCTCTCATGATTCAATGAAGGTGTTTGATTTAAACAGTGACTTGTTTAAATCAAATTCGATGACACTCAGAAAATACTAATGATGCTGTTAAACTTCAGAATGATTTCGTTTGATAGGTCGAAAGTACCCTATACATGAAGTGAGGTACTCCTGCACGAAATGGTAAGGGTCATCACCGTTCACAGATGCATGTACGCTTGTAGAGGCATGTCGGTTCGTAAATTCATGAATCCGAACCGATGCATGAATCTGTTTAGCTTTTAGGGGTGTTGCCCCCGAGCCCCGACGATTATACAGGTCGAACCCCGATTCGTTACGACAACATTAATCTATACGGTAACTTGTATGCAAACGATTATAAAAATATTTAATTTATGAAAAAATATCTAACAAATGTCACTTCATGTTATAAGTCTTGTGACAACATTTGTTGTGTTTATAGTGTAAAAAACTTATTTATGGTGTGTATAAATTCACACACATCTAAATAATGTCTTAAATAAATTCACACACACCCCCCCCCCCCCCCCCCCCACACACACACATATATATATTCACACACTTCATGCTAACCTTTTTTCCCATGAGTTGAATTGGAACAGCATTGTTGAGAAGAAGAATAGCAAGGCCTTCAACAATTACGGTTTTGCCCACACCAAGATCACCAACTAGGCATGCATTGTTTATCCTTCTTTTGCATAATATTTGTTCAACTCTCTGTATTTCTTTATCCCTTCCAATTACTGGATCAATATTTCCCTTTAAACATATAATTATAAAAAATATCAATAATAATATATTGTAACGAATTTTATAAAATAAATAAATAAGTATTCTTAGTTTCGAGCCCTAACTGATACAACAAACCTTTTTGGAGAGGTCTCATATTTAGTTTCCGATAGTACTTCAATTATATGATTAGTCTCAGACGATTGTCGATGCAAATTAATACATCGGGAAACCAAAAAAGACAACCATATATATTTAAAAAAAGTTACAAATACACCTTTAGTACCCGACGATATCTCCATCCAAGGACAATTGTCTTTGGAACCTCAAAAAACATAAAAAAAAATAAAAAGTTAAAACCTGTGCTGCCAATTTCGACAGGTCTGTGCCGTATTTCATCAGCTCCTGCAACTGCAAATTATTTGAATCCGGCTTCTCCATCTTCAATCTTTTTTTCTAGTCCGTTTTTTCCCCCGATTTATTAAAAGTGTTAGGAATAGTTTCAATTTTTTTTTTTTGTTTTTTTGTTTTTTGGATAGGAATCAACAGTGGCGGAACCAGGAAAAATTTTCGGGGTGGTCTTGGTATATAAACCTGCAAAATTAAAAAAAATCCGGGAAAAAAATAAAAAATGTTGGTAGTGGGATTTGAACTTACAACCTGTAATTATGGAGGCTTAAAAGAGTTTGTTCTTAAACCACTGTGATATAAGGTGCTTATGTTCGAAAAAGACACATAACATACTAATATGAACACTACTACTACAATAATAAAAATTTGGGGGGGGGCTTGGGACGATATGTGGGGGGGCTTGTGACCATTTGGGGCTTGAGACCACCCCGGGCATAGGGTGGGTCCGCCCCTGGGAATCAAATTGTTTTTTAACAGGATAGAACCAAAGACGTAAAGGGTTTAAAAAACGATTTCCTCTAATCCAATGGATATCAAATCAATACTCACTCACTTGCAATTTAAATCATGTAATTGTCATATATATAGAGAGAAAAAAATTAAACATGTGATTTAATTTGTTAATTTAACATTAAAATTAAATATAATTAATACAATGTTATTTTTATTTTATTACATACCTTCAATAAAAAAGGATACTATAAGGAAGAAAAATGAGTTAAATACCACAAAAAACTACAGTCACGATGGTCGTGTGATAACGAGTGACGTGATACATATTTACACTATTGATATACGCTCTACTGGTTATCATGTGGGCACAACCATTATAACAGTATAATCACTCATCAAATATAAAAAACAATTACGGTACTCATCAAACATAAAAAACAATTTCTTTTTTCCAACTCAATTGGTTAATTAAATTGGATGCCCATTAACCATTATATTGACTTATAAATTTTTTTTTGGAGGGAAATATTGACTTATAAATTAGTAGAGGAAAAATAATAATACCATATCGGTTTTTTTTTGGCTTCATGAGCATATGATTATTTATTATATTTTCTTTTGTAATTATAAAAGTTCCTACCAGAATACTTATTAATGTCTTTTTATAAACTCATTCAAAACATCTTTTTATCATCTGTTAATTGTCAATTAAGACAAATTTAAAAAGATGTCAGAATTTTAGGATTATCTTAGTTAATTGTCAATTAAGAAACACTAGTGAAATGTCCTTTTGACAAAAATCTTTTCTTATAGTCCTAAAATACTGACATTTTTCATATTATGTCATTTAGGACCCTTATCCCTATAATTTTAATAAAATTTCACATGTAATATATATATATATTTTAAATTTTTTTTTTGGGAGCAATTTCACATGTAATATTCAATCTACTAGCACTTTATGGTACAAATGACCAGAAAGTACATTTTCCCCCTTTTCCTTATAGAAGTGTTTTAGACATATCAGACTTTGTTCAACATGAATCTCCGTGCTAAATTATCAATAGAAACTCTGGTTATTAATAATTTGTTACTTTTAGGCGTTAAAAAAATGTTTATACAAATTAACACGTTAGGGGTTATTTACAATTTGCAACTAAAATACTAGTTATAATTCAGTTCATAATTTTAAATACATAAAGAAAATGTAGGAAAGAAAAAAAACTCAAAAACCAGTTTGTTTTTACGGTGCTCTTTTCTTTTTCCCTATTCAACTTGGATTTTATGCATATATATGTAATGCAAAAAGACAAAAAAAAAATAAAGAAAAACATTTTTCAGAACTTTCATTGAAAGATTATATAACAATTGTGACGAACTTTCTGTTTAATTTCATAGCGTCTTATTTAGTGGGATTACTTCATCTAATTTCGTAGTCGATCGATCGTTTAAGAGTACATGGTACTAAATGTAAATAAACAATAAATTTTTATTTTTATTTTTTTTTTTGGAGAAAAAAAATCTAACAACATAATGTAAAACAGACAGATACGAATGCATAAAAAATTTTGAATGTTGTGAGATGTCTAACCGTTCACCGGAGAAATAGGGCACTCGTGCTGATAACGTGTTGTAATTTGACGTATCGTTGAGAAATCACACCCGACTGTTGAGATCACCAAGTATTTGTAATTAAACAATATAAAGAAATATAGAATACACAAGAGTTGAAGAAAGGTATTATTTCTATTATCACCGATCATCCATCCTCATACATATATATATATATATATATATATATATATATATATATATATATATATATATATATATATATCACTCTACAATGGAAACATAGAAGGGGTAGTCAATAAAGGACTAGAAAATAGCCCATGAGTAATGGCTATATTAAAGCATCGGTTACAATGGCCATATTAATGTTTCGGTTACAACACAAGTAATGGCCACATTAATAATTTCAGTTACAACATTTCTCTTATTATTAGTATTTTTACCTTTAATGCATGGTCAAAATTCTTATGAAAAACTTAATTAAATTCATTTTCTTTAGACTCAAGATTAGGAATACATGCAATATACGTACGGACTAAGTATGTTAATGTACTATATATGTATTGCTATATCACTATAGAAATGTGATGGACGTCGAACATCTTTTGAACTATCCTAACGAGAATGATGCAATTATGGAATCGCCTACTGACGAAGAAATTATTGAATCCGTATTAAATGATGAGAATGATCCTGAACCAGATGCTAGTAGCGTCGTACCAAATGTGTCATCAAAATAGGCCTTTCAAGCGTAGTCACCATACAAAATTACTTGCTACAACACGAACAAAATATTCCGTGTTGTGCATGCATTACAAAAAAATTAAGGATGCGATGCATTTTGGTGGAATGAAACAACAAAAAACTTTAGATGCATTTTTTGAGAAGAAATGACATTTTATATAAACATTGTTGATTAGATGAAATATTTTCGTTTATTATATATATATATATATATATATATATATATATATATATATATAGAAATGGGTTCTTATACATACCTATTGATCCATGCTTACCGTACTTACTACTAATTAAAACCCTCAATTTACGAAGTTTCCAATTTTCAGCACTGTTATCCTCGATTTCCTCCATCTCAAACAGAACCCACGCAATTTCCTCTTCCTTCCTCCGGTTCTCCAACTTCCGAAGTCTACATCGCTCCAACACCCTTCCTCCTTCCTCTTTGCACTCCGGCGACGACGAGTTCAGAACAACGACATTGCGATTGTTGTCTCATCAAATTCTCTCGAGACGTTTTCCTTTCTCCTCGTTGATCTAAAGGTACTGATTCGACCAGTTATTTCAAGCTACTTACTGTGTTTTTATTTATTTCTTTTTCAATTGTGAAGATAGTCTGATGGATTGCGATGTTTTGATGGCTTAATTTTACGATTTTTATACTTTGGTTTGATTGTTTGAATCCGATTTTAAATCTTGATTTTTAGGGGTTTTTGTTTGAATGCAGCTTGTGACAAATGAAGAGGAAGGAGATTGTGAAGTTAGGGAATGCCAAACAAATTTCGAAGAAGATGAAGCACCACAACAACGATTCACCTTCGACAAGCAAAGCCATTACTTTAAAAACCAGGATGTCTCCTTGTGCCATCACAAAATTTATTGAAAGTTGTCCAAGTGATGAGCAAATACGGGACATCGAGGCCATTGGTTTTGGTGGTCTCGTTGAAGTTGAAAACGGACACAGCTTCCTACCGCCTTAAGTACGTCGGTTGTTGTCGACTTTAACACTAAGTGCGTGTTCACCGATGAACAATCAACTTCAAATAAAAGACACGGACATTCATATTGCGATCGGGTTACCAATGGGTTCCATTGAGTTGTATGAAGCCACGTCGAGTGAAAAATCGAAGATTTTTTAGAGGAAAAAAAGAAATGGTTGCTACGCTTTGGTTGTATTCCTAAAGTTTTGAAGAGATCATTGTTGGACAAATTAATTTCACAAATGAGCGGGAGGTGTGGAATTTAAGAGAAATTTTATAGTTTATAGCGCATCTACACTTTTGATGGGCGTTAAGGGGGACACAAAAGATCGCTTCGTTTTGAAATTCTTAGGCGGAGATCCGGCAAATGCATCGAATTTCAATTGGTGTTCATTTACTAGAAGGCAAAATGGTTACCTCTATTTGTAATTGGCAAAAGATGGTTGGCAAAGGTAATACCGAAGCTAGTTCTACGTTGGTGTATAAGGGTCCGATAATGGTTTTGGTCTTTATATATCTTGACAGAGTTGTTTTTAGATGGAGGACTGTTGAACGTGTCTTCCCAACGCTTGAAAATTGGGGCAATGATGAAATTAGAAGGAGGATGAAGGAAGAAAAAGATGTTGGTTTTGGAAAGGGCTGTGTAGAAGGTCCTATAGTTATGGACGAGATGGATAAAAAGCAAGAGACAATGGAGGATAAGGAGGATAAAAAAGATGAGCAGGAGGAGAAGAACGATGCTAAAGAAGATCAGAATGATAATTCTTCGGTTAAGTTGTTGGCTCAGGCGGCCTTGGAGTTTGCCAAGGCGTATGATAACTTTTCTTTCCAGTTGAGGAAAGCAATTGTGAAAAACTCTGATTCTGATTTTGTTAAGCGAGATGGCTTCTCGGCGTGCGGTTTGTGATGGGTATACTTGCTACAAGACAGAAGGCAATGTGGCGGCTAGGCAAAAGGAGGAAAAGTTAGACGACAGAAGTTGAAAGAGATGAGAAAAATGATGAAAAGGCATATTGCTATTCTCTATCTTCTTATTTATCATTATTGTCATCATCCTTCTTATTCGAGCTATGTTATCAAATTTTTACTCCCTTTTCGTGTTCAAAATGCCGATCTTTTTGGCGAAATAATCGACGAAGCCATACTCGTGGAGGTGTTCCTCCACTTGAGAAAACTTTAGGAAAGCGTCCAATGCAAGAGGGAGAGGTAAAGAAGAAGAAGGTTCATTTTGTCGACCCTACGGTGCCATCTTTCGATCTTTTGGGTTCGATTTTGACTCCACCCAAGAGACCACCCAAGGGAGCCGCAGTTGTCCCCCCGAAACAACCCACTCCTTTGAGTTGTCTTAGGCGTTCATCACGAATTGCACTTGCAAGTGGAAGTGGCACACATAGTGGAAATGGTGCATATAACGCATCACCTGTAGCCTTTGATGTTGCTCTCAATGAAGAAGACTCATTTTCTAGTCAGCTATCACAAGCACCAATTGCAAGTGGAAGTGGTACAAAGGACACCTCCCCTCAGGAAGTTGAGCATGAGGAAAATTTGAAAACGAAACGGAACGTTGTTCGTTCTAATGTTTATCGATCACCGTTTTTGCAGAGGAACATTGACATCTTCTCTCATTTGACTAAGCTTGAGAAGTATGTGATTGATTATGCTCTCTTAGACAACTCTGATGAGAGGTTTGTTTTTTGTTGTATCACTGTCATATGCATTACTATTTACTTTATTTTCGTGAAACTGCATCTGCTCTTAGTGTTATTATTTAGCCAAAGGTACCATAATTCAAATTGAGTCTGTGTTCGATAATTCAAATTGACCTCTAATTTTACAATTATTTTTATTCTAACATATCAGGTTCACATTTTGAACTACTATATGTATTTTCTTCTGTGATATGTGCACTTTTCGGAGTGCTAATGTTTTTTTGCACTTTGTTAAGTAGTTTGGTGCACCCGGTAACTAGTTTGGTGCACCTGGTTATTGTTTTAGATGTCTCTTGGTGTGTTTGAGAAACTTGTGCTAGTAGATGGATGCACTTTTTCAAGTACTAGATGCATTGTTTATTAGATGCATTAGAATATTTTCTTTTTCCTGCCTTATGCATTATCTACCATGTTGTTTTTGTGTAGGGAAATTCTCTTCAGCAGTGGCAAACATGAATTGACCCGCTCGTATTTGAAATCTTTAGTCGTTGGAGATAATGTTTCTCCTTCAGTTATATATGTCTGGTGTGACATTTTAAACAAGGGAGAGTATAACAAGTCTAGTGATTCCCCCCTACGTTTGTTTCTCTACTTGTCATCATCCGTTGATGTAAGCTCTTATATGCTATGTTTTTTTAAATTTAAAAACAACGTCAATTTTATGCTTATATTTTCTAACAAACATTGTATTTTTTCAAAATTTCAATCGATGGTGTGGAGATCAATTTCAATGATGTAGACCTGGTAAATAGATTGTAAAGCATATGCTTTTTATTTAAAATTTATTTTCGTTTTTTGAAGTCATGTAGGTTAGGTCATCCCTCCCATCAGATTCTGAGTTATGTACTTCATGATTGTATTTCAAATATTAATGGAAAGTTGCACTTTTGTGATGCATGCCAATTTGGCAAATCTCATGCTCAACCTCATTTACCATCATCTCATAAAGATGCTTCATTATGTACCTTAATTCACACTGATATCTGGGGGCCTGCTCCCATTAAATCATCAGAAGGATTTGTTTATTATATATGTTTTGTAGATGATCATACTTGACTATGTGGATCCTGCTTTGACTGAATATTTTTTTTGTAAAAGGTGACATATACTTGTAGAAAATCAAGTCGCTTTATTTTTAGTATGACCAGATTACATCCCTTAATAGTCCATGATGATTTTGCAGAAATGTGGCTTTTGTTTTGTTTTGTTTTGTTTTTGGTTTAATATAATTAGTTATAGATGGATGTTTTGAAAATAAATGGAGAACGATAATACTAATTATCTTTCACCCTTCGGTTTTCATAATGATGTTATTTTTTGTGTATTCATGGATGTTAATATTCGTTTTTTTTTAGATTGTTGAAAATGTCTGACATTACTAAAAGACAATTTGCCGAGCTCGCTCTTGATGGCAACAATTATTTGACATGGGCTTTTGATGCTGAAATTCACCTTGCCTCGGAAAATTTAAGCTCAAGTATTGTTCCAGATTCTGAATGCGACAATGCCCAGAAGGCAAAAGCGCTAATTTTTCTCCGCCATCACCTCAATCAGGATCTCAAAAATGAGTATCTTACTGAAAGAGATCCACTTATTTTATGGCAATCCCTGAAGGATCGTTTTCAACAGCAAATAGATATATTGCTCCCTCAAGCACAATTTGACTGGTTGAACTTGCGATTCCAAGATTTTAAGTCTGTAACAGAATATAACTCAGTTTTGCATCGCATTGTCTCTCAACTTAAGCTTTGTAAGCAAAACATTACAGATACAACATTGATTGAGACGACTTTATCAACTTTTCAAGCTAGTAACCTTGTACTCCAGCAGCAGTACAGGGCTAAGAACTACTCAACACATTCTGAACTGATTTCTGCCTTATTGGTGGCAGAAAAGCATAATCAGTTATTGATGAAAAACCACAATACGAGACCGGTCGGTTCTCGCGGGCTCGAAGCACATGCAACAATCATCAGGAATGAGAACAGGCGTGGAAGAGGGAGAGGCCGAGGCCGAGGACGTGGAAACACAAATTTTTCTGGTAGAGGTGGTCTTGGTCGTGGAAAAACATATCGTGGTGGAAGGGGCTTGAAAAATGTTGAAGCTCACCCACACAAACCAAGCTCAAGCCAGCAAAACATGGATCATAAACAAACTTGCTATCGATGTGGTTGTGATGGTCATTGGTCTCGTACTTGTCGTACCTCTAAGCACTTGGTTGAGGCATATCAAAAGCTGCTAAAGGATAAAAAGGAAAGGCTCCCAAGGTGAATCGCATCATACAAGTTTGCCCGAAGCAAACATGGTTTTAAATGTTGATACTGGTGATTCCTATAAGATTGAGCTGGCGGATTTTGGTGATAATGAGTGAATTTATCTCTCGTTTAATGACATTTCTATAAGTTTTATTTTGCACTTTATAATAATTTTTTTTAATCCTTCTTATGACTCATGTTGAACCTTTTATCAATAAGAATGTTGCTTTATTTTTATATGATACTTTATTTTATTTCTTTAGAAATTCAAAATGCAACATGCGAGTGAAGAAGATGATTTATGTCTAGTGGATAGCGCAACCACACATACTATCTTGAAGGATAAGAATTTTTTTCATAATCTTATAGAAAAGAAAGGGAGCGTTACTACAATTGCCCATGATAATGTTTTAATAGTGGGCTCTGGAAGAGCATCACTAATCCTTCCTATGGGTACTGAATTGATTATGAACCTGTTGCCTTGCTGAATTTGCTGCTGCATTGTTGCAAGCCTGTTGTCCTCTAAAAGATAGTGTGCAATAGGCTATCTTACTTTTTCTCACCGATCTTGTTTGAACTAGTTGTTTTCGGACTAACTATCGCCTTTGATAATCCAATCTTCGATTTAGATTATCATTTCTAAAAGGTATCCGAAAGTTTCACTAATCTTGATCACCCATCTAGTGTACTCCTTATTGTAAACCGTTGTCCGTAATCCGAACGCCTTGAGTTGTATCTCGTACTACGAGTCCTAGTTCATCCGTAAAACTCGAACCGAATTTAACCTCTTTTTATCAATTGGTTATTGTAATTTGTTATAAGTTTTTCTCTCGTTGTTGAGTATCTCTTAACCCACACTTAATCTGCCGCATTTCAACCCATTTCGTATATTCTGTTTTAATAGTTGGAACCGCACTTATATTTTATCATCTATAGACATTTTGGTTTTAAGCGAACCTGTTCTTTAAGTCTTAAACTTGTTGTATACTTTGTAAGTAGTTTCAGTGACGCTTTTCAACCGTCGCTAAAAGTTTAAGTTACTTTAATATCAGCCTGCGTTTGGATTATCAATTTACTATAAAGTTTTAGTTAGTTTGTTTTCTAATAAATTTGTTTATCAATCTGCTCAACGTGTTTGTTTAAATCAAATCATCGTTTATTACATCATTTGATCATTAAGGTAATATAACACACCCTGAAAAATCTTTCTAATTTCGGGACAAAAAGTTCAACAAAAATGTTGATGCCACTGCATATTTGATTGCCGATGTCACTACATAAATTGTTGATGTCATTCATATATGATTGCGATGTCACCGCATAAAATGTTGATGTCACTTGCATATAATGTTGATGTCACTGCATATAATGTTGATGTCACTGCATAAAATATTGATGTCACTGCATATAATGTTGATGTCATTGCATAAAAATATGAATTAAGGTGAAAGATTTATGTTGATCGTAGTTTTATATCAAAAGATTTAGCCATTTGAAGTCGATTTTATGAAGAAAAGAAATGGATTTTATGAAATTAAGTCGGAAAAATATCAAATGTCATCACGGTGTTGCTTCATCCCGGTGATCACTGCATCCTGATGGTCTCTGCATCGCGGTGTCTTTGCATCAAGGGTGACCACTTCATCGCGGTGTCTCTGCATCGGGGGTGTCCACTGCATCGCGGTGTCACTTCATCGCGATGTCTCTGCATATATTATTGCCGATGTCATTGCATAAATTGTTGATGTAATTCATATATGATTGTTGATGTCACTGCATAAAATGTTGATGTCACTGCATAAATTGTTGATGTCACGCATATATGATTGCCGATGTCACTGCATAAAATGTTGATATCACTGCATATATGAATGCCGATGTCATTGCATAAAAATATGCATTAAGGTGAAAGATGATGCATCGCGGCTGTCAATGTATCGGGGTGGTCAATGCATTGATGTGGTTAATTAATCGGGGGTGGTGACTACATCGCGGTGCTCAATGCATCGAGGGTGGTCAATGCATCGCGTTGGGCAATGCATCGTGGTGGTCAATGCATTGCGGTTGTCGCTGCACCGCGGTTGTCAGTGTATCGCGGTGTCACTCCATCGCGGTTGTCAGTGCATCGCGGTGGTCAATGCGTCACGGTGGTCAATGCATCACGGTGATCAATGAAAAAAAATTAACGTCCAGATCAAAAAAAAAAACCACAATTTGAAATTCCAGGAAAAGAAATAAAATAAAAAAAATTAAAACAAAAGTCAACAACAACAACAACAACGTGATACATTCAGCGTTTCGCTGCTTTTTATTTATTTATTTATTTTAGTAAGGGTATTTGGGTCTATCTACCTAATTTTTGTCTTTATAACTAAGTGTTTGTTTTGGGTGTCCTTTTGCCTAATTAAATCCAATATATGTCCTTTTGGATAATTGTCCCCTTTTTTTAGGCATTACACATTAATTATATCCTTGTAAAAATGATACTCCCTCCGTTCTTTTATATACGTGGCAGAAAGAAGATTCACACAGATTAATAAAGTAATTAATATGTTTCAAATATAGTGTTGGGAATGTATTTTTTTTATTGGAGATATAAATACTTTGTTGGTAAATGTGTTTTTAGTATTGAAAATGTATCTTTTTTATTGGAGATGTAAATATTTTATTGGTAAATGAGAAAAAATAATAAATGATGCATTGAAAATGTACAATGAGAGATAAATAAAAAAAGAGTAAATTGTCAAATGTGACCGATATAAAAAAAACGGAAGGAGTATTTTTCGGTGCCGTGAAATCTCACATAAGTTTCAAACTTGTCATTTTCAAACTTTTCCGATATATTTTAGACTTTATTGTTAAAAATTATGAAGGGAACGTCTTTTCACACAAAACATGTTTTACACAATCCAATGGTGAAAGTGGGCTTCGTTTTGACATTTAACACACATATCATTCTGACCCAAATTGAGTCAGGAATTGTATATTATTCAGACCATGTTACAAGTCTGGAACATTATGTTTTCCAGACCAATTTTTGGTCTGAATAAAGAGACATTATTATGTACGTTTGAGAAACAATATGAACCATTTTATAGGGCGAAAAATAACGTTTTCCGCTCCTATTTCAAGTCAGAATATGATCACGGCGCTATGAAAATTTCGAAGACGTATCGGACCATTTTAGAGGCCGAACATGTAATATTTTCCTGACCACGTTCCGGTCAGAATAAACTAAATTATTCTGACCACATTTGAGTAGATATAACCCTATCTCAAGTTAGAATATAAAAACGTCGCTATAAAAATTTCGAAAATATATTAGACCATTTTAGAGGCCAAACATGTAATGTTTTCCTGACCACGTTTGAGTCAGAATAAACTAAATTGTTCTGACCACATGTGGTTAGGTATAATGTTTCACATTCTGACCGAACTCCGGTCAGAATGTAGGCGCGTGTGAAAGGGCAAAATTGGAAAATAATTATTGTGCAATAAGACAAATTGCTGTGTGAAAAGACATTTCCATTACGAATTGAAGAGATAAATACATGTAAAGGATATTTGAATTTTTATATTGTGTAAAAAGGAACAGCGATTATTCACTATAAAATTTCATTTCTCTCATATTCAATTACAAAATTAAATTTATTTGTTTGATCTAAACGTTAAAAAATTGTAATTCTTTCACAATATTTTTTTTTCTTTTTTCCATTTTTCTCGACTTCATTTTTAAGGTAATTTCTGTTAAAAAAACAACGAAACAGTGAAACAATGGAATATTAGATATGAGGTCAATTCCATTGTAGTGAGCATTGGAATAAGATAATCCCTCCGTCCCATTTTATGTGTCCAGTTAGACTTTTTCACAAAGATTAAGAAAAGTGCATTTAATGCTTTGAATTACATTAAATGAACAAATAGGTTTACATTTGTGCCCTTGAAATAGTTGTTGGAACATTTAATGCTACACATTTTTTATTGTAAATAATGTAAAGTTGGAAGGGCATTTAAATTTTTTTATCAATTAATGCACAAAGTGAACACATATTTTGGGACAACCCAAAAAGAAAATATCGACACATAAAATAGGACAGAGGGAGTAACAAACAATAGAACTGTCCTTATGATCCAATTAGTATTTTCACCGTCTTGAATAAATTTTTTTTCTTTTTTTTTTTCGGTTCTTTATTACCACTTCCTCATACTTGCTCAAGCCTGACATATGTGACTGTATAATTTTTTTTTCTTGAAAAGATATGTGATTGTATACTAGATGGTGCTATTATCGTTAAAATGCAAAATTAAAATTACAGCAATACCCCCTCAATGTAGCAAAACATCGGGAAATAAAACACATTAACATCTTTTAAGAAGCATTGCAACACAATTAAAGGACTTAATTATAATTGATGAAACCAAACATTTATTCTTTAAACTCTTGATTGAGCTCATAAAGAGAATATATCACACATGAAAAATTCCCTCCTGAGTGTCTGTTACAACATCTTATCAAACATACGATGTATAATACAATATAACGTTTATTATAGATTCAAAATAAAAATATCGATATCTATTATTCTTTCGAAAGGGAAATAATAGCGCTATTTAAGTTGCACCGATCCATCTCGATTAATTCGGATACATTTTTACGATATTTGTTGAAAATATCATCCATAATACTCTCTCCAAAATGGCTAGTCAAAATTGGTTCTGAAACTGCCCTTTGAGAACTTGCTATGTAATCCCCATTGAATTTAGCTTTTTCCCCATTTACAATGTATTTTTTGTTAAACGACTTCGTTACTCGGTCGAGGTGTCTGATTTTGAACGAGCCTTCGGTTTCAATGATATCTCGAATTTCTTCAATTGATGGAAAATATATTGGAAGATTGAATGTTTCCAATTTATCCTTCTCGATCAATCCCTTCAAGCGATAAACAAATATATATTCAGTAAGTACATAAAATGTATCAGATTTTTTTTTTTTTTACAAAACATAATTTCGGAATTTGTGTTTTGGGCGGTATATATATATTCAGTAAAACTCTCTATAGCAGATGGTTGTTAGTGACTTGAATTATTGCCTTTACAAATCAGTATAATATTTATTTTATGTAATAATATATTTTAGATTGTTTATTGATTGATTCTGATTGATCTTATATAATATTACGATTTTAATCAATTATTGTATTTACACCTCTGACTGTCCTATAAATACTCTTATGCCTTTGAATAAGACTAGCAATTTTCTTTTTTTTCTATACTTTGTATTTCCTCTTGTTCTTTCTTATTATATTCTTAGTTTTATACTACATCCGTCTTAAAATATAAATTCGTATAGGTTTTTGAATTTGTTCCATAATATATGTCCATTTTAAAACACCAATAGAGCATTTATTAAATATTTCTTCTTTTTACCCATAATTTATTATACATTCACCTACTTCACAACTACATTAATGAGGTCAAAGGGTATTCTAGACTTTTACCATCAAAATTAATGATACTTAACAACTTTCTTAATCGGTGTAAAAAAATCTAAACGGACTTAAAGACGGAGGTAGTATCAAATTGTACTCTCTACTATAAAATTTGCATTTCAAGCATTTTAAGTGTTTTTTTTTTTTTTCCCCTTTTTATTTTAACCTTATTTAAGTGAGACATCGAAAATAGAGTTGCATTAACCCCTCAAAAAAATAGAGTTGCATTAACTACACTTAACCATATTTTGCTCGTTTTTTCATTAAAGATAAAATAATTACTAACCCGTCTCATAAAACAATTAATACGTTATATTTTAAACACTAATAGACATATGTAGTCTAATTTGATAATAAATACTTGCTATGGAATACGAAAGAATATAAACTATTATATGGTATGATAGGAGTTTGTTTTAAAAAAAATATTAAATTGATTTTATGAAATAAAAAAAAAGTTGATACTTTTCATGAGTACTCAAATTTTAAATCTACCTGATTTTGACAACATATTTAATTAAATACCGACGAGAATATGTTTATGCGAAGACTGATTTTGAAAAGTTAGTCAAAACGTTCTTGCATGGTTATTTCAACTTTGTCATACTCTATTTGTTCTTATTTTTTCAAAATCAAACGTACAGTATTAAGGACACAGTTTAATATAATGTTTTAATTTTAACAATAAAATAATTGAAAAATCCTTGGAGTAGTATTTTTCTTAATCTACTAGTACGGCTTCCGTTTCATAAAAAATATCTATTTTTTATGATATACACAGATTAAGAAAATAAAAAAGTATTCACTTTTTATGATGCATACGGATTAATAAAATAATTAATATGTTGTATTTTAAATACTACTAATTGACATATAATTATTGAGCACAAACATTAAATGTTATGATAGAAGTATGCTTGATAAAGATAAATTAAATGATGTATTGATTTGATTTTCTAAATAGACATTTTTATGAGATAATTTTTTTTTAAAAAGGGAGAATTTTTATGAGACTGAGATAGTATTAAATAAGGGTAGGATGAGAAAATGGATAATGGTAAATGTTTTGCTTTGTATGTGGAACATAAGATTCAAACATTTATATAATAAACATATAGTACTATAATTCAACAAAATAAATATATATAAAAAAAAAATAAAAAAAAGTTGTACCTCTTGGACCAAATCATGAATAGTAATTCCTAGCAGCTCAGTCCAATCAGGGCCTTCTTCTACCTGGTTATTGCAGATAAATGCAAGAACCAATTTTCCAGAAACAGCCATTTCTTTAAATCTCAATTTAAGAAACAAAGTAAAATCCTTTTTGTATTGTTCTGAATATGCAGCATGTACACTAAGAGGACTTGAACTCTTTGCCCAACACATATTCTTCTTGTTTAGTTGCTCCCCAGTTTCAGTCACTAGCCCTTTTGGAACCTATTTAATTTTTATGAACAAAAACATAAAGTAATTTACTTTTATTAGTGGCATATAACACCATCGATCATTGTGGGATTCAGATCAATCAACATATATTGGCTCAGTCTCAAAATATAAATCCGTTTGGACTTTTTTCACACAGATTAAAAAAGTTTGTTAAATTGGTTACGTTCCATTAATTTTGATGAAAAATTCTATAATGACCTATGACTATTATTTATGTAAGTAGTAAAATGTGGGTGAGTATATAATAAATGAGGCGTAAAAGTAGAAAAATAGAATAATACTTTATTGGTTATGTAAATGAGCTTATATAATGGAACAAAATATAAACACTAAACGGATTTATATTTTGAGACGAAGGTAATATTACACAAGGATCAATAGAGTTTGTTGTGTCTGGTGTCCGGTGCGTATCAGACACACACATGACATGCAATCAGACAGAATTATCCGTGGATCATAGTTATACGCTTACTAACCTGAGAAAGCCAATGAAGGCCATAACAAGAGTGAACAAAATGAATAGATTCCTCAGGAAACAGCCTCCCATAGAAAGATCCTGGTGTGGCGGAAACGAAGCATGACGATCTTCCACCATTAATCCCTTTTTGAAGCTTGTAAAACCCCGGCAACGACTTGAAAATTCCATTAAAGTCATTTCCCACAAGATCATTGAGAAATAATTGAAATGAAGGAGGTTCTTGATTGGTTTCTTGGCAAGTTTTGATGACCATTGGGATGATTTCTTGTGTTGCAAGAAACGCGTTAGGACCTGACGAACAACCCAAATCTGCAACATTTATACACTTTGGAATCTGGTTCTTAGAGTTAATTATGAACTCTTTTAAACTTGATTCAATCACTGGCTTTGAAGCATCTATCACAGTATTCTGAAACCAAAAAAAAAAAGAAAATACAATTAAGAGAATTGCACATTAATATTTATTAATTAATTAATTACTAGACGAAAATCGGTGGAAATTAAGAGAATGAAGAAGGAGACCTGGATATTTGAATTTTCAGAATAGCTTGATTTGTGATTTACTCCAGTCATGTGAAGCAGCTTGTCGACTTCCATTGTTATTATTTCTTTGTTTCCCTTTTTTGGAATAGTAATAGTTTTGGTTGTTTAAAGTGAGATGGTTATTAATGGAATGATCTTCCTACTTTTATAGTTTTTTTTAAAGGTTGTTTTTTTCAAAGATATACCACCCACCTACCTCCCTCCCTCACTCCTTAGCGGGGGAATTTGAAAATCAGGCCCTCAGGGGATGACATTTTTCTTTTTTTCTGAAATTATTAATTCAGGTTTCCGTTGAAATTATCAGCGAGAAATGCTTTTACCCGTAGATATATCTATGGGTAAAGCTACACCCCGTAAATATTCAAAATCAGATATCTGCACAGATAGAGCTCCTAACCTATAGAAATTTGTACGGTAAAAATTTCTACGGGTTGGAAGCTTCACCCGTAGAAAACACTGATTTTCTACGTGAAGGTCTACATATTTCAAAATCATTTTTTTAAAGATTAAGATGATATTATTATTAAGGGATCTAAGAAGGCCGTAGATGTAATATATACCAAATTATGGACGCCCACTTGTCTTTTGGAAACAACGCCGAGCTTTGTCTTAGGAGTTCATGCATGTGGGCCGTACTACTATAAAAGATAGAACCAACCAAGCCAAAGCAAAAGTGAAACAAATACTAAAAACCAACGCCAATCACCAACACAATGACTATGAAATCGATGTTAATAATAAGGACTAAACTATGTTAAAAGAGAGCGGAGTAGTCTTCCAAGTCGTCCAATCAATATTGATATTATTATTTCTAATGGTGATCCAAGTTTTTCTACATGATGGTGGAAATTGTATGGTGAACTTAGAACGTAATAAGCATTGTGGTCGAAGATATTGTATGGTAAGCTTCTAGAGACGATTGCCGAAAGATAGGTTTATGTTCGGAAAATCAGTACAAGACACCATCTCGCAGATATGTTTACAGAGCCTCTTAGAGTTGCTATCTTTCGTCTGTGGACATAAGTCACATAGACCGAACTACGTAAATTAGATGTTCAATCATTTCTTCCGTTATTTTCATTTTATTATTATCGTTAAGTACTGTATTTTATCTAACAACATTATATACCAATACTATAGAATTACTTGATCACCATTCTAACTACGTACGAATGGCCAATTAATAGGCCGAATTACATGTTGAAATAGAGGGATAACATTTATCGTAATATCCCACACCAAAAACTTAGGAGAAATATATTGAGATATAATGTTAATTGGGGAATAAAGGACTTGGAAAATTCAGGGACTTAATTACACTTGCTTTGAAAAATGGCGATGAGACATATACTATCACTCATCCTCCCTTATTTGAATGCTTTGTCAAAGGTTTTATTCTTTTCCAAAACAGAACACTAATTTTGAATAAATGGGGATTCATTTGACTGCATGTAGTGGGGATCATACACAATTCTTTACCAAAACCACATTGGTCCACTTTTTGTGATTATTTTTGTCTTGTATCTTTTTAATAGGGGTAATCCCTTTTCCACTTTCTCCATTTAATTATTATTATTTGCCATCTTGGTCAATTTAGTTCTTCATCTTGGTCAATTAAGAAGAAAAATAAGTGCCGTGTGTGATTTGGAGCCGGACAAAAGCAGCACGAGCCAGGAAAAGAAGGAACCAAAAAAACAAAATGTCAATGTGTGGGAGGCTGCGTTGATATCCGGAAAAAAAAAATTGTATTAAAATAATATAGTTTTGTTGCTACAGAAATTAATTTAAAAGCATTATTAATATTTTCACTATATTTTCGAATTTGCTCTGTTGACCTAACTGAGAAATTTTTCTGATCATTCACTAAAACATTGGACTACCAAACGTGCTGGTCGAACGGTCAAACCCACCAGTCGAAGCACTAAACCGTGACTCGGATGGATATTTATCAAACCAGTGGTTTATTTAGAATGAATCATTGCATTTAAAACAAATGAATCTTCTATTACGGAATCTTCTCAGCAAACTGTGCCTTCACCCCAGCCACAGTTTGAGGGAGGGTATTAAAACACAAAAGGCAAGTATTTCTCCAACAAATGATAATGATCAGACAAGTTCAAAACATGCTACCGAAGAACGGAGTGATAAGGCAGCGGTGGAGTGATAAGGTGCATAATAAATTCAAATTCAAACAAGGCAGGGCGTGCTTTGAATAATGGGTGAGCCCGGGAGCTATGAGTTTGAGGTCAAGTGGAGTCTATCTCAAGATATGGCGATCAATTGGACCAAAGCAGGATTATTTACAAATAAATTCAATCAACAGGATTATCTCCAAGTATAATTCTACCAAAGAATTATCCCAATTATCCATTACACAAGAATTTAAACACAAATTTCGTATTTATCTAGTTCTTTGCATTCGAATAAATCTAGGGCTTTATCTATTCTATTCCATGGTAATATAAATTAATGGCTTCAGATTGTAAATACTCAACAAGAAAATACTGAATAAATTTTTTTTCATACCTTTGTCTTCCTTGCTGCGTTTCTTTGGTTTTTCTCATGGTATCAGAGATTGGGACACACTCAAATGCACACTGTCCAACAACTGAAGTCTAAGGGTTGCATTGAACTTGTAGGTCAAATAAAGACAGATCACATCTGTGAAAGCTGTCAATTAGGCAAACTCAGTAAATTTTCCTTTTTTGATTCTGAACATGTTACTACTAGGCCTTTTGAAATAATACATTGTGATCTTTGGGGTCCTTCCCCCATTAAATCTATTGGATCTTTCTCTTATTATGCAAGTATTGTGGATGACTTTACTAAATTTACTTGGCTTATACCTTTGGTCCACAAATCTGATTTTTTCACAGCATACTTACATTTTGAAAATCTTATTAAAAGACAGTTTGACAGTGAAATAAAAAATTTCCACTCTGACTGTGGTATAGAATTCACCAACCATAAATTAAGAGATCACTTCAGGAACACAGGCATCTTACACCAGATGTCTTGCCCTCACACACCTCAACAAAATGGCATGGTAGAAAGAAGACACAGAACCATCAAGGAACTAGGGTTAACCATGCTATTTCACAGTCATGCACCCTTATATCTATGGACAGAAGCCTTCTCTACAGCTGTGTATATCATGAATAGGGTACCTTCCTCAGCTCTCAATAATGAGTCACCCTACTTCAAGCTATTCAATAGGGAGCCAGTCTACTCACACCTTAGAGTCTTTGGGACTAGGTGCTATCCTTATACTTGGGATACCAAAAATAACAAGTTCGACCCTAAGACTGTCCCCTCCATATTCATAGGATATAGCATGCAACATAAGGGCTATAGGTGCTATCACCCTACAAGTAGAAAGGTCATCATCTCAAGACATGTTGCCTTTGATGAAAACACCTTCCCTTATAGATCACCAGACCAACCTCCCATCACTCCTACCTCCCATCTCCACATTAGTACTTTCACTGATTGGATAGACAATCCACAAGATTCACTACATCACAATCACACACCTCCTTCATTTGCCCCTCCTACTCCTTCAGAACATCATCCCACTCCCATAGACATACCCTTACCAGATTCCATGGAAAACCCCATCTCAGATCCCCCCACCACACAATCCAACACAAACCCTATTATTACTCCAGAACCTACTACACCACCAACTAGTCCCCATTTACCATCTCAGCCTGATGAGTCTCTTGAATCTCATTCACCAAGCATACACAGTGATGCATCTGATGCCACTGAGTCAGATGCCTCCTCTGGTTCAGCCTTCCCTATTCCCCAGACAGCATGTACTCAACAAATAGTCACCAGAAGCCAACATGGCATTTTTAAACCCAATCCTAAGTATGCCCTAATAGTCTCATCCTTCCCAGACATACCTAGAGAACCAAAAACTGCCAAGGAAGCCCTTAAGCATCCTGGATGGACCCAGGCTATGCATGAAGAACTACAGGCTCTTCAACAAAATGACACTTGGGACTTAGTACCATACCACCCTAAGATGCATGTCATTGGGTCTAAGTGGGTCTTTAAGGCTAAGTTACACCCAGATGGCAGTCTAGAGAGGCAAAAATCTAGATTAGTAGCTAAAGGGTACAATCAAGTGGATGGTGTGGATTATGTTGAAACTTTCTCCCCTGTTATTAAACCAGGAACAATCAGGCTTGTCCTGGCCATTGCACTCAACATAAAATGGGATATTAGGCAGCTTGATGTCAAGAATGCTTTCCTACATGGATTTGTACATGAGGAAATCTACATGTCTCAACCCCCAGGTATGTCTGATTCCAGGTTTCCTAATCATGTGTGCAGGCTCAAAAGAGCTCTTTATGGACTCAAACAAGCCCCAAGGGCTTGGTTTGACAGGTTCAGTGCATTCCTACTCAAATATGGTTTTTACTGCAGTCTGGCTGATCCCTCTCTGTTTGTTTATCATTCTGAAAGTGACTCACTATATCTGTTATTGTATGTGGATGACATGCTCCTTACAGGGTCCAATGCTAAACTGATATCCTCATTTGTAATTTTACTCAACTCTGAATTTGCAATGAAGGACTTGGGGACCATTCATCATTTTTTGGGAATAGAAGTGTTCTATGTAGGCTCTACCTTACATCTCTCACAAACTCACTATGCATTGACCATCCTAAAGAAAGCACAGATGGTGGATTGCAAGCCAGTTGCCACCCCTTTGGAACTCAATCCTACTCCAGATCCAGATTCAACACTCCTGTCAGATCCTACATATTACAGACGGTTGGTTGGTGCACTCCAATACCTCACACTTACAAGACCAGACATTGCATACACTGTCAACTATGCCTCTCAATTTCTCCAAGCTCCAACTCAAGCACACCTAAAGATAGTACACAGAATGCTGCGTTATGTCAAAGGCACTATTTCTCTTGGATTACAATTTAGTGCTACTCCGACCCTCACTCTTACTGCATTCTCAGATGCTGACTGGGCCGGATATCCTACCACTCGTCGTTCTACTACAGGCTACTGTACTTACCTCGGGCCTAATCTCATTTCTTGGTGTGCCAAGAAACAAGCCACAGTTTCCAGATCAAATACAGAGGCAGAGTATCGAGCAATGGCACACACAACTGCTGAATTAGTTTGGTTACAATTTTTGTGTACTGATTTGTCCATCCAGCTCACACTTCCTCCAATAATTTTTTGTGATAATATCAGTGCCCTATATCTCACAGTTAATCCGGTGTTCCACTCTCGGTCCAAGCACATTGAGTTGGACTTTCACTTTGTTCGAGAACGAGTAGCTCAAGGCAAGCTCATTACCAAACATGTCCCAGCTCATCTTCAAGTAGCAGACTTGTTCACTAAACCAGTTACTCGGTATACCCTTCATCAGTTTCTCAGCAAACTGTGCCTTCACCCCAGCCACAGTTTGAGGGAGGGTATTAAAACACAAAAGGCAAGTATTTCTCCAGCAAATGATAATGATCAGACAAGTTCAAAACATGCTACTGAAGAACGGAGTGATAAGGCGAGCGATTGAGTGATAAGGTGCATAACAAATTCAAATTCAAACAAGGCGGGGCGTGCTTTGAATAATGGGTGAGCCCGGAGCTATGAGTTTGAAGTCAAGTGGAGTCTATCTCAAGATATGGCGATCAATTGGACCAACGGATTATTTACAAATAAATTCAATCAACAGGATTATCTCCAAGTATAATTCTACCAAAGAATTATCCCAATTATCCATTACACAAGAATTTAAACACAACTGTATTTATCTAGTTCTTTGCATTCGAATAAATCTAGGGCTTTATCTATTCTATTCCATGGTAATATAAATTAATGGCTTCAGATTGTAAATACTCAACAAGAAAATACTGAATAAATTTTTTTTCATACCTTTGTCTTCCTTGCTGCGTTTCTTTGGTTTTTCTCAATATATATATATATATATATATATATATATATATATATATATATATATATATATATATATATAACGAAAAATTTCTTGAAGCCTCATTGAAAAACCATTGTATTGAGATATAATGTTAATTATCTATTTTCCCATCAGCATAAACTTTTGAGACAGATGGTAGTTCAACATAGTATCAGAGCGAAAGATCATGGGTTCAAACCCCGCCCCAAGCATAATTTCCAAAAAAAAAACCTACAAATGTTGGGCCTATCTCCCTTCTTATAGATTCACACGGGTCTCTCTCCCGTCTTATAGCCCAATGTTAATTATCTACCTCCCTTCTTATAGACGCACACGGGTCTCTCTCCCGTCTTATAGGCCTAGTGTTAATTATCTACTTACCTCCTCATTAGCTTAAGCTTTGTTGGGCCTATCTCCCTTCTTATAGGCTCACACGGGTCTCTATATTCCTTCTTATAGACTCACACGGGTCTCTCCCCCCCTCTTATAAGCTCAATGTTAATTATCTATCTCTTTATCAGCTTAAACTTTTATGAGAGATGGTAGTTCAACACACTGTACAATTTTCAGGAAACATTGTTTCTTCTGTCGACTCTTTTATACATATAGGTTTCCTTTGAACATCTTGTTGAAAATACATATAAAATCACTATATGTGTTACCGGTGGCAGACCCAGAAAAAAATTTCAGTGGGGGCCAAATTTAAAAAATATGTGGGAAAAAAAATCAATAGACAGGTTTTGAACCCATGACCTTAGGATAAGTAACAAAAGTTCTAACCACCTGAACTAAGTGAACAAATATGTGAAGAATTATCTGAAATAATATACATACACAGTTTTAATATTATTAGAGGGGTATATTAGTAACTTCGCCCTAAATTTGAGTGGGGTCCATGCACCCTACCCCTAAAGGGCTGGGTCCGCCCCTGTGTATTACCCCTCGAAGAAAAATTCTCTATATGTGTTCTTATACCAAAAAAATTCAATTTTAACACCTTAATCATGTTAAGCCAGATGGATGGTGACGTGATAGAGTTGGTGGTAGGAGTTAAGCCAGATGGATAATTACATGATAGAATTGTTAATAGGATAAAGTTGGTTAAGATATAATTATATGTAGATATATCTTTATTCTCGATATAGCTGATTTTATGGTGCAACGGTCGTAGGAATGTTATACCAAGTGGAATACATTAGAGTCCTTTATTTTTACTTTCTTTCAGATAATACATTTTTATCGTGTGTGAGATGTTAAAAATAAGATGTTGTAATTTGCCAATTTATACAACCTTCGTATAACGGTTGTATTGTAAAAAAATTCCTATAAATATTATACTCCCTCCGTTTTTTTATATGTCGCAGAGAGAATAATCATACAGATTAAGAAAGTAATTAAGTCTAAAATATAGTATTGAAAATGTAATTTTTATTAGAAATGTAAATATTTTATTGGTAAAAGAGTTTTTAGTATTGGAAATGTATTTTTTTTGTTGGAGATGTAAATACTTTATTGGTAAAGGAGGAAAAAAATAATAAATGATGCATTAGAAATGTAAAATGACAGATAAATAAAAACAGAGCAAATTCTGAAATGTGACAGATAAAAAAAGGAGGGAGTAATTCGTTAATCATTAATATCAATGCAATGTATTATGGTATTGGAGAGTGATGAAGGTACAGAAATTGTACACAAAAATAGTGTATAGAAAAATTTATGACCACACATTAATGAAAAAAATAGAAAAAGACAAAAAAAAATAAAATGGACCACATATATATTACACTTTTTTGAGGGATGTGTGTGGAGTATTTATGTGTCCTTATCATTTTCCTGTGGTATCTATCTATCTATAAATAATATATACACGAAGCAATTTAGCCCATTTTCTCTCAATTACCCGACCCAAACCCGGAAAGAAAAATTTTAAAAAAGCAAAAAAAACAAAACGATACCCGTAAAACGATATTTTGGTAATAATAGAAAAATCCTGAAAAAGATCTTTCCTAAAAAGCAAATTAAACATGTTTATTTTAAACATTCCTAAAATGAATTAAACACGTTTAAAATATTTTTGTGCGTAGAAAAATTATGTCGCCGAAGAAAGACTCTCCTCCCCAAAACCCTAAACGGAGAAGGAGATCGTCACCAACCTCCTTCATTCCCTCTCACTAACGCCGACTGAATCATCCCATTCCGTGTTGAAGAAAAACCAGATTTCTGAAAGAGAAGCCCTTCGCACCACCTCCCTCATCGGAATTTTTTTTTCGCCGAAGGACACTGGAACCCGAGAAACGAAAATGGGTCTGAGAAAATCCTGGAACACATCCGCGTTTACACTCATACTCAAAGGTAATTTCTATCAGTTTGTTTGTGTTTTTCAATCCCATCAAGGTTATGAATAGTCAATAGAGGTTGGTGTTTCGATGGATTTCTCCTCCTTTTACGTCATTGGAACGATGATTGGGAACCCATGGAAGGATTTTTTGTTTATTTTATTGTAAGTTGCTTTTAATCATTTTGGGTTATAATTGTTTGTAGCTATGAAAATTTTGATATGTTCACATTGGGGAGGAGGAGGAGATTCAATGAAGACGGAGATCGTGGGTATAACACTGTCAATTTTAATTGAGAGAATCACGGTGAGTTTCCAGCTCCTAATAAACCTATAGAAATAAGATTGGTTTTAGGCTATGCAAGATGTTATTGTTTTTTATAATCATAAACGGCTGCGAAAATTGCAAAACATTTGGAGTTTGATGTGCCCTTATGAAACTAATGCTGAATATTGAATGTCTTTCGTGCCATGGAGGTCCTGGAAATAACAAAAAATTCACTGCTCCTGACGTCTTTCAAGCGACTAACTGTTAAATCTTTTGTTCATAATAAGTTCATTATACCGTATTGTTCTTTATGGCGTTCGTGTTTTGATATAAATTCATTCACGGCTTCTTTATTATGCTTATGGTTTCCCTTTCCCAAACTGCCATGGAGGCGCCAAATTGTGCAAAGTCATGTCATACGGTGGAGAATTGTGCAAAGTTTTCATTACTAGAAAAAGCTAGAATGCTTCATACATGATCAAGGTATTTATCCATTAAGTATGTACTATTTACCCAGTTTCTTTACTCGCAGATACTCAACTTTTGTAAATTGGGAACCTTGGTGGTCAATTTTACGATG
Source organism: Gentiana straminea (assembly GCA_036785695.1). NCBI lineage: Eukaryota > Viridiplantae > Streptophyta > Magnoliopsida > Gentianales > Gentianaceae > Gentiana > Gentiana straminea. The sequence continues at coordinate 177,343 of JAVUPR010000270.1, read as the reverse complement.
TATGTAATTATTTTAATTTCAGTTGTAGAGTCAATATCAATCCAAAGTAAGTGTTTATATTTCCGGCTTTGAGTAATCCCACGTTTTCTTTCAGTATTTATACTCATAACATATGCATTCATAACCTTAATATTGATTCCATTGGCCATGACTTTTATTTCCTTGCAAATGGTTTCCAGCTTTAGGCGTCAGTGTTTGGACTATCATATGCGCTTTTTTGGGAGAAAGATATGCACTTGAAAATCAGGTAATTTTATGAAAAACATTTGTGGCATCAAATTTTCCAATCATGGTATATATGTAGTACTTTTTCATCAATATGAATCCAAAGAAAGTGGTCTTTGCCAAATGAAATGACAATAAGCTGGGCAATTGTACATACTTCCAGTACATTTGTTTCATTTTTCATTAATATGAACATCTTAAAGTTGAAAGTAACAATTCACTAATCCCATGTTTTCTTTCATTTCCCTTTCTCTTCCACCATTATTCAATTTTAAAATTCAGTTCTCTATTAGTTCCAAGTTTCATATTATATTGTTTGGATGAAGATAGTTGTGATTTTATAAAGCCTACATGAAATAAGTAAGCGGTTGTTGATTTGCTAGCACATGGAACTATTGTTGGAAAAGATGACGAAAAGAGGTATAGTGTTGATAATGAATTGGTCTTATGGAAAATCACAAGACAGAGCTATGTTTGGACTGCAACTTTGTTATCTGTTATTTTTCCACACCAACGGTGCAGTTACTGTGTGTGTTTTTAATGTCCACAAAAAACTACATTCAATCAATCTGTGTTTTTTTAGTATCTTTTGCTCTATTTCTTTTGTGTTTTTGTTTCTGTTATTGGAAATGAACATGTCATTTGCTTGAGTGAATTATTGAAATATCTTTGCTGTTATTTATGGACAATATTAACCCGTTTCTTTCTTCGATTCTTAACAAAATGCTCAAACCAATCCATCTTCTGATTAGGCATCTGTTGATGAAAGATACATGTAAACAATGGAACTTAGTTTTGTAACACATTCAATAATGGAAGCAACGAAGGTACAATACTTGCTAGGATTATCTTATTGTATTGTGGTCTTGCCAATGGGAAAGAAGAGTGTATCTGAAACGACAGTCAATTTCCTTTATTTTTCAAGTCCAACATTCTCTTCTACTTTTTCTAATCAATGGTGCAAGTCTGATGTGTTCTTCCTCTTAAATTATGTTTTTAATGTGCATAACATTTCACAATATCATCGGCATTTACTGTGTGATGAGAAATTCTCATAGGCACATCATAAGATTACAATTGTGGGGCTCAGGTGGTGGATTTCGAAACTTGCAAATCGGGGAGTTTTCGATTCTTTCCGAAGGTAATCAAACCTTTTCCTTTTCTTTTTTTCTTTCATTGTTTTAAAAAAATGATGTTTAAAAAACACCGCCGATGACTATAGCCTAGATCAAAATCCTTCATTACCCCGGTAGCCCAATGTTCACCGGAATGTGTAGATGAGTTGTAAATATCAACAATAGACACCTGATCATGCACCCCTCTTATCAGAACATCACATTATCTCACAAAAATTTCAATTGATGAAACACAACACATGAGATTGAGAGGTAATTTTTTGACCCACCAACTTTCTCACATTCCAATGTAAAAGAATTTGTTCCTTTATCACAATATCAAGGTTCCTTTCAAGATGCTTTCCCTGTCATTTGTGTTCCTCTATTATGTATTTCAAGTAAGAGTTCTATTTTTATTTTTATTTTTTTTTTTGAGGGAGGAAGAGTTCCATGTTAAGTGAAAGTTCTCTACCCTTTTGTTGGCATGGTGTTTTCAGTTTTTGTATGGAATAAAACGGGTTATCATTCGATACTGGCACCAAACGTCCACCTGTTACATCTACCTCATACCTCATACCTCATACCTCATACCTCTTTCTCAGACGGTCACATGATGAAGTAAATTTGTGGAAGTGATAGTCAGCTTGCCATACAGCTTAAAAGTTTAAACTTTCCATGAAACATGTCTGTTTTTGTCTTGGTGTATTTGTTGACATGAAAAAATGGTGCTGCATGAAAATTGTTAGTTTGTATATTTTGTTTTTATGTACTTATAATTTATAACTTCAGCTTGCCATACAACTGACTTGGTTTTGGCTAGCTTTATTTCTTCACCGAAAACAAAGTGTGTTGCTTGACTAAATGGTATGTAGTATAAGTTGTGACAAAGTAATTTTGCTTCTTTTTCTGTTACATACACCTTAAAGAACAGTGTCGCTGCAATATTTTATTTGGCTTTCTTCTTTGTTTTGTAATTTAATTATTAATTTATTTTTAAAGATACCGAGAACAATTCTGGTGACTATAGCCTGCCTCTATAATACTCCATTAAGCTGTCAGCCCAATTTTGACGTGAACAGGTAGATGATGTAGCCATTAATGTGCAAGTTGAGCTGAAAAGAATCATGATTGGGAGGTGGTATCCATTTACAACTTGGGTGAGTGATACAATTTCGATGTTCTATCTTATGTTGCTAATATCCAAAGATTTAAGTATCTAACCAGTTAGAATATTGACGTTCTACATAAACGAAATCACATCCTGGAAATAACTAAGCATCTGACATGTATGTCCCTTTTTATTTCCTTATTTTATTGTTTACTGCTTTTGATACATGTGTATCTCTATATATCATTGTCTTTTCCTTTTATTTAATGAATGCTTATTTATTTTTTCCAAGAGAATTCAACATTTTTTTTTGGAATAGGTTAATTGTTTGTTTGTTGTTGTTGTTGTTGTTTTTTTGTTTTTTTATAGCTCGATGATTGGACATGAGGGCTTTACCTTCATTATGTTTTTTTTCTTGCCTTTTCTTATTCTCAGTACAGAGCATTGACTTGGTTGTATGATTGATTTAGTTTTTCGCACGTTTTGGGCTTTCAACAGTCTGGAATGACAGCTTCAAAAATTATGTTTGCAGGTTCATACTTATGTTGCCAAGCGTCCTTTTCTTGAGTTATTGACCGTAGTGAGATGACCTTCTGGGAGGTTGAAAAAGCTCTTCACAATAGGAGCAAAAAAAAGAATTGTCAAGGTTGTCGGCATATTTGCACCCGGCTCTGCTCAAGGTGCAATCCTAGCAAAGTGATAAGAGCCCTCAATGTAGAGGCCCTCAAAGTGTGGGTTGATGTAGTGTGTACTCTTCGGCTTTGATGTTCAATAATTAAGTATGAGGACTTACAAGCAACTTTTGTTCTTTACGGTTCCAGTAATTGAGTTCTGTTTGTGTTAAATTATGTCGGGTGATTAAAAAAATTAAATGGGGATTGGATCTTTTTGCTTTCTTTGTGAATTGTCATATGCCGGTTGCTGTTCATATCTGCTTGATTTGATGCTAGAGTTGTTAAACACGTTATATTTTTCTTAATTGTCATTTTCCTTGAATTTTCAAAGTTAGCGTTCTTCCGTGCATTTTACAGGTTTTTCTACTGAAATATGATAAAATCAAAATATATCTCAATGGTATAGGTTGATGAACGTCAGTGTTTTTTATTTTATTTCAGTCAGCGTTTTGATCATTACATAAATACACTGTTGGGTCATTTGTACACATTCGTGCTACATTGTAAAACAGATACAACGTATAATTTTTTAAAGTCATAATAACTTATATTTAAACCCGGATTTTTAATATTTAATAGTGTATATTGTTATTGGTTCAATATCATTATATATTTTTACTTAGTAACGAAATCTTCAATTACTTTCTCAGGTGCTTAAGTTTGAGTGGCTTGGTCGTTGTGGATAATAAAAACTTAGACTACTTCTTGCTACATAATCATGACACAAATGTTTTCTCAAGTATTTGATTGCGTAAACTTATGATTGATATTATCGCGTACGATCGGGTTTATTATTTATGGACAAGATATATCATTTTGGTTTTCTTTCATTCTCATTCGATTGCAATAAAACACATTTATTAATTTAGATTTTCCTTTATTGCACGAAACAAATGTTGTTTCATTGATCCCGTCGCAATGCACGGCCATTTACGATTTAGTTAGAGTATATTGATTAACCTCTTTCTCGTATCATGAGCAGTCATTCAAGAAATTGGCCGGGGTGGGGTTTGTTACGTTATCTAAATGAATTCTCACGCCTTGTTTTTCACATTTCTTTACTTTGATTTTTATGCTATGTCCAAAATTTGAAATGCATTTCTATTGTAGTACTCCTTCGATTTCTTATTATCTGTTACATTTGAGAAAAACACACAAATTAAAAAAATGAGTAATTGCATTGATTTTCATTATAAAGTATTACAAAAATCTTGAATAATGTAGTGATGTATTGAATATGAAAGATTGATTGGTTGGATGAGTCTAGAAAGTTGAAAAATAATATTGAAAAGCGCAAAGAGTATTAAAATATGTATTGGAAATTTAACTACGACAGATAAAAATGAATTTTTGATTTAGACAACTGCGACAGTTAAATAGGAACATAGGGAGTAGTTGCTAGAAGAAGCACACATCCTTCACTTTCTTGCTTCTCTTTAGAAAATACTACATTCGTCCCAAAATGTAAATTCGTTTGGGGTTTTTTCCACAAATTAAGAAAGTTGGTTAAAGTAGTTATGTGTGATTAATTTTGATGAAATAGTCTAAAGTGACATTTAACTGTTATTATTATAAAGTAGTGAAAAATGAGCGGATAAAAGGAGAAAAATGTAATAAATGCTTCATTCGTTATCTAAATGGACTTACATTATGAGGACAAAATCAAAAAGCTAAATGGACCTACATTTTGAGACGGGGGTAGTAAGTTTTCCGGTTTGTTCAAATTGGTTGCATTTCGACATGTTCTCATTTCTGCTCGGCTTACGACAAATCCCAATACATAATTACACATAATTAAAGCATTCTTGTGCCCGCAACACCACGATGTCATTAACACTACATAAGTTTAACACTTCCAACATTAAATATTACACTACATGGTAGCTTCAATATGCCTCAAATTACTAGTATCTATGGATATCTATAACTTTGCCATTACTGGTGATGAAGGTCACCATGAACTCATGAAAGAGGAGGTAGTAATTGAAGATACACCGGCTCCAAGAATAGTCCACTAAGACGGGGGAGTTGGAGCAACGGTCACTCCCATCCTTGATCCATTGACGCTACGGAAGCTAATCATCTGTAAGGTGCTAAATAATTGGGTGAACTATGAAACTCGGTAAAGGAACATAGTATCAAAAAGAACTAATACCATTTACTGAGACAATGATAAATTTACATGTTGTCTTTCGCAAAATGAAATGCATAAAGTAAAGATAAAACCTAAAAGCTAAAATTTAACCAATACATTAGTTCATACAATCACGTAAGGTAACTGGAAAATAAATAAACACATACATTTGTCATGCCTATAAAGTCTCACATTTGTAAACTAATAGCCTGATCACTCTCATATAAGTGTGAGACATAAATATCTAGTCAACTCGGGTTAGCCTTTTTAGACCAAGCGGGGACGACGGTCTAAGAGTTGACCGAACCATTATGACTATTTTAGCGCTATCAGGACCGAGGTCTGGTGTGTTACAAAATGGTATTCAAAACCGACTATCAGACAGACCTAAGAGCCATACCGTGAGGGATGGTGGGGGCCACCTCTAGACTCCTCTGGTAGGGACGAAACCGGGACAAGTCCTGGCCAAGTCTTAGCGAGGACGCCAGTCCCTTATACATGTGAGAATGTTAAGTCCCACAACTGTAAATTAATAGCCCTGCTCACCCTCATATAAGTGTGAGACATAAAGGTCTTGTCAACTTGGGTTAGCCCTTTTAGACCAAACGAGGACGACGGTCTAAGCTGTTGACCGGACCATTTATGACTCACTTAGCGCTACCAGGCCCGGGGAATGAGGGCGTTACAGAAATGTCTTGTCAACACGGGTTAGCCCTAATAAGAGGGGAGCATGTAAGTCCTACATCTGTAAAGTAATAGCCTGCTCACCCCCATATAAGTGTGATACATAAATGTCTTGTCAACTCGGGTTAGCCCTTTTAGACCAAGTAAAGACGACGGTCTAAGCAGTTGACCAGATCATTTATGACTAATTTAACGCTACTAGGCCACGGGTCTGGGGGTTTCAGAATGGTATTCAGAGCCGACTATCAGACGGACCTAAGTGCCACACCATTATAGAAGGTGGGGGCCACCTCTAGACTCTTTTGGTAAGGACGAAACATGGACAAGTCCACCGGACAAGTCCTGGCCAAGTCCCGGCGAGGACGCCCGTCCCTTTTGATCGAGGGGGGAGAATGTAAAGTCTCAATCAGTAAAGTAATAGCATGTTCACCCTCATATAAGTGTAAGACATAAATGTCTTGTCAACTATGGTTAGCCCTTTTAGACCAAGCGAGGATGACAGTCTAAGCAGTTGACCAAACCATTTACGACTCATTTAGCTTTACCAGGCACGGGGTCCGGGGGCGTTACAGAATGGTATTCAGATCTGACTATCAGACGGACGTAAGTGCCACACCCTGAGGGACGGTATTAGCCACCTTTAGACTCTTCTGTTAGAGACGAAATTGGGACAAGTCCCGGCCAAGTCCTGGCGAGGACGCCAGTCCCTTATAAGGGGGAGAATGTAAAGTCTCACATTTGTAAAGTAATAGTCTGCTCACCCTCATATATGTGTGATACATAAGTGTCTTGTCAACTCAGGTTAGTCCATTTAGACCAAACGAAGACGACAGTCTAAAAAGTTGACCGGACCATTTATGACTAATTTAGCGCTACCAGGGCCAAGGTCTGGAGGTATTACAAAACCAATGAATATTCATTTTACAATTATTGTTTCATCGTGTCATAAATGTACGAAATTTAAGTCGATTTGGACATTTCACATTGTTTACGAAGTTAGTGTTAGGAAATCTACGCAGGAACACAGCGAAATTTAAAATTTTATTTCCTATTAACCAAGATCGACATCGTTTAAGCAACAAGCATAAAAAACATAGATGAAAGAACTACATTGGATGATCTAAAATAGATCGTCGCTTTGTCTACGTTTGTAGTTTCTTCACGAAGCCGCCCAAGTGTTCGGCCTCTACCGCTAGTCCACACGAACAACTCACCATAATCCACCATTGGATTGCTACTTGAAAAACTCGGTTGCTAGACCAACATTTTATCTCTTTCAAAACTCTCTCTAGGAAGCTCTCATTATTTCTAGTAAATTAGAACCTTTCTAATTGTGATGTTACAAAAGAGCTTGTTCCACACTACATATATATAGTGTGTCATGCTCCCCATATAGTCCCAATCTGATTGGGAGAAACTTCCTAGTAGATTGAGGAGAAAGAAAATCTTTTACTAGTAAAATAAGTAAAATAGACATTCTAGATTTATCTCCTTTAATTTAATATCTCATATTAAATAAATCCAAAAGATATTGTCAATATCTAATATTGACTATCTTTATCTTATTATGTTAAGGGTGAAAATCTATGAATTATAAGGATATATTTTACGATGTTTCCCCTCTATATTGTGTAATTTGCATAATAATTGGTCTTTATATTGAAATATTGAGCAAACGATATTTTTGAAGGCTTAATCGCAATAATGATATATTTATGTGATTTCATGGTTAAATTATAATTATTTGAATATTATTACAGTTTGCGATGTTTTCCATGTGTTATAGGTATGTTCATTGTGCTCAAATGATGGTCAAAAGGGAGAGAATTCGAGCTATAAAGATTTAAGAAAGAGATAATGATCGAATGGAGTGGAGAAAAAGAGATAGAGATGATTTAATCAAGTTTCATTCCAGCTAAACTGGCGTCCAAGTCCCGTCCAGGAGTGGACGGGCGTCCGACAATCCAAACGGGCGTCTGGGGAAGGATTCAATACCGAGGCTTCATGAACTTACGGACGAGCGTCCGGAAGAAGCGACGAGCGTCCAAGGTGCAAAAAGAAGATCGAGAGTTTGGACGCTATCCAGACGAACGTCTACATTGGAGTTCAGAACACTTGGACGAGAGTCCACTTCATCGGACGAGCGTCCGGATTGCCGACTTAGTGAAACCGCCTCAAATCTCTATAAATACTTGCCTATTTTTCACACATAGAGATACCGATTGATAATTCTCGAACCCTAAACCCTAGGGGCGGCTATAGGCTGCGTTTTTACTCAGTTTTTACCAGTTTTTATGTTCTTCAATTCCTAGATAAAATTAGTTTAATTTATGCAATTTACTTCAACAATTCGAGCTATTCAAGGATGCTAAGAGGCTAGGCTTCAATCAAACGAGCATTGTGAAACCATCCAACATTCGGTAGTTTTGATTCTTCGGTTATATTGTAAGTTTTTAATCAAGTTGTTTCCTTTATCATGTCTTATGTTGATTAATTGCATTTATATCGAAAGATGTGCATGTATGATGTTTTATATTTGATGAAAGTCTTTATAAACATTAGATCACCATGATTTAGGAATAGATCTTTGATCTATGTCAAACGGAAGTTGATAGGTTGAATATCTAGGTTAAAACGTCAAAGTTTACATCTTTGTTTATGTTATGACGCGTTAATTTCCGTAAATCGAAAGATAGAAATTAATAGGCGAATCATCTACGAAAGTAGGATTCATACCTTTGATAAGATGAATCACAGCTTGATAGAAACTGCAATATAATCGGGATGAGAGATTAGTGTTTGTTGGATAGGTGGATCAATACTCGTTTGTTCGTTTTAAATTTGATTTAACCCTTGAGACTTGAACTGTTTAGTTAGTTTATTTTCTATTGCACCTTTAGATTAATTTGTTCGCAACCAAACCTTCCTAGCTTTGGATTTTCGTCCTCTCGTCTAGTTTATTTTCGCATATATGTGTAGTTCGGTTTTGTTTTACTCGTTTTGTTTAGTTTAGTTTTTCGTGACATAGTTTAGTTAGACAAAAACTAGGAACCACAATCGTCTAGTTCCCCGTAGGATCGACCCGGCATTAACCACTAGTACTACGATCCTTATACTTGGGGTTAACCGGATTATAAATTTATTACTTGTTTGTTTTGCATAGATAAAATCCGTAGACAAGTTTTTGGCGCCGTTGCCGGGGAACCGGACGTTGCCTAGTTTTTGTTTTGTTTTCAATTCCTGTTTTTAGGTTAGATCTTCTCGGTTCTGTTTGTGGTTAATCGTTTAGTTGTTTTTGTTCACTTGTCTGTCGTTTTAATTGTGTTTCTGTTAGTAGTTAATATAAAATTTTTGCTCCTAGTCTATACTCTGTTTTTTGTTTATCACGCTCTGTTTTTCTAATCGTTTTGCCCAGTTGGACGAGCGTCCGTTTTACCAGACGCCCGTCCAGTTCTTGCTTCAGTCGGACGAGCGTTTAGTTCACTGGACGCCCGTCCGCTGAAAATTCTTCAATCATGTATCAATTCTGACCCGCAGACGAGCGTTCATACTTCTGGACGCCCGTCCAAGGGAATTCTGAAAAAGAGGACGAGCGTTCATATTTTGAACGCCCGTCCATTCTGAAAACTGGTCAGACGCTCGTCCGTTCCTCTTTCCCTCTATCATCTTCTTCTTTTCTTCTTTTCTTTTCTCTAGGTTTTGATCTTAGATTAGATTATAAGTCTTTAGTTTAAGTTGTTAGTTTCGTAGTTTATAGTTCTCTTTCTCTCCTTCTTTCTTTCTTGCTCAACAACTTGATCTTGGATCTCGGTGTATGCAAACTCGTAGTCAGAAGGGACCACTAATCTACTCTCCTGACCCCGAGCGGACCATAGTCCGACCCAATAGGCGGAGACTTCGTTTTGACGAAGGAAACGCTCTTGATCAAGAAATTGAGCAAAATCTTGCGAGAAGAAATCAAAGAAATAGTAATAATGGCAACGGAAGATAGACGGACGTTGGCCGATTATGCCATGCCCGGTACAATCACCATCAACCCGGCTATCGTTATGCCGGCCATTACTTGCTCCAACTTTCGAGCTAAAGCCGGGACTTATTCGGATGATGCGGCATGCATCAATTTTTCACGGCTATCAATCGAGAGAACCCCATACTCACCTACACACATTTCTACATACATGCGGTACTACCCGTATCCAAGGTGTAAGTGAGGACGCAATCAAGCTCAAACTTTTCCCATTTTCCTTGCGAGGGGAAGCACTAGAGTGGTATCACTCTCTCCTTCGGAATCCATTACGACCTGGGCCGGACTTGAAAAAGAATTTTTGAGTCAATATTTCCCTCCATCAAAGACGGCCCAGTGTTTGAACGAAATCTTCACATTCCATCAGCAGGAAAATGAATCTTTCTTTGATTGTTGGAAAAGGTTCAAGTCCCTCCTCCGAAAATGTCCCCACCACGGCCTGCCGATGCAAAGGCAAGTCAATACATTCTTTAGCGGATTGACCGAGCTCACTAAGGGCATGGTCAATAGTTCATCAGGTGGGGCGTTTTTGAAGAAGACTCCAGACGAAGGATGGGCATTGTTTGAAGACATTGCCAAATATAACTATGCCCCATCCTATCAAGCTATTCAGGCACCTCCTCCTCCTCCCAAGGTCGAGGAAGTGACTATGCAGAATCTGATTGCCATGTTGCAAAAGCAAATGGCTAATTCTCAGCTGACAACATCCCAAACTGCTCCTAATCCGAGTAATCAGACTCTTTCGTTTCCACGTAACTCTCGGGTTCGTATTGCGAAAATTGTTGTCGACCGGCCACATGTCCGGCCGGTGTCAATTTCAACCCCCTCGCTCATCAAGTCAACGCCGTTCATAATAATGGACAGTATAATCCAATCACATGCCAAGTGTGTGACGATCCGGGGCACACTGCTCGTTTCTGTCCCATGATTGGACAAAATGCAGAAGTGAATGCTTTTTCTGGCCAGTCTAATCCGAGGTTCAATAACCAATTCTCTGGCCAGAATAATGCTCAAAATCAGGGCTTCGGCCAGAATCCGAGCTTTAATCAGAGTCCAAACTTCAACAGAAATCCTGGATTCAATCAGAACCAAAACTCGAATTTTTCCAATTCCACACCAAGGTTCAATCAGAATTGGCCTTCTAATTCCAATTCTAATTATCAAAGTCGGCCTAGCCAGCCATACCCTTCAAATTTCCCAAACTCTCAAGGCACTTCAAGTTCAACTGATCTTAAAGCCGAATGGAACTCATTTAGAGAGGAGCAAAACAAGAATATTCAACTCCTAATGAGTACGAATAAAAATCTTGAGAGACGATAGGCAAATGGTGCCGGGCCGAGCGCTTAGCATCGAGACCCCAAGGGCACTTGCCCAGTTTTACTGAGAAAAATCCTAAGGGTGGTCATGTTGCTCAGGCTGACTTAAGCAGCGGCCAGTGTACTGACCTCGTGCCATCAATGCAATATGGTAAAGAGGAGGCCAGTACCATGAGTTTAAGAAGCGGTACACAGCTTAGTGGTCCCCCTGGCTTCCAGGGAAACAACTAGCCCCTCCTGCCACTGATAAGGCAGGAGGGGAAGCTGAGCACCAACAATCCCCTTCGCCGCAAAGAAATACTCGGGTGGGCGACCCCCGAGAGGTGCATAAGAAACGCATCCTCAGTGGCCGACCCCGAGGACCGAGAACTCAAGAGAAAGTCGGAGGTTGATCCCCCGACTAAGAAAAATTCTGAAAAGACTGTTCGGTGGAAAGACTTGGAGGATAAAGCCGTAAGTTCATCCTCAAAGAAGATTTTTTCTGAGAGTGATCTGAAGAAACTCCCTTTTCCACCGAGAAAGAGCAACATCCCTCTGAGTGAAGATAAGAAATATGAAAAAGTGCTTAACCTTTTGAAAAATACTCAAGTAAATCCGCCATTATCCGAGGTCTTGGTCGAGATGCCTAAGTATACAAAATTCATCAAGGATGTTGTGTCTTCGAAAAAGAAGTTAGCGAGCATGGAAAGGCAAATTGGTGAGGATTGTTCCCCGATAAATTATGAAGACTTACCAACAAAACGAGGTGACCCCGGAAAGTTCGTGCTTACGGTGTTAATGGGAGGCCTAGTCTTCCCTAATTCTTTGGGCGATCTAGGTGCCTCTATAAGCCTTATGCCCATGTCCGTGTGCAAACAAACTTCGGTCCGCAAAGCCTTCTAACCCACAACTATGAGCTTACAATTCGCCGATCGATCTTCTAAGAAAGCTTCGGGGATCCCGAAGGACGTTCTAGTTCGATTGATAGATTTACCTTTCCAAGTAGATTGGTACGTCTTAGATATAGGGAAAGATGAAAACGTTCCCCGATTCTTGGAAGACCTTTCCCGTCTACGCCGAGCCCTCATCGATTGTGATGGTGGGCAAGTGACAATCCGAGTTGGTGACAAAGAGGTGAGTTACAATGTTACCAAATCTAGTCAAGTACCCTCTCGGATCCCCAACCAGCTTTTCCATAGATGATATGACCGACGATTTCACCGATTTTATGGATAAACAAGTCATGGCCGTAGAGGAAGAATATGAGCGACTAATGGATAAATTGAATACTCATGGTGTGGTAAGTCTAGAAAATCTAGAAGGCCGATGAGTTGTTATACGGAGAAGCGAGGCGGTGGGACCACTAAGTAAGCTCGGTGATGTTGAGTTGAAAGGTGGAGATCTTAAATCGAGTTTAGAGGACCCCCCCGCTCGATTTGGTTCGAAGCCGTTGCCCAAGCATTTGAAATATGTGTTTTTAAGAGAAGGCGACAAGCTTCCACTAATTATTTCCGCCAAGTTGTCTCGCTTAGAGGAGATGAAATTAATCAACGTCTTGAAGAGAAATGAAAAAGCTTTTGGTTGGCAAGTAGGAGATATAAGAGGTATATCGCCCGACATCCGCATGCACAAGATCAAGACGAATGAGGGTGCGAAGTGTGTACGACGCCCCCGAGAGGCTCAACCCTCATATGCAAGAAGTTGTTAAAAAGGAAATCATCAAACTTCGGACACGGGAATCATTTATGCTATAGGCGATAGTGAATGGGTTTCCCCGACTCAAGTAGTTCCCAAGAAAGGTGGAATTACTATTGAGAAGAATGAGAAGGGAGAGGAGATAGCATTGAGGCTCGTTACTGGATACAGAGTATGTATCGATTATCGAAAGCTCAATGAGGTCACACTGAAAGATCATTTCCCCCTTCCATTCATTGACCAGATGCTTGAGCGTCTGGCGGGGCACGCATTCTACTGTTTCCTGGATGGTTATTCAGGATATTTTCAGATACCCATTGATCCTGTTGACCAAGAGAAGACCACTTTCACTTGCCCTTATGGGACATTCGCCTACAGGCGGATGCCATTTGGTCTCTCGTAATGCCCCACCACCTTTCAAAGGTGTATGATGGCAATCTTTGACGGGCTAGTTGAAAAGTGCATGGAGATTTTTATGGATGATTTCTCGGTCTTTGGTCAATCCTTCGATGATTGCCTCGATAATCTTGATCGTGTGTTGTCTAGATGTGTGGAAAAGGACTTAGTGCTTAATTGGGAAAAATGCCATTTTATGGTAGATGAAGGCATAGTCCTTGGTCACAAAGTGTCAGCCAAAGGTATAGAAGTAGATAGGGCCAAGGTTGAAGCTATTGAGAAGATGAGTTATCCTAAGAATGTTCGGGAAGTCCGAGGTTTTCTCGGACATGTCGGCTTCTATGGAGGTTCATCCAGGACTTTTCAAAGATTGCCAAGCCCTGTCTACTTTACTCAAAGAAGACGTTGAGTTCGATTTTGATGATAGCTGCAAGCACGCGTTTGAGGAGCTCAAAAATCGTCGATCTCTTGCTCCAATTCTTATTTCACCTGACTGGAACTTACCCTTTGAGCTTATGTGTGACACATCAAACTATGCAGTTGGTGCAGTCTTAGGGCAAAAGCTTAATGGAAAGTTCCAACCTATCTATTACGCCAGTCACACACTGAATCCTTCTCAAGTTAACTACACGACAACTGAAAAGGAATTATTAGCCGTAGTCTTTGCTATGGATAAGTTTCGTAGTTACTTGCTGGGTGCTCAAGTGATTGTGTGGACTGACCACGCTGCTTTGCGTTATCTCATGACCAAAAAGGAAGCTAAACCGCGCTTACTGCGTTGGATACTGACCCTCCAAGAGTTTGACGTTCAAATCTCTACTATACTAAAAGTGTGAGTGTGTTTCTCCCAAAAAGTGTTTCTCCCTAATTTAAATAATTAATCAATTAGTTTTAAATAAAAAAATATAAAAACGAAAATCAATTAATTAAAAGTAGAAAAATTAAATGTGGAAACACTAAACTAGGATTTTTTTGAGTGCAACTTTTTTTTTTATCGAATTTTTTAGTGGAAATAAACTACAATATTAAATTAGAATTATTAGTCAATAATCAATCAATCTGCCCAATCAACGCATTCACGGTAAATATAGCAATTGATAACATTAAAAATTATAATGAAGCACTTCGATTATAACATTTTTTTTTTGTTGAGGAGATTTGATTATAACATTAATTAATTGATATTGATCCTTTCCCCGGCCTAATTAATTTCAATAATTAATAATGATATTCATACGTACTTAAATAATGCACGAAAATTCCACTCAAAAAAATAATAATGCTCGAAAATAGTCTCTTCTCTAGTATACTAAAAAAAATCATCAAGATCCATGAATGATTATTGATTAAATAGTAAGTATTAATTAATTAAAAATAAGAATATGAAATTAAAAATATAAAAACAAAAATCATCAAAATTCTTGTTTGATTAACTAATTAACAAATTAATTTATTAAAAAACCGAAAATAATTATTACTACGAAATCAATTAAAAACGAAAAAATAATTCTCATCGTACGTTAGCACTAAATCAAACAAATACACATTAACTCTAAACAAATAAATACTTAACTCTCTCGATAGCTATTAAAAATCCGAAAACATAAGAGCAATATAGTAAAAAAGATCATCCACCAAAGGCAAAGGTAACACAACATATATCACATTTCGACCAATATACATGATATGAATTTTTTTTATTTTAATTTTACAATATAGTTATGAACAAGATGAAATTTGCATCATACACAAGTGGAATGAAAAGTAAATTATTATTATCGCTTTCATCGGTAAAGAAGATGTTGTGCATAGACTAGAAGTTAAAAGAAGAAAATATTCTCAACTGGCCAATGATGAACGATGCAATAAGACTAGAAGTGTCGTGAAAACTAGAAGAAAAGAAAAGTTGAATTGACACATGCTCTAAACCGCAGTGATATGTGAAGATTTCTTGTAAATATGGCTAAACCTTTATAATTCTTATATAAAATGCATAAATACTCCATCCGTCCAGCAATATAGGGCTTAAGGGATTTACACATAGTTTAAAAGGTTAATAAATAAGTTGTTTTTTAAAATTTCAAGGTAAAATATTGTATTGTTTTTTTGGAGTGACTTATAATATTTCATTGTTTAATGTGAAAGTGAAAACCATGCATTTAATGTTGAATTGGATGTGAGAAGGGAGTATAATGCCCTATATTACGGGACGCGGGGAGTATAACACAAAGTAGAACATACTGTCTTCGTCCCAAAATGTATGTCCGGTTTGACATTTTCACACAGATTAAGAAAGTGGTTAAGTGTCATTAATTTTAATGGTAAAAGTCTAGAATACCCTTTGACTCTCATTAGAGCACTCACATCAGTGTCTCTTAACAGATTCTCTATTTTACAGACTACAACACCATTTTTATCTGCTTTACAGAATCTCTACACAGGGTCAACATCATTAAAATCTGTACTGTACAACATTATAATAACTACAAACCATAAAAAAATTAGGCATATTTTGAAAAGCACACACATACACACATATATATATATGAAACAACAAATATTCTTATAGTGATAAATATTTATTAGACAAATATTACTTTGTATGGATTTTCTAAATAGTTATAGATGATCCAAACAATGAAATATTTGACAAAAACAATTTTTTGTCATTCTATGGAAATATACAGATATATATTTCAAAAATGTTTGAAAATAGTAAAAACTTGAATCTGTAAATTCTATCAGATTACAGTAGATATAGAGTATGGTGTCCAAAATCTGTTGAATACAGATCCTGTTAACAGATTCTGATGCAGCTGTATTTTAGCTGGATCCGGAGACTTAAAATCAGTCAAATACAGATATACCATCTCTTACAGATTCTACTGCAAGTGCTCTTAATGTGATAGTTGTAATGTATGTGAATGTATAATGAATTAGGGGTAAAAAGAGAAAATGGTAATAAATGGTCCATTGGTATTCTAAATGGACTTATATTATGGGACAAATTCAAAAAAACTAAACGGACTTATATGTCGGGACGGATGTAGTATAACATTCTCATCACCCCATTTAAATGGGAGATCAACGCAAGTAATGATTGACGATGCCATTACACACCATTCAATGACTTGAGCAACAGAAAGTATCAACAATAATGAGGAAAACAAAAAATAAAGTAATGAAACAAACATGTCAAATGCAATAACCTCATCGCCTTTATCAACATCTATTGCATTAACATTCCTGTGACTAAGTGAGTCAAGTCTATTAATTTATTTCACCGGTTTCAATGAAGCTGTAGAGAAAAGAGTTAGAATCCAACCAGAGTATCTCAGAATGCTTAAATAAAGCTATTGTCATTCAAATTCCTAATGCATTAAGAATAATGTTTGCAACTCTATTAGTCTATTGTCAACCAACAAACATTCGACAATTATGGGATACATATTGGAAACCAATGTCGGAAGATCTCATGCGAGATCGTACAAAGTCAGTCAAATCAATTATGGTCAAAACGTTGAAATCCATAAAATATTTTCTGAAATCATGGGTAAATACTTGACATCTTACGACTTGCCAAATGTGCAAGAAGTCTACAACAAAATTGTAGAATATATACTAAGAGTGTTCGTGATAAATTGTCTACAGAGATTCCCCAAGAATATCAAATTTTAGAAACAACAAAGTATATTCCAAAAATTTCCCTATAAGGTTTATAATGGCCATAGTGCTAAGTTTTGTATTGATGGACCTGGTGGCATAGAAAAAAACATATTTATATAAGGCTCTTCTAGAAAATCTGAAAATGAGATAATAGATAGCTATAGCAACAACCACATCAGGAGTTGCAGCTGAAATTATGCCAGAGGCCGAACTGCTCATTCACGTTTTAAAATTCTTATTAGTGCACATGAAACAAATATGTGCAATATTCCAATACAGAGTGGAAATGCAGAACAAAGAAATGGGCTATTGAGACACTTGACAAAAGTTTAAAAGACATCATGAGAAATTCTAAGATATCTGGAAGAAAGATGGTTGTATTTGGAGGTGATTTAAGACAAGTGCTTCATGTTCCGAATAAACGATACTGCAAACAATAGATGCAAGCTTGGTGAATTCATATTTGTGGCCGATGATGGAAAAATTATGTCTTTTATAAAAAATAAGAGCAGGAGGAGATCTACACTTCAGCCAATATTTATTAAGGGTTGGTTGTGGAGAAGAACCAAGAAACACTAAAAGAGACATAGATTTACCAGAAGAAATGATCATCGAATATAATGAAAATGATGATGAGGTTTTCGAAAATCATTTAATCAGTTCTATCGTTCCATCTATACATGAGAATGCATTCTCAACAGAATATATTGCAAGCAGAGCAATACTAGCCACGACTAATGAACATGTTGATAAGTTGAATGAAAATTTGACATCATCCTTTCCAGGAGATGAATATTGTTTTAACAGCTTTGATAAGGCTATTGACGATACTAATGATTATTGTTAAGAAGAATTTCTCAACACTTTGACACCAAACGAATTGCCTCCTCACAAATTAGGGTTGAAAACGTATTCACCGATAATGTTGTTAAGGAACTTAGATCTAGCGGGAGGATTATGCAATGGTACAAGGATGATATGTAAATGGTTCAAATGAAACATGATTCATGCAGAAATCACAGTTGGGAAACATTATGTAAAGTAGGATTCAATCCCATATATTTCATTCTCACCGGCAGAAAACGAAAGATACCTGTTTCATTTGACAAGAAAGCAATATCCTATAGGTCTTTGCGTTGCAATGACGATCAATACAACATAAGGACAAAACAAAACCATTTAAAGGAGTTTATTCACCTCGACTGGTGTTCTCTCATGGACAAATATATGTTGCACTTTCAAGGGGAACTTCAATATCAACAACTAAGGTGTTGATCAATCCCGAAGATCAACTAGAAAACACATACAGATGTACAAAAAAAATAGTATACAAACAAGTTCTACAGTCTGGTACGTGTTATATTCCTTTATTATCATTATTTCTTTATTTTTCATTAAATAATTCATACTTACTCTTATGAGTTCTTACAAAAAAGGATGACCCTTCTTAATGAATAATGAACGCACACAATGTTTTTACACTTATTAATGATCCAATTATGCTATGGGAGAGAATGGCACGTGGAGAATGAAAGAACACAATATCGGCAACTGCAGCATTAAGCATTGAGTTCCAAAGTGTAATTTTGTATTTCTATAAATTGCTATTGTTTTGTTTTATATATATTCAACTTCTTACACTTTTATGTCTATGTTGAAATCCAAAATAGTATCTGACGATGTTTGAAATCATCAATGATGAAATTGGATCATTATGTGGGTAATTGGGCTGCATAAGGATAATCCAATTACTTGATTGATGGATTTTGTGAGGAATTATACATAAGCCAATGTGATTGACTGGTTACGTACCCACAAGATTTGAGATCATGCTATTAATATAGCACTGATTTTGTGAGGAGTTAATACTTTTTACATGATCCCATATCCGGAGAAGATGCCTTGGAGAACATGATTGGGGACATGACTGATATCATAGGAAAGTTTCATGCCATAATGGAGTGAGAATCATGGAGGTATTATTGTGGCAATTATAGTCGGCTAAATGATCTGACCGGTCATCTCAGAAACCTGAAGTCAACGATGATGATCTGCCCCAAACTGAGAGTTCAGGACCGAGGTGATCCTGCACCAAATTGCAATAACGAGAGTTGAGAGACATTTCATATCAGACTGAGACATCTTCATCAAAGTTATCTAGAGTATAAGACCCTAAATTGGGCTGCGCTTTTGTGGCCCATATGGTAAAAGGATATGATGTATCCTATTAAGTACCATATGTATGACGTCGGGTCATACCCATGTCAAAAGCCCTATTGATCTAAGCTAGAACAGAGGTCATAGGTTAGGTCTTATTGGAGGTGATGTGGCAATTCTGAAGATGCGGGAATCCAAAGGTCTCTGACATGAATGCGTTTTCAAGTTGTCTTTTGAAATTCAAATCACCATTATCAAATTTTGAGATCCTGATTTACCTGCACCTTACCATGCATAGTAATCATTAAATCAGGTTATCAAGACGTCTCTTTGACTTCACCACAATAAAATAAAATTCCTTTCGATCTGAATCTTGCATCAATTTTCCACTATAATCAAAGTCCTTTGTTTTTCAGAGTATGCACATTATCAACAGAGTCATCACTTCTTCTGAATCCGAAATCCTCCTCGTAATCTCAGTGGCTTCTATGAAAGATTAAGGTATCTCAATTACAGAAGTTTTGGGTTCATCTGAAAGTCCTCAACCCGCTCAAAAGAAAGGTACAAACTCATCTAAGGTTGTGGCTGCCATGAAGGAGATTTGCCGGAATTATGATATTGACCTGAAAATATTCAGTACTCGCAACCCGTCATTTGATGAGATGGCCCATAAACCTCATGTAGGTTTTATGACCATTTACAAAGAACAATTGGTGGGAGGTCTCCGATTGCCTTTGAATCCATCCTTGATACATGTCCAGAGATTTGTCCTGTCCAGAGATTTTTCAGTATCCATTCTTTTACGCTCCAGCTTGTTTATATTATGTTGTAACAATAAACGTGTTTATAATGTTATGTTGTTTAGATTCTGTTTGTATTGATGTTTATTCCACAATTGAATTTACAATTAAAACAATCAACTCATACAAGATTATCATTGTACACTATATTACTCCCTCCGTCCCATTTTGTTTGGGACATTTCACTATTTCATCCGCTTACGAAAAGTCTAATTAATCCTTGGAATTTCGTTAATTGATGTAATATTATTAGGGTTATGATAAAGTGAAACTTAAAGTACATAAATGTAAAAAGTATTAGATCATTTGATGAAATTCAAAGGATTAATTAGACGTTTCGTAAGCGGTTGAAAAATCAAATGTTCCAAACAAAATGGGACGGAGGGAGTATTATTTTAGGAGTTTAAACACGTATTTAACAATTTATAATGTTAAATCACGTTGTTAATTTTTATATAAATATATCAATTTAACCAACACCAACACGTGCAACGCACGTGCACTTTGCTAGTTAAAGATAAAAAGGGCAGTGAGAACGTAGTGGCAGATCATGTTTCTAGGATGTTAAGTGAGGAAAATGGTGATCCTGATGATATAGATCTTTACTTTCCTCTAGAAAACATCATGTTGATCGATGGCCGCTCCCCAGACGTCCCATGGTATTCTTCCATCGTCAATTATCTTCATTCCCAATATCTTGACCCCGAAATGTCTTATCAAGAGAAGAAGAAGTTCTTCTCTGATATGAAATATTTCGTTTGGGATGAACCTTATCTTTTTAAAATCTACAAAGATGGTTTGCTTAGGAGATGCGTTCCGAATCCGAGCAACAAGAGATTATCGAGCAATGCCACGGGGACCCACCGGAGGTCACTTTGGTCCTTGGAAAACGGTTGCTAAGATCTTCCAAATCCGGTTTCTATTGGCCTACGATCTTTAAGGATACATAAGCCTTCTGTAAAGCTTGCGATAGGTGTCAAAGAACCGGAACTCTGACAAGGCGTTTTGACATGCCTTTAAAACCCATCTTAGAGTGCGAAGTCTTTGATGTATGGGGCATCGATTTTATGGGACCCTTCCCATCATCGTGTGGCAACAAATACATCTTAGTCTCGCGTCGACTATGTTTCGAAATGGGTGGAGGCTCAAGCCACAACTCACAATGACCATAAAACGGTCATGAAATTCCTAAAGAAAAATATCTTTGTGAGATTTGGATGTCCTCGAGCCTTGATCGGTGATGAAGGAACGCATTTCGCAACCGACCTCTGTGAGAAAGTTCTTGAAAAGTATGGTGTTCGCCATAAGACCGGCACACCATACCATCCGATGACTAGCGGTCGGGTTGAGCGAAGCAACCGAGCATCAAGCAAATCCCGGAAAAGACAAAGGAACAACATAGAAAGGACGGAGTTTGAAATTGGATGATGCACTATGGGCGTATAGAATCGCCTATAAAACCCCTATAGGTACATCTCCATATCGGATGGTTTACGGCAAGCCATGTCATCTGCCAGTTGAGTTAGAGCATAGGGCTTATTGGGCGACAAAGTTTCTTAACTTTGATTCCCACACTTGTGGAAAACATAGATTGCAACAGTTGCATGAGTTAGATGAGTTTAGACTCCAAGCCTACGAGAGCGCCAGGATCAGTAAGGACAGAATGAAACTCCTTCATGATGAAAAGATCAAGCAGCGAGAATTTCAAGTCGGGGAGTAAGTTTTACTGTACAATTCTAGGTTACATCTGTTTCCTGGAAAGTTGAGGACACGATGGTCCGGCCCCTTTGAAATTCTGCAAATCATTCCCGGAGGTGTTTTGGAGTTAAGAGGTCATGGTGACCAGCCGTTCAGAGTGAATGGTCAAAGGTACAAGCATTATATTGGTCAACCCAAAGAGAAACCTTTGATTGTTCATTTCCTCGACATCCTCGGGTGTGGTACCCCTGAAGTCAACCAGTTTGACGAGTTTTCGCCCGATTTGTTTTCAGAGGGTGATGGCAGTGGTCTAGTAGAGGAAGGTGGTCTAGTAGAGGAAGTTCTGGCTGGGAGTTGGGATATGGAAGAGCTTAAAAGAGAGGCACGGTTAAAGAGAAGACTGAAGAAGAAGAAGAGGTCTGCAATGGGAAAAATTAAGAATGCTTGGAAAGCGGTAAAGAACCTGACCCCATGTGTTAAGTGTCGCTTCGCGGCCACACTACGGACCGGAGCTTAAACGAGGTAGTGGGTACGGTAGAAAAGTCAAATGGCCTGATCCAGGCTGAGCTTTAATGGTGTCGAGCTAACGACATAAACCAAAGGCGCTACTAGGAGGCATCCTAGATATCCCTTATTCTATTAGGACTCTCTTTTATGTTATTTCTTGTCTTTGATTTAGTTTTTTTAGGATTATGTTTGTCTCTGTCAGTTGAGCTGTGCTTTATTGTGATGAATGATTACTCTTTTATCTTCTTCGATTTCATCTTTATCCTTTTTTTTCATTTTTGAGATAATATCCCCCTATGTTCCCCGAGGTCCGTTTTGTTTTGTTTGTTCACACGTGTGCAGGATCTTTTCGATAGCGATTGTGAGCTTTTCGTTGATATCAGTTTTCCGGTGGATGGTCCACAGTTTATTGATTTCCTCGGGCATTTCGGATTTGATGCTAGCCACTTCCGGAATTGCCACTTTCGAATTACAATCAGCTAAGTACTTTTACCTTTTCTTTCGTTCTGCAAAACATGAGGACATGTTGAATTTTTAAGTGTGGGGGAGGGGATAGTTCGATTTGTACCTATGCGTATACGTTTGTTTAATACGTTAGATTGTTCTTTATGCAAAATGAGCATAATTTTTCGAAATTTTCCGACACTCTTGTTTTTGTTTTGTCCCGAGTAGGCAATTTAATTTGAAGTTCGTTGTTTTACAATCATCTATGCGATATTTCATGTACTTGATAAGTTAGTTGCTTCACCTGACACTATTTTTCACGAGCCATAGTTAATGATGAGCTACTTTTATAAAGTTATACCCCGTTTTGGATTAGTAGTTTTTGATTATCTCATAAGTCATGTGCTTAGTGCTACGTATATATCGTGAAACTTATGATAGTTTGTATTTAGTTCTGTAGTATGTTATACTGTGAATATCTAGAAGTTTGAATGTGATAAGTAACACGGGGCTAATGTCAATTAAAAGGATAAGTTAATAGTTGATTAAAAAGGGTGTGTCGAAAGCTAGTCGATGATTTGAGTGAGGTAGGGTGTACCACGTATGTCCTATTCCACCATGATGACCAAGAGCTCACGACGCTTAGAAAAAGCTGCCTTATGATTGGAGTACGGTAGGGGATTATCTCGAAATGTCCTATTCTGCTATGAGGGCAATAGCTTCTTCTAATGTGTGTTCAAAAAAAAGTGTCTGAATTCAATCAACTTAAGATATGTTATGAAATGAACAAAGCTTAGTTTTCGTTAATTTTATCCCAGTATAAACTGATAGATATGCTGTAGGGATTGTCCTCTGAGTATTTCGGAAAGGCCCTAGATTCATTCGATCATCTTTTTCGGGATATGTCACGTTTGTAGGGTACATCTTATGAGTGTCATTTATTGCTATTCTACGAGGGGGTATTAGCTAGTTTTACTTTGAGTTTCTCAAGTTTGGTTTTAGTGGAAGTTTTCTATGGCTATGCACACACACCGGTGAACCTCTAAGTTATTGAATGTATGTTATATCTGTTTAGATGCCTGTTTTCCTTTCTCGAGCCTAATTTTTCGTTTTGTTTTGCTCGGGACGAGCAAAGTCTAAGTGTGGGGGAGTTGTTAAGGGTGAAAATCTATGAATTATAAGGATATATTTTACGATGTTTCCCCTCTATATTGTGTAATTTGCATAATAATTGGTCTTTATATTGAAATATTGAGCAAACGATATTTTTGAAGACTTAATCGCAATAATGATATATTTATGTGATTTCATGGTTAAATTATAATTATTTGAATATTATTACAGTTTGCGATGTTTTCCATGTGTTATAGGTATGTTCATTGTGCTCAAATGATGGTCAAAAGGGAGAGAATTCGAGCTATAAAGATTTAAGAAAGAGATAATGATCGAATGGAGTGGAGAAAAAGAGATAGAGATGATTTAATCAAGTTTCATTCCAAATGCTAAATCGGCGGCGTCCAAGTCCCGTCCAGGAGTGGACGGGCGTCTGACAATCCAAACGGGCGTCTAGGGGAAGGATTCAATACTGAGGCTTCATGAACTTACTGGACGAGCGTCCAGAAGAAGCAGACGAGCGTCCAAGGTGCAAAAAGAAGATCAGAGAGTTTGGACGCTATCCAGACGAACGTCTACATTGGAGTTCAGAACACTTGGACGAGAGTCCACTTCATCGGACGAGCGTCCGGATTGCCGACTTAGTGAAACCGCCTCAAATCTCTATAAATACTTGCCTATTTTTCACACATAGAGATACCGATTGATAATTCTCGAACCATAAACCCCAGGGGCGGCTATAGGCTGCGTTTTTACTCAGTTTTTACCAGTTTTTATGTTCTTCAATTCCTAGATAAAATTAGTTTAATTTATGCAATTTACTTCAACAATTCGAGCTATTCAAGGATGCTAAGAGGCTAGGCTTCAATCAAACGAGCATTGTGAAGCCATCCAACATTCGGTAGTTTTGATTCTTCGGTTATATTGTAAGTTTTTAATCAAGTTGTTTCCTTTATCATGTCTTATGTTGATTAATTGCATTTATATCGAAAGATGTGCATGTATGATGTTTTATATTTGATGAAAGTCTTTATAAACATTAGATCACCATGATTTAGGAATAGATCTTTGATCTATGTCAAACGGAAGTTGATAGGTTGAATATCTAGGTTAAAACGTCAAAGTTTACATCTTTGTTTATGTTATGACGCGTTAATTTCCGTAAATCGAAAGATAGAAATTAATAGGCGAATCATCTACGAAAGTAGGATTCATACCTTTGATAAGATGAATCACAGCTTGATAGAAACTGCAATATAATCGGGATGAGAGATTAGTGTTTGTTGGATAGGTGGATCAATACTCGTTTGTTCGTTTTAAATTTGATTTAACCCTTGAGACTTGAACTGTTTAGTTAGTTTATTTTCTATTGCACCTTTAGATTAATTTGTTCGCAACCAAACCTTCCTAGCTTTGGATTTTCGTCCTCTCGTCTAGTTTATTTTCGCATATATGTGTAGTTCGGTTTTGTTTTACTCGCCGTTTAGTTTAGTTTTTCGTGACATAGTTTAGTTAGACAAAAACTAGGAACCACAATCGTCTAGTTCCCCGTAGGATCGACCCGGCATTAACCACTAGTACTACGATCCTTATACTTGGGGTTAACCGGATTATAAATTTATTACTTGTTTGTTTTGCATAGATAAAATCCGTAGACATATTACCATAAACCAATTTACACAAATCTATTAATATCTAATATATGATAATATCATTAATTAAATTGCACGATCCAAGTGTATCTTATACACTCAATATCTGCGCCACATGTGCCAATAAATTGGCATCTGGAATATTCTTTAACTAATATAAAACTATGATTAATTAATTTCCAAAATACATGTATATCATATATACATATATATTTTCGACATATACATAAAATATGTATATTTAATTAATCAACATAATTAATATCTTGTATTATATTTATTCATAATAAATAGATATCACAATATTAATTTATTACTATAACACTTTATAGTCGAGATAAACTTTCCTTATTTGGTTATCACTATAACCACATTTTAATCCGCCTAGATGTTCTTATGTGTGTGACCCGGTAGGCTTCCGAATATGTTGGCCGTAGACACAAAGTGCAATTACGAAAATGCCCTTCATACCTAACGATCACGGGATAGCGTATAGCAACACACCGTGAACCCAAATCATCGGAAGAGTCAAATGCAATGAAAACTACCTTTCATGCGAAACGGTTACCGTGTAAATATAATCCTATTGCTGTTACAATATCCATACGGTCGTATGTCGAGTGTCAAACATCAACGACCGTATCTTATAATATGGATATCATGCTCTCTCGGAGTAACTCATTTACTCCTACTTTGCAAAGATTCACGAGAGATGACATTCCTTACAAGAAGTCCCTTTCGGATATTTACTCATAATCATAGGATACGCGATTTCCGGACGAGCAACATGAATCCTACGCATGCTTCAGTATCACACCCAATCACCACCGCATGATCGCCCCATGGCTAGGGGAAACCTCAATAGTGTCAAAGCATGACAATCCACACCTTGATGTCATGAAGACTCCGGTCTCATTATAATTACACAACCGCCACATAGTGCGACACTTAATAAAATAAGTGGGTCAGTCTAACGTACGCATTCTCTAATACACGTCAACGTACAGTCCAAGTGTCTCTACACTTTGATAGACGAGATCTATCCTTATCTTCAATAAGATAGAAGACATCTAATACATGCTAGTCTAATCGAATTATTAATGTCATGTTTAATAGCACATACGACTAGAGACATTTAAGTATCAAACCTTTTAAATTGAGTCGATATCTCATCAACCATAATCACTATTATGATTTCTCTTTCACAGTTTGACACTAGGGACGTTATCATATAACAATATCGTAATTGGTTCGTTAAACGAACAAATATATAATAACAGAAAGGCACTTAAAATATGTATAAACATAAAGAAATAGTAGAAATGATCCGATCCGATTGAGTTTAGGTTACTA
Organism: Gentiana straminea; assembly: GCA_036785695.1. Classification (NCBI taxonomy): domain Eukaryota; kingdom Viridiplantae; phylum Streptophyta; class Magnoliopsida; order Gentianales; family Gentianaceae; genus Gentiana; species Gentiana straminea. The sequence continues at coordinate 150,603 of JAVUPR010000270.1, read as the reverse complement.
TTCAACAGTTAGTTGAATATCATTAATTTTAAAGATAAAAGTGTAAAATACTCTTTAACGGCCATTAATGATATTATTGTAAAATAGTAAAAAATGGACGATATATAATAAATTAGTGGTAGAATGAAGAAAAATGTACACACCCCGTTTTAATTTATCTGATGTAGTTGTCAAAATCACGCATATTAAGGAAGTGAGTTAATGCATTATCTTTTATAATGAAATGATTAGAAAGTCGTTGGACATATTAATGTAACCTTCTTTTTTATATCTCATACCGTAAAGGGTGAAACAAGTAAAAAAACAATAAATGTTGCTTGGAAACGATATTTCCTCATATAAAATAGAACAAAACATTTTGGCAACTGAATCAGTTATTTTAGAACGGAGGGAGTAATAAATATCACATTGATATTTTAAATGGATTTATATTATAGAACAAAACCAAAAAGCTGAATAAATTTATATTTTGGGATAGAAAGAGTATAATATATGTATCATAACTGTGTTGGTTCATGACTATTGCGTCACATTTATTTTCTCCCAATGCAGAGTGCATGAAAACTTTACTTTGTGACAGACCGGAAATATCCACTATTTTATCCCGTGAACAGAATCTGACCGGCTCCAACCTCCAACATTTATATTTAATTATTTAATAAAAGTTTGTTTATTTAAACCAAATACACACAGCATACGGTGCATTGGTCTAGTGGTGGGCTAGACTATAACTTAGCATGGAGACTGGTGTTCGAATCCTGTCACAGACAAAAAAATCCAAATACACACATATAAAGGACTAAAAGTGTAATTTTGCTAATAATAAATGACCATATGCACATACATAAAACTCCCTATGATGATTGAGATGCCAAAACTCTTCGATAATCATGTTTTTTCATTGAACTTCTAAAAATTAACATGTTTTAACGTGATAGTTTCACAATGCATTTATTATATTCATGCACATTTCATCTTTTAATACTATGAGTTTAAAAATGGAATGTCACAAAAAGTTATTGTAAGTTTAAAATTCCATAAAAAAATCCAGTACAAAGAAGCTTTTTCTAAGGGATAAAGTTAAATTTATTACCTTCCAAATGGAAAAGCTCGAAAAGGATACGGGTAATTTGCAGATACAGGAGCTGTTAAAATATGGAACTGATTTAACACAAATGGCTGCAGAGGTAGTAATTTTTTTTAAAAATTAATTTTACAAAAATATTCTTTGAATTTTATTTTTTATACAAAATGAGTTATTGTTTTTTCATAAAATTATGTTTGAAGGGAAAATTGGATCCACTAATTGGAAGAGAGAAAGAAATTCGTCGCGTTAGCCAAATATTAAGCAAGCGAAGGAAAAACAATGCATGCCTCATTGGCGATCCTGGTGTGGGAAAAACCGTCATTGTAGAAGGGCTCGCGATTCTTCTTTTAAACGCTTCTACTCCGAATCAACTGACCGGAAAGAAGGTAGCGACTATACGCAGAGTCACAACGTAAAACACACGTGTTTGTGCACCACACAACTAATGAATTATGGTACTAATAAAATGTTCTAATATCTTTTCTTTTTTTCTTTTAAATTTTTAAATTTTCTTTCAGATTTTTGCATTAGATATGGGGCGGCTCGTTGCGGGTACGACGTATCGAGGAGATTTCGAAGAAAGATTGAAAAACATAGTTGATGAAGTTACTGCTAGCAATGGCACTATCATTCTTTTCATTGATGAATTGCACACATTGATTGGAGCTGGAAGATGCTCGGGATCATTAGATGCGGCCAACATTCTGAAGCCGGCTCTAGCACGTGGACAACTACGGGTAAATATCGATTCGAAAACACGTTTGAAAATCTAATTTAGCACTTTTGCACTTGCTAAATTTGTTGTTGTGATAAACAGTGTATTGGAGCTACAACGATGGAGGAATACAGAAGGTACATCGAAAAAGATGCGGCTTTGAAAAGGCGATTTGTGGCGGTTCAAGTCGATGAACCTTCAATAGATGAAGCAATTGAAATTTTAAAAGGAGTTAAGAACAAGTATGAAATGTATCATAATGTTAGGTATACCGAAAACGCAATAATTGCTTGTGTGGTTTTATCGCACAAGTACATAACCGAGCAGTTCCTACCGGATAAAGCGGTTGATTTGATGGATGAAGCCGGATCACAGGTTCAAGTATCGAAACCCAGAGAGCTCAAAACTACCCCAGTTGTGATAAGAAATGATGTTGGACACCTAATTGCTTCCATTACCGGGATTCCTGTTGAACAAATTCTTGGTGAGCACGAGGAAGAATCCGCTAAGCGAATGCTTTCTCTTGAGAAAATCTTGAGCAAACATGTCATTGGACAGGAGGAGGCGATTGGCGCGATTAGTCGCGCCATTCGTAGAGCTAGAGTAGGCCTACGGGATTCTCAACGCCCGATTGCAACCTTTCTTTTCACAGGTCCAACCGGGGTCGGGAAAACCGAGACGGCCAAAGTTCTGGCCCGGGAATACTTCGGTTCCCCGAATGGTCAAGAAAACCATAGCATCAGCAGCAACATGGTTCGGCTCGATATGAGCGAATACATGGAATGGCATACAGTGTCTAGATTAATTGGGTCCCCACCAGGATACATTGGTCATGATGAAGGCGGTCAGCTCACAGAGGCAATACGTCGAACACCTCATGCGCTTATCCTTTTGGATGAAATCGAAAAAGCTCATCCCAAAATTTTCAACATTTTTCTACAGATTCTTGATGATGGCAGATTAACAGACAACAAAGGAAGGACAGTCGATTTCAAGAACACAATAATCATAATGACAAGCAATGTTGTTATAGACCAAGACAAAGCAAATGCGAGTTCGAAATTAAAGGAAACATTCAAACCTGAGTTCCTGAACAGGCTAGATGAAATCGTGATCTTCAAGAAGATGAACAACACAAATCTGAAGAAAATTATGGAGGAAATGTTGAACAAAGTGGTGGAAAGAATAAAGATAAACAATAAATTGGAGATCAATGTGAGTGAAAGATTCAAAGAGAAATTGCTTGAAGAAAGCAGAAGTTTAAATTATGGAGCAAGGCCATTGAAAAGAGCCATTGCTAGACTTCTTGAAGATAATTTAGCTGAAAGTATACTTAATGGAACCATAAAAAAAGGCGACGCCGTGCTCGTCGGCGTAAATTTATCCGGCAAGGTCATCGTTGAACGTCGCTAAGTGGACGGGTCCAATCGATAATAACAATTGACCGTCTAAAAGCGTATTCTAAGTTTGTAGAATCGATTTTATTGAAAGTTTGGCTATATGTTATGCAACATAAGTACTATGTTTTCTGCTTTAGAGTGAAAATGGATTTTCAGTTTTTCACATTTTATTCTGCATCCGATTTTGTGACGATCGATCGTCACGAAATGAAAATTAATTCTCAACTCTGGAATTGATTTTTACAAATGTATATTGTTTCAGAAGTAATGATACGGTTAAAAATAAAAAAATAAAAAACCGCTATGCCGCTAAAGACGCCGAAAAACAACAATCCATTATGTCCTTGTGGACAAAAAACTATTATTCTTTAGCAAGAGAAATAAGAACTGAATTAACATTGCCTTGATTCATCTTCATTATTTCAGATATCTTTTTCCCAAATTTCAAAGTCAGATCATCCATAATTCTTTCTCCAAAATGGCTAGCAACAATTGGTTCATAAACTGTTCTCAAAGAATTTGCTGTGTAATCACCATCGAACTTAATTGGGTGCCCATTTACCATGTATTCCTTGTTAAATGAGAATTTTATTTTGTCAAGGCGTCTGATTTTGAATGAGCTTTCGGTTTCAATGGCATCTCGAATTTCTTGTATTGATGGAGAGTATAATGGAAGGTTGAATTTTTCCAATTTACCATTCTCTATCGATCCCTTCATATTATTAACAAAATTCCAATTAGTAAATAAACAAATTCCTAGCAAGGGAAAAATGGACTTAATAGTATCACGACTATCAAACGGAAGGAGTTTGATGTAAACTCGAATTTCTACATTTTCGGTAATCAATTTCACTTATTTTCTTGTTTTATGGCTTTAATCTCTTCCTTAATTGTTATTTCATGCTTTATAATGTGTAGCTAAACTTAACATAGTCGAATCATGTGAAATTTGGTGAAATCACCCTTTGGGTGATGAAATTGGGAGTGGGTAGTGTTTTTTATTGTTGTATCTTGCATATTTCACGTCTTAGAACTTGTTATAACGGATTTGGGCTAGATTAGCTACCTAGGTCAAAGTCACACACATCAATCTAAAGAGTTGTTCAGATAGAGAGATGTGGGAAAATGGGTTCTAGGATCGCGGCGTAGACCCGGCTTAGTTGTTAAACCCGGGTCGAAAGTGAGGTTACTCGTTTTAACGTTTAAGCGGCTCTAGTGCGTATCATGTCTTGTTAGTGAATCTTCTAAAGGGAAGGGTAGTTAACATGGCATATGGTGTTAAATGAGAGTTGTTCAGACCTTAACACCGGATTTAGGAGCACGCACCCGTGAAATTGAATGCAAGAGTTCTTTTGTCATATTGCACACTCCCGGTTTTGTCTATCCTTGGGGTTGAAATTAGCTATTTGGATCATGGTTCGGCTATGTCCCTCTCCCTTAGTTAAACTTCGTTGCTAATCGCTTTAATGTCGTTGTAGTTGTATAAACCTTTTCAACCATCGATTTTCCTAGACTAAGTTTGAAGTTTGCTTTGGTACTCACAAACACTTTTCCCTTGGGTTCGACCTCGTACTCCTGTAGCTATGCTAGCAATTGACCCGGTACACTGCCGGTTAGAGAGTTAGTTTACCCACAGTTTCGAGTCCTTATAAATTGTTTTTGTTGGGTGGATTTTAGCCTCAATCAACAATTCACACCGTGATGTCATGAATACTCCGGTCTCATTATAATTACACAACCGCCACATAGTGCGACAATTAATAAAGTAAGTGGGTCAGTCTAACGTACGCATTCTCTAATACACGTCCACGTACAGTCCAAGTGTCTCTACACTTTGATAGACGAGATCTACCCTTATCTTTAATAAGATAGAAGACATCTAATACATGCTAGTCTAATCGAATTATTAATGTCATGTTTAATAGCACATACGACTAGAGATATTTAAGTATCAAACCTTTTAAAGTGAGTCGATATCTCATCAACCATAATCACTATTATGATTTCTCTTTCACAATTTGACACTAGGGACATTATCATATAACAATATCGTAATTGGTTCGTTAAACGAACAAATATATAATAACAGAAAGGCACTTAAAATATGTATAAACATAAAGAAATAGTAGAAATGATCCGATCCGATTGAGTTTAGGACACTATTCAACAGTTAGTGGTAGAATACTCTTTAACGGCCATTAATGATATTATTGTAAAATAGTAAAAAGTGGACGATATATAATAAATTAGTGGTAGAATGAAGAAAAATGTACACACTCCGTTCTAATTTATCTAATGTAGTTGTCAAAATCACGCATATTAAGGAAGTGAGTTAATGCATTATCTTTTACAATAAAATGATTAGAAAGTCGTTGGACATATTAATGTAACCTTCTTTTTTATATCTCATACCGTAAAGGGTGAAACAAGTAAAAAAAAAACAATAAATGTTGCTTGGAAACGATATTTCCTCATTTAAAATAGAACAAAACATTTTGACAACTGAATCAGTTATTTTGGAACGGAGGGAGTAATAAATATCACATTGATATTTTAAATTGATTTATATTATAGAACAAAACCAAAAAGCTGAATAAATTTATATTTTGGGATAAAAAGAGTATAATATATGTATCATAACTGTGTTGGTTCATGAGTATTGCGTCACATTTATTTTCTCCCAATGCGAGTGCATGAAAACTTTACTTTGTGACAGACCGGAAATATCCACTATTTTATCCCGTGGACGGAATCTGACCGGCTCAAACCTCCAACATTTATATTTAATTATTTAATAAAAGTTTGTTTATTTAAACCAAATACACACATAAGGTATGCGTCGGTGCAGTGGTGCCTAATAAATTAAACTATAACTTAGCATGGAGACTGGTGTTCGAATCCTGTCACATACAAAAAAAAACCAATTACACACACATATAAAGGACTAAAAGTGTAATTTTGCTAATAATAAATGACCATATGCACATACATAAAACTCCCTATGATGATTGAGATGCCAAAACTCTTCGATAATCATGTTTTTTCATTGAACTTCTAAAAATTAACATGTTTTAACGTGATAGTTTCACAATGCATTTATTATATTCATGCACATTTCATCTTTTAATACTATGAGTTTAAAAATGGAATGTCACAAAAAGTTATTGTAAGTTTAAAATTCCATAAAAAAATCCAGTACAAAGAAGCTTTTTCTAAGGGATAAAGTTAAATTTATTACCTTCCAAATGGAAAAGCTCGAAAAGGATACGGGTAATTTGCAGATACAGGAGCTGTTAAAATATGGAACTGATTTAACACAAATGGCTGCAGAGGTAGTAATTTTTTTTAAAAATTAATTTTACAAAAATATTCTTTGAATTTTATTTTTTATACAAAATGAGTTATTGTTTTTTCATAAAATTATGTTTGAAGGGAAAATTGGATCCACTAATTGGAAGAGAGAAAGAAATTCGTCGCGTTAGCCAAATATTAAGCAAGCGAAGGAAAAACAATGCATGCCTCATTGGCGATCCTGGTGTGGGAAAAACCGTCATTGTAGAAGGGCTCGCGATTCTTCTTTTAAACGCTTCTACTCCGAATCAACTGACCGGAAAGAAGGTAGCGACTATACGCAGAGTCACAACGTAAAACACACGTGTTTGTGCACCACACAACTAATGAATTATGATACTAAAAAAATGTTCTAATATCTATTTTTTTTAAAATTTTTTAATTTCTTTTTTCAGATTTTTGCATTAGATATGGGGCGGCTCGTTGCGGGTACGACGTATCGAGGAGATTTCGAAGAAAGATTGAAAAACATAGTTGATGAAGTTACTGCTAGCAATGGCAATATCATTCTTTTCATTGATGAATTGCACACATTGATTGGAGCTGGAAGATGCTCGGGATCATTAGATGCGGCCAACATTCTGAAGCCGGCTCTAGCACGTGGACAACTATGGGTAAATATCGATTCGAAAACACGTTTGAAAATCTAATTTAGCACTTTTGCACTTGCTAAATTTGTTGTTGTGATAAACAGTGTATTGGAGCTACAACGATGGAGGAATACAGAAGGTACATCGAAAAAGATGCGGCTTTGAAAAGGCGATTTGTGGCGGTTCAAGTCGATGAACCGTCAATAGATGAAGCAATTGAAATTTTAAAAGGAGTTATGAACAAGTATGAAATGTATCATAATGTTAGGTATACTGAAAACGCAATAATTGCTTGTGTGGTTTTATCGCACAAGTACATAACCGAGCAGTTCCTACCGGATAAAGCGGTTGATTTGATGGATGAAGCCGGATCACGGGTTCAAGTATCGAAACCCAGAGAGCTCAAAACTACCCCAGTTGTGATAAGAAATGATGTTGGACACCTAATTGCTTCCATTACCGGGATTCCTGTTGAACAAATTCTCGGTGAGCACGAGGAAGAATCCGCTAAGCGAATGCTTTCTCTTGAGAAAATCTTGAGCAAACATGTCATTGGACAGGAGGAGGCGATTGGCGCGATTAGTCGCGCCATTCGTAGAGCTAGAGTAGGCCTACGGGATTCTCAACGCCCGATTGCAACCTTTCTTTTCACTGGTCCAACCGGGGTTGGGAAAACCGAGACGGCCAAAGTTCTGGCCGGGGAATACTTCGGTTCCCCGAATGGTCAAGAAAACCATAGCATCAGCAGCAACATGGTTCGGCTCGATATGAGCGAATACATGGAATGGCATACAGTGTCTAGATTAATTGGGTCCCCACCAGGATACATTGGTCATGATGAAGGCGGTCAGCTCACAGAGGCAATTCGTCGAACACCTCATGCGCTTATCCTTTTGGATGAAATCGAAAAAGCTCATCCCAAAATTTTCAACATTTTTCTACAGATTCTTGATGATGGCAGATTAACAGACAACAAAGGAAGAACAGTCGATTTCAAGAACACAATAATCATAATGACAAGCAATGTTGTTATAGACCAAGACAAAGCAAATGCGAGTTCGAAATTAAAGGAAACATTCAAACCTGAGTTCCTGAACCGGCTAGATGAAATCGTGATCTTCAAGAAGATGAACAACACAAAGCTGAAGAAAATTATGGAGGAAATGTTGAACAAAGTGGTGGAAAGAATAAAGATAAACAATAAATTGGAGATCAATGTGAGTGAAAGATTCAAAGAGAAATTGCTTGAAGAAAGCAGAAGTTTAAATTATGGAGCAAGGCCATTGAAAAGAGCCATTGCTAGACTTCTTGAAGATAATTTAGCTGAAAGTATACTTAATGGAACCATAAAAAAAGGCGATGCCGTGCTCGTCGGCGTAAATTTATCCGGCAAGGTCATCGTTGAACGTCGCAAAGTGGACGGGTCCAATCGATAATAACAATTGACCGTCTAAAAGCCTATTCTAAGTTTGTAGAATCGATTTTATTGAAAGTTTGGCTATATGTTATGCAACATAAGTACTATGTTTTCTGCTTTAGAGTGAAAATGGATTTTCAGTTTTTCACATTTTATTCTGCATCCGATTTCGTGACGATCGATCGTCACGAAATGAAAATTAATTCTCAACTCTGGAATTGATTTTTACAAATGTATATTGTTTCAGAAGTAATGATACGGTTAAAAATAAAAAAATAAAAAACCGCTATGCCGCTAAAGATGCCGAAAAACAACAATCCATTATTCTTTAGCAAGAGAAATAAGAATTGAATTAACATTGAATTTTTCCAATTTACCATTCTCTTTCGATCCCTTCATATTATTAACAAAATTCCAATTAGTAAATAAACAAATTCCTAGCAAGGGAAAAATGGACTTAATAGTATCACGACTATCAAACGGAACAAAATGTCACGTTGTGAAAGACGGTGTGGTAGGACATGTTGAGACATAATAGACTTGTTAACTTGGATTTACAATTTCAGACAAAGCAAGGATGATCTACCTAAGCTTTATGGTATTACAAGTGGTATCAGAGTCGATTATCAGTCACAACTAAAGGTAATTTGATGAGAGATGGTGAAGGTCACCTCTAAAATCTTCTGGTAGGGTCTTGACGAGAGCAACCGTTTCTTTAGAGCAGATATTGTCATCTCTAGAATCCTTTGATTGAGCAAGTTTAGAGATAGATAATAGACTTTGTATTATGGATTAATTAACTATGTGTTAAATCAGAGAAGGATAATGGGCCCAAGTACTTATAGATCCATGATGACTGAAGTAGCTTCGGCAGACCAGAATTTTAAGGCATTTCACAGATGGTATAAGTCCTGACTATGAGATAGAACTGTGTGTCATTTTGTGAGAGATAGTGGAGGCCACCTCAGGACTCTTCCAGTGGCAATGACGTGAGTTCCTAAAGAGAGAATATACATCCCGACTATCAAACTGGATTATGTGACACTCCGTGAGAGTTGGTGAGGGGGCCATCTTTAGAATTCTAAGTTGGGGTAGGTTGAAACATAGCAGCTTAGTAATTCGGTTTAAACATGTTAGGTCAAACGATGACAATATATATGCCTAAGTAGTTACTCTACCGTTATGATTCAAGTAGCATCTCTAGACTCAAATTCTGAGGGCATTACAAGTGTATCCACATAGTACAGATATACACGTACACTTCTAGAATCCTCTGCTAAAGCAGGTTGTGAATATTGAACTTGGTAACTCTGTTTAATTAATTAAAATCAAGCGGAGACGATGATATAAATAAATAGTTATTGAATCAATTACGATTCAAATATAACTGCATGATTAAATGCATTTTAATCTTTATTTTAATTTATAAAATATTAAAATATAACTCTTTATTTTAATCTATAAAATATTAAAATATAACTCCAAATCTAGATGAAAAGATATATTCTCACTCATACACACATTTATTATTGCAACCATATATTTATTCTTCAAAGTTTTCAGCTCATTACAGAATATCACTCAAGACCAACTCCTTACATAATCATATCATAAAACTTTGATACATAATGTTATAACTTTAATTATAATAACACAAAGCCATCATTTATTCTTGGCGCCCGTTTAAGACACCACATGCGATCTACCACAGCACCAAGTACACTTCATGCTTTGCAGATATCGAATATCACTATTCTGCCTCAAAAGTAGATTCGGTATGATGTCTTTAACGATCGGTCACCTTATTCTTTAGCAAGGGAAATAAGAACAGAGTTGTTGTTGCCCTGACCCATATCCATCAAATCAGATATCTTTTTGCCCAATCTGAAGAAAAGATCATCCATAATGCTCACACCAAAATGGCTAGCCAATATTGGTTCATAAGCTGCTCTTATAGAATTTGTAATATAATCACCTTTGAGCTTAAACATGTGACCATTTATCATGTATTTTTTGGGAAATGAAAAGTTAAATTTTTTCAAGGTGTCTTGAATTTGTCTAGTTTCAATAGCATCTTGAATTTCTTCTATTGATGGAAGGTATGATGGAAGGTTGAATGTTTCCAATTTATCATTCTCTATCAATCCCTTCAAATTTTAAAAACCAATTTTCAATTAGTACAAAATCACCCTAATCAAACTCTATCAATCCCTCCAAATTATAAAAACCAATTTTCAGTTAGTACAAAATCACCCTATCAAACGTTGAGAAAAAGAATAATGATACGGGCACAATAGTTGTGTCACAACGACTAAAACAACGGTTATCTGCACCGTTAATTATGATGATTCGAAATTGATCATGACGTAAATTTATCGTAATCAACGATACAGATGACCATTGTGTCACCCGTTGAGACACAATGGTTGTGTGCCAATATCATTACTCGAGGGAAAATTACATTTAATTCCCTCAAAACTATCTTCTATATTTCATATTGACATTTTTAGTCCCCTAAATATACTTTTCTTGTTTACGCTTTTAGGACACTTCACGTTTGACCTAACTTTTATTCGCATCCGTTAATTAAGTGTATTATAAATGTATAGTTAGGGGACACAAAATGTCATCACTAAAAAGATCTTTGGTAATAGTAGGAACATGTAGTATGTGTTTTAGATGCAGTGTGTGATTTGAAACAGTAAAGGTACTAGAACCAAGGTGAGCAATTTTAAGTTGAGAACCATTACCTACACCCACAGTTTCTGAGTCATTGTACTCATTCCCCAGTTGAATTTTGCCAAGATCTTATGTGATATGGTTGGTAGCACCACTGTCTGCATACAATTTGGATCTCCCAACGTTTCTGGACCATCCAAATATGCAGTAGCAGAAGGTTGACTTTGATTTCTAGGATTGAAGTTTGCATTAAACCTGTACCCACATTCTATCACAGTGTGCCTAGATTTGTTGCAAAGTTGACAAGTAGGTCTTGCATTGTTATTGTTGTATCCTGACCTACCTCTGCCTCTAGATCTTCCTCCTCGCTGATTGGATCCACCCCTGCCTCTCACTTGACCTTGAGAGTTGCTATTACCTCTACCTCTGCCTTGATAGGAATCTGAGCCTTTGATCTAATTGCAACACTGGCAGAAGCCTGGGACATATCAAGATTCATAGTAGGATTAAACCTAGCTATCAATCTCTCATGTATAATCAACTGTGCTTGCACTTCTGGCCATGACAATGCTCCTATTCTAGCTCCCATATTCTTTACTTAAGCCCCCAAGAGTAGCCAAAATAAGTTTTGATCTAGTAATGGGGTAACCTACATCACTTAATTTGTCAGAGTAGGTTTTCATTTGAGATAATCTGCCATAGTCTTAGATCCCTTTTCAGCTTTGGTTAAGGCATCCTTGTATTCTAGCATTTGAGCCTCACATTGGTTATTAAACAGTAGTTCCAGAGTTTTCCAAGTCTCATGGGATGTGGTACATCCAACCACCTCTACGAGGGCATGTTCTTTCATTAATAACCAACCAGTCAATAGGGCATCATTTGCCATCCATTCATCATATGCTGGATTTACAGGCAGCATAACAGATGAGGTCGCATTTGGAACTCCTAAGTATTTTGGTGGACAGGGTTGTTTTCCAAACAAGAATCCTTCTAATTTATGACCTCTAATCACTGGCAGAACAGTGAATTTCCACAAAAGATAGTTAATCCTATCTAATTTAACTGAACATGTTTGATTGAGATTACCGCTTAGAGTATGCATTAGGATTACTGGTGGAAATCCAGATCCAGGTCTGATCTGTGTAAATGGTGAACTCTGGAGGCTCGGATTTCCCATGTATCCAGCTGAAAACGGGCTCTGCAAGAATCTAGTTGTTGAAGAAGAAGCTAATCCACCGAAGAGTCCGAACGGAAAAGTTATGGACGTCACAGGTGAAGTTGGTATGGAGGTAACTGACACAGCTGCTATGGAAGTAACAGGTGGTGCTGCCATGAAAGTGACACTACTCTGGCCGGTTTCTTGTCCGGAAGCTGATGATGGTGGCGTTGGCTCCATCAGGCCGAGCTACAGTGTCTCCGATACAAACTTAAGGATTTACAGAGGGATGAAGAATTATGTTATGCATTTTCAGTGATCAAAACAATACACAAGATTACACCTTATATCACCAATGAAAGAATCAAATCTATCCACCTTGCGAATCCAAACATAATATCTAAAGGTCTAGGATGCACCACATACATAACAGAAAAGTGATATATGTGACTACCACATTCACTTATCATTATAAGTAGCTTTACATATGAATAACTTTATCATCCTTGAATAACATGCATAAGAAGAACAGGTTGCTCTTCCATTTGGTTGTAGGTACGTAGTTGTTAATTTGATTTATCGCCGTCACCGGAAAGGTGGCTGCATGAATTGTGACATGCGGGTCAGGAATCAAAAGCAACACTGAATATATTTTACATATCCAAGTATAATTACGGATTAAGGGTCAATATTGGAGAAAAAACAAACGGTGGGTCAATTATTAGAGTTTAGTGGATAAATTTTTTTACTAGTTAAAAAATATACACAGATTTTTTTTATTTTTTATTTTACATAGCCTTTAGGATTTAAAAGTCAAACATACTGTTTTCGGATAAAAAATGGGTGTCTAGTTCGGATGTGTTTCTTCCTTCACGGTCAGAAATGTCCAAATTAATTGTCAAGGTCCTAAATCGACAAGTAAATTATCAAGGTAGTGAAACGTTCTTTTTAGAAGATGATCATTATACTTTTTTCGGTATATATACTTTGTCAATATATATACCAACTATGATGTCGTATATATACTTTGTCAATACAAAGCCACGATATTCAATCAAGATTCATTATACTTTTTTCGGTACTTATCATTATTAAAAGCCTAACTCTTCAATCATTTTTCTTACTTTTATTTATTTATTTATGATAGTACTTCTTTTTGAAAAACCAAACAATCTTATTGAATTAAATCTGAATTACAAGCATGGAGGATATGCAAATTTAATCATTGTCCAACCACAACTGTAGCTTGGTCGTCCGGAGCCAGTAAGATTTAAAGGTATATTTATGGGTCCTATGTTTATAGAAAAAACCACCTATTGAAGAAATCTTATTGATAAATGGTAATAAATACAGACATGGTGGTACATTTATTTATGGCCGGACCACCATAAAATTACCAGAACTGCTACGTTTGATAAAAGAGAAAAGACACATGTAAAATTAGGAAGAAAACCGTAAAGAATACACTCCAACGCACCCCACATCCAGTGGAGGATCGATAAATTTTGTTCAGCGTGATCCGTAAATATTTTTTAATGGCATTCTAAATATTTTTGTATAGGTAACATTTAGAGTTTTCTTATTTTTAGCGGAGTGCACAGTCCTCCGATTGATGAGTGAGACGTTGAATAAGGGGCAGACCCAGCATGGTAGGGGTGGGGTGCATGGACCCCACTCTAATTTCCGGATGAAATTACTAATATACCCCTCTAATAATATTAAAACTGTGTATATACAATGGTGCAGAATTTCAACTTACTGACTTGTATGCTCAGCAGAGTATCATACATCAGACATCCTGTGTAAGTACACCTGAGCAAAATGGTATTGTTGAAATAAAACATTAGCATCTGCTGAATGTTGCAAGAGGTTTGAGATTCCAGAGTAATCTAGCCATTGAATATTGGGGTTTTTGTCTTTTGCATGCTGTAAAGTTGATTAATGCCACAACTACACCACTGCTGAAGGAAAGCACTCCACATGCAGTGCTTTATGGCACCAAACCAGATTATTCTGTGTTTAAAGTTTTTGGTTGCTTAGTCTTTTCATGCACACTTCAGCAGTATAGGACCAAATTTGACTCAAGATGTAGGACTTGTGTCTATCTTGGGAATTTAAATACAACCAAGGGTGCTATTCTCTTAGATATTACCAACAAAGATATCTTTGTTGTTAGAAATACTCAATTTCATGAAACTTATTTTCCTCTTTTTCAACAGATGTAAGGAAAGCCTAGATATCTTGCTGACATGCCTGTTCCTTTGCCAGTAATGGACAATTTTGATGACGTGCTGAATTAAACAGCAGACCAACCAACAATGGGATCAACAGCAGCTGATACATCCAATGAAAGGCATGCACCAGTGAATCAGGCTCCTGAACCCACACAACTAAGAAGGTCCACAAGAACAAGGAAATCACCAACCTTTTATCAAGGGGTGCCCATAATGTTCAGCAGACTCTACATCTGCTGAGTGCAGTCATGAGTCTGGATAACCTCTCAACAGACTATGCCATATTCTAATACCATTGATGCTGTTAAAGAGCCTAAGACCTACAATCAAGCTATCAAGCATGATGGATGGAAGGAGGCTATGAACAAATAAATTGAAGCCTTGCAAAAGACACACACATGGGAGATAGTTGATCTGCTCCAAGGCAAGAAACTCATAGGGTGCAAATGGGTGTAAAGTATCAAACACAATCCCGATGGATCATTAGAGAGATATAAAGCCACACTAGTAGGAAAAGGCTACAGTCAGACATATGAGATTGATTATCAAGAAACCTTTTCCCCGGTTGCCAAAATCACCACTGTCATTATACTTTTTTCGGTATATATACTTTGTCACTATATATACCAACTATGATGTCGTATACTCCCTCCGTCCGATAATATAAGGCCTTTTGGTCATTTCACACAGTTTAAGAAAACATAATGAATGAGTTATTTTTTAATATTTCAATGCAAAATATTGTATTGTTTTTTGGGACTAGCTAATAATATTACATTGTTTAGTGTGAAAGTGAAAACAATGCATTTAATATTGTATTGTTTTGTGAGAAAGACTTATATTTTGGGACACTATTAAAAAGCCCAAAAGACTTATATTACGGGACGGAGGGAATATATACTTTGTCAATACAAAGCCACGATATTCAATCAAGACCATTATACTTTTTTCGGTACTTATCATTATTAAAAGCCTAACTCTTCAATCATTTTTCTTACTTTTATTTATTTATTTATTTATGATAGTACTTCTTTTTGAGAAACCAAGCAATCTTATTGAATTAAATCTGAATTACAAGCATGGAGGATATGTAAATTTAATCATTGTCCAAGCCACAACTATAGCTTGGTCGTCCGGAGCCAGTAAGATTTAAAGATATACTTTTTAACTAGAAATTTATTACAGTGGTGTCACTGAAGCCTAAAACTGATTTTTTTAGCAACAAAACGATTTTTTTAACAACAAAACAATATCGTTTTATAAACTAAAAAAATTGTTGGATCTCAGCGGGGTCACGTGGCCCCATCCTGGATAGTGTAGTCCGCCCCTGATTGCATGTCGAACACCCGGACTAGAAGCGTCAACATTACATTTGATTGTACCATGAGGAGGCACAACCCACACCGAAGGATGAGCACTTGAATCGGCTCAAACATTATGTGACCGAACTGCATTAAGAATTTCCTCTGCCTCATCTGTATCCTTGGGGGAGGCCGGGAGAGGCCCAAAAAACCTTGTAACTCATCTTTCTATTAATAAAGTTAGAAGGTTAAAAAAAATAAATCCTCTGCCTCGGCCCGGGAGTAAAAGACAATACGACCAATCTCCACAGGCACTTGACCAAAGATCCAAGTGCAGCGAGCCTTCCATACATGCCACCGAATAATAACAAAATAAAGTACCTTTTTCTTCTCCTGATGATGAAGAAGAAATGCAGGCTAAGCCTTGAAATCCACGCATGAAGCCAGCCCTTCGAAGAGGATCATGTCATTAACTCGGGAACGCACCTCCTGTGGGACAATATTGTTAGTTGTTAGAGTATAAAAGCTGATGGGAATGCTGAGTGCACTTTGCTGATCATGTGATGAGACCGAGCGGCACCGTTGACGATGAACACTAGCAACTCCGTCGACGGTATAAAAACTCAATGTACCGATTAGTTTTATAGAGTGTAATGTAGAAAACGGTTATTCTGTTGTAATATGTTATAACCATTTGTAACTTACTTCTAACTGATTCATGAGGAGTACGAAGCTATAAACACCCCATGATCAGCCACATTGTAAATCCAACTTGTAACTTTTACTTGATCAATAATAATTCCGCATTTTATTTTGTGTTCTTAATTCTACACACTTCATCATGGTATTAGAGCTGAAATTTGAGAATTTCTAAATGCTTTCCTGCGTTTTTTCCTCCAATCTTTGAAGAATCTTGAGAGTGTTCTTCATTTTTCTGAGTTTTCAGTTTCTTGAGAATAAACTGTCCTCTCTTTTCCTTTTTTTTTTTATCAGTTTTTGATAAAGATCGGTTTCATTTGAATCAGTCCTTTCTTCTCCATTCTTCATTCTTTGAATTTTAATGGAGTTTTTCAACATGGTATCAGAGCAAGCTAAAATTTGTTGCTGATTATCAAGTTTCATTACTTGTTTCTTGTTTTAGATTGCGGTGTGGAGCTGCAATATTTGTTTCTTATTGTTGATTCTTGCAAGATTCTTTCATTTTTCTGGATTTTTTGCTGCAATGGCAAAGATAGCTGGAGATGGGGTTGTTAACCCTTATCACATTCATCCTGGGGAGAATCCATCTGTAGTAATTGTTCAACCGGTTCTTAAAGGAGTAGAGAACTATCATTGCTGGAAGAGGGCAATTTCAATGGCTTTGTCTATGAAAGGGAAATTAAAATTTGTAGATGGTACTCGCCCAAACCAAAGAGACTCGATAGACATTTTGAGGTGTGGTGTCGATGCAATGACATTACAAATCAACTTGAAAATAAAAATAAAATCTGATGTGTTTATTATTGCAACCATATATTTATTCTTGATCAAACTTATGATATATAATCATCATCTCAAACGGATTAACTTATTCTATGTTGAACAACGAGGAAAGTGAATGAAAAAAAGAAAAACAATCACTTATTGACGCATGTTAAAGATGCACATGCGATTTACCACACATCACCACACTTGAAATTAATTCGACTTTACACAGATATCGAATATCATTATGTTGCCTTCAAAAGGGAAATAAGAAAGGAAATTCGACTTTACACAGATATCGAATATCATTATGTTGCCTTCAAAAGGGAAATAAGAACGGAATTTATGCTGCCTTGATCCATATCCATCAATTCGGATATCTTTTTGCGGAATTTGATGAAAAGATCATCCATAACACTCTCTCCAAAATGCTTATTCAAAATCGGTTCAGAAACGGCTCTTATACAATTTGCTATGTATTCACCTTTGAATTTATATGTTTGCGGAGTTATCATGTATTCTTTGTTATATGGAAACTTGATTTTGTTAAGGTGCTTGATTTTGAACGAGCCTTCAGTTTCAACAGCGTCTTGAATTTCTTGTATTGATGCAAAGTATACTGGAACGTTGAATGTTTCCAATTTAGCTTTCTCGATCAATCCCTTCATGTTATAAACAAATTAAATATTCAGTTTTGTTTCTTAGATACGGGTTATTTCTAAAATAAAAATAAAAAACCATAAAGGACTAAAAGCGTCATATTTTGATTTACAGATAAGTCACATGTGCGAAATGGGAGGGAAGGGTAAAAATTTCTAGAGGAATAGTACGTATTTTGCCATTATCAACCTGTTTCTTTTTTTTCCACTGAATTAAATGCTTATTTCCATATTTAGTTTGTCGTAGTGTTTTTACCTCTTTGACCATGTCATGAATAGTCATTCCTAGCAACTCCGAAACATCAGAACCACCTTCTTCTTCCTCATTCTTGCACATGAATGTAAGAACCATTTTTCCAGAATCAGCCATTTCTTTATTCCTCAATCCCAGAAACAAAGTAAAATCGTTTTTGAATTGTTTCGAATACGCAGCATGTACACTTAGAGGACTTGTACTTTTAGCCCAACATATATTCTTCTTGTTTAATTGCTCCCCTGCTTCACTCACTAGCCCTGTTGGAACCTATTTAATTATCATGCATGACCAAACACATAAAAAAGTTAATTTACTTTTTATTAGTGGCAATAATTTAAACAAATGAACTCTAAACGCGGCAAAATTGCAAAATTAGTCCGGTAATTAACTTGGCGTAGAGTTAGTGAAGAAAGTGGAAATAATCTACTTTAAGAACTAGGGTTTCTTTGAAACTCAGATGATGAAGAGAAATGATCAATAATCTGTGTTGTTTTCTTATTATGACCAAGTCAACGCAGAAATCCTATATATGGGTGGCCAGGCCCAATTAAGAATTTACACATCAGCCCAAAGATAAAAACAGATACAACTAGTACATAATATGTAAAACTATGCTATCATCAAAGTGTGACTTGATTTCTACATCTGGTGGAATCAATCTGGGGTCAGTTAAAAATGATGGTCAGGTGAGTAAGAGTATTCAAGTCTGGGAAATCAGCTGAGGGAAGTGCAGCTGAGTTTCATCTGTCAGCAGAGTAGTCTGGTGAGTTCTACAATCTGGGCTGCTTGGTTACACATCTGGCAACTCAGCTAGAGCTGAGTTACAGCCAGTGGCGGACCTACATACAACCAAAGGGGGGCAACTTCCCCCCCTTGATCCAAAAAAAAAAAATACACTAATATTTGTACGATGTATACGGTTTGCCCCCCCTTAAATTTTTATATTTGCCTTTAAAATTTTTACTGCCCCCCTTACCCGAGATCCTGCGTCCGCCCCTGGTTACAGCTGGTAGAGTCAGCTGAAGCTGGGGTCCACATATGGGGCATTTATGGCCGTTCCGACAAAGATTATATGGCGGTTAGAGTTTAGGGAATTGTGCCTATAATACCAACGTTGTAATCAATATAGTGTAAGAAAACTTTGTAACTTTCTGTGCATAATAAAATATCTCCGTTTCCGTCCGTGGAGTAGTTGCTACAATGCCGAAAACCACGTTAGATCCTGTGTTCTTCTTGTTTCTGTGTTTTGTCAATTTTCCATCATATTTTCCGTCTGAATCGCTTCTGTTTTATCTATTTGTCGTCTTTTTCCGCGTTGGATTTCTCATCTGTTTTTAACATATGCTATGCTACAAGATTAACATAATTCGTCATAATTACCTGAGATAGCCAGTGAAGGCTAAAACAAGAGTGAACAAAATGTAATGATTTCTCAGGAAACAGCCTCCCATAGAAAGATCCTGGCATGGCTGCTACAAAGCATGAAGTTCTCCCTCCATTAATCCCTTTTAACTGCTCGTAAAACCCGGGCAGCGACTTGAAAATTCCATTGAAATCATTTCCCACAAGATCATTGAGAAAAAACTGAAAAGCAGGAGGTTCTTGATTGATTTCTTGGCAGGTTTTGATGACGGTTCGAAAGATATCTTGTATTGCAAGTAAAACATTTGGACCAGAAGAACATCCCAGATCTGCTACATTTATACACTTTGGCAGTTGCTGCTGCTTAGTGTTGCTTATTATTAACTCTTTTAAACTTGATTCAATCACCGGCTTTGAAGCTTGTAAGGCAAATTTCTGAAGAGAATTAGAACTATTAATTAATTAATTGCAAGAGAAAAACTAAATTTTGTTGGTAATTAAGAAAGAGAAGAGGGGAGACCTGTATATTTGAGAATTCAGCATAGCTAGCTTTGTGATCTACTCCAGACCCATTTATTAATTTTTTTGTCCTTGTGCCCCTTCCCCCTAATATATATATGGAAAAAAAATTCATAAAAGAAATATTGCAGAATTATATGTTGAATAATATTGAACTTGACACTATTAGTAATGATTTTGCTTGTAGAATTGCACGGAGATTTCTTTTCATGATTAGTTTGTTTGCTTATTAATGCAGTTATGTTTTCGATCTGTGTTTCGAATATATTTCGATGTTACTGGGTACAAGTGTGTTGTTTTGTAGATGTTTGTGTTGTTCCGCTTCTGTTCTTGCTACTGGTTCAAATACGGTTGTTTTTGACATATTTAATATAGCGTGATTTAATTTAAGGAATATTAGGTTTTAGTCCACTTTTCCTCTATAAATTTTCATCCAGTTTGTATTTTTTTGTTGATTTAAGGACAAAATAATTTCGTTCGGACTAAAATACCCCTACTAACAAAATTTGAAAAGCCAAATAGAAAAGGCTTCAAAATCTATCCAATCGTCGGAATGAACCATTTTTATTTGTCTTCATTTCATTTTCAATCTCTCCGCCGCCTTCAGGAGCACAAACACGCACACACACACAAACACTCTCTCTCTCTCACGATTATCTCCTCCCCTGGAATCTGCAGATCAACCGGCTTGGATTCTACTTTGATGATGAGTTGAGTTGAGTTCTTCATCTTCGATTCTCAGGTGAACTGCTTGATTTCTGCTTTATTAATCGATCTTTTTCTTCGGTTTTTCTCGGTGTTCATTTCTTCTCGGTTTCCAATTGTCTGATTTAACTGAATTATGACTTCGTTTGCTACTTGAAAGGTATGGATTCCGATTTTTTGCTCCTAATCGGTTTTTTAAGCTTATTTTGTGTTCAAACCTGAATTGAAGAGCTTAATTTTGCTTCTCGTTTGATCCGATTTTGTTAATTTATCAGGTAAACTACTTGATTTCTGCTTTTTCTCCACTGTTAGTCGATCTTCTTCTGTTTTCTCAGTGCATCTGTTGGTGCTAGAAAGCTATCGAATCTGATTATTTTGGTCGATTCCATTTAATTGCTAAGCTTGTTTTTTTGTTTTCAATTGAAATGAAGAGGCATTATCATGAATGCTGTTCTTGATATCTCGAATGCTGTTCTTGTGCAAATACTTTAGCTGAGGCATTATCTAATGTCTACGTGTGCGTGTGCGTGTGCGTGTGCGTGCGCGTGTCGTTAATGTTACATTCTTGCAAATTCGACTAATTCGAAGGTATCTACTTCTTCTAATGTTACTGTTCCTAGCACTTCAAGTTCTGAAAATTCTGGAAATTTGTGTATTGAGTCTGATAATTCGCGTATTGAGTCTGGGGGTGTTACTCTGGCAACTGGGGTTGAGAGGAATCCCAAGGCAGGTATTGAAACAGCCATGGTAGATATTGAAGCTACCATCGTCACCTCTTTTGATAACTATGGAGCTGAAACCAATAGTTCTGAGAACACAAATAATGGTAATTCTGTTGTGGTTGATAATACTGGCGATTCCACAATTTTAGGGATGGTTTAAGGATGCATCTATGATGTTTTAAAGAAGTTTGATTGTGTTGTTCACTTGGTTCATATCATTACGCTTTCTAATACACTAGTTTTAGGGGGTTTTTCCGTGTTACTGTTTTACTGTGTTGGTGTAAACGCTGCGATAAAATTCGGCTTTCAAATATTACGTCGAAATGGTATCAAATGAGGTCTCAAAATGAAGATAAAAAAATATGAAATTTGGTGAAACAATTTTGATGATCGGTGTTCTAAATCAAAAGTTACGGTCGTTTATAAGAAAAACACTCCGGTTAATGCAAATATTTTTTCGGCTTTCAAAATTTACGTCGGAAGAGTATCGTATTTGGCGCAAATTAAAGAGCAAAATAAAAATATGAATTTTGGTGAAAAATTTTTGATAATCCGAATTATAAATCAAAAGTTACAGGTGTCTGAAAAAAAAAACAAATACAAGGAAGATCAAACCTGATGTAATGTACCTGAGGACGCGCGTTATGCAGCCATGCATGGTCAATTTTGTTCGTCTGAATTTTTTTTGTCCATTTTGTTAATAAAAAAAGGAGTGCGTCGTCCTATATATTCATTTTGAATTTTATTTTGTCCTTTTCCCTCAACCCCTTTAATTTATGTCACTTGTGTATGAAAAAAATATACATTAAATAGGGTTCTTTCGTTTAATTTGTCCCAAGCAGGGACTGACCTAGCATAGAAAGGGGGGAGGGGGTGCACGGCCCCCACTGAACTTTTCGTGCGAAGTTACTAAAATACCCCTCTAATAATATTAAAGATCATGTATGTATATTATTTCAGACAAATTTTAGTGTAATTGCTTATTTAGTTCAACTGGTCAAAAGCATAACCTTAATACGTGAGGTCATTTCTTCAATACCCGGCTGATGCATTTTTTTCACTTTTTTTTTTAAATTTGGCCCCCACAAGAAAAATTCTTGGCTCCATCACTGGTCCCAAGCCCATAAACTGTTTGGAACTGCCCCACAACAAATCAATTAGTTCTAAGAACAAGAAATGCTTATTTGGGGGAAAAAGATTTGGAAGGAGAAATTCCTTTTTTTAGTCAATGTTGTGAAAATGGGCCCACAAGACACGTATGAGTCAATGTAGCAGCCACATGACAGCCAAATAAACATTTTTTAGTAACTCCGGTGCTCAGTCACCGAAATCCGGCCAGGAGGATTGGTTTTGCAAAAAATAAAATAAAATTATAGTACTATTTTTTTCACCGGAGCAAAACAAGAACTAAAGTGCAAAATATGCCGAGTTACAGGACTATTTTTGCAATTTCCCCACGAGATCACTCCGTACAGAGGCGAGTTGAATGACAAATTGTTTTTTTTTCCCAGGAAACGAAAGCTTTCATTAATTTAACCTGTACATAGCCAAACCGGCATACAACCTTTCCAAAAGACTCCAAAATCAGACTTGAAAGAGAAGGCAGCAAGCTCATGCGCCAGCTTGTTGCCTTCCCTTTCAACATGCAAAATAGTACAAAAATCAAAACTATGCGTAAGCACTTTAATATCCTCCACAATTGCTCTACAGTCAAGGGGAGGCGGATTAGAACTATTACAGAAATTTACAAGAATTAAACAATCTGATGAACAGACAAGATTTTTTACACCTAAAGCTAAGCACCGACGTAGACACCATCTCATTGCCCCTGCTTCCGCAGCGAGAGCAGAACTGCTTGTACTTCTCGGCGATGCCCAAGCTTCCAAAAGCGTGCCACAAGGGCCAAAAAACGCTGCTCCAAATCCTGCAAGACGAGTTTCCGATTTCCAGGCTGCATCAACAAACACCCTCGCCGCCTCAGTTTGAGGGATATCGTGCTGCAAATCATGAGAGGGATGAAAATTATTATTAGAAGAGACCCTCTCCATTGACGTTGCCTGCAAATAATCGTTATTCATCTCACAAGCAAAAGTAGCAATATCCAAGAAAGACCAAACTACGTTTTCAAAAATCCTTTTACATCTCGCCTTCCAGAGTGCCCAAAAAACAAAGCAAGAGAGGACAATCCTATTCTTAAGCATATTAAAATCAGGCGCCGTAGCTATTTTATCCCACCAAGAAATAACCGTTGTCCTATCTAATTGGAAAACATCCCAATGCACGCCGACAACTTTCCAAACATTTTTTGCAAACGGACAGCGAATAAATAAATGGTCAATAGTTTCTACTTCCTCACCGCAGGCCGAACAGAGGGAGATATCCATGCCAAAACGCCTATGCAGCACTACCGAAACCGGGAGGATACTTTTCAGACATTTCCACAAAAAATATTTTAGTTTATTTGGGAGTGAGAGCGCCCAAATGAGCTTCCAGAACTTTTTATTTAAAGACGAACTAGTCGAAACACAACCTCGGGTTTTAAAGTTGTGCAGGAAGTAATCATAAGCAGCTTTCGAAACAAACTCGCCATTCTTTCAGAAAACACAAAGCCGTTTATCTGGCACACTGGTTACACTAACGGGGATACTTTCAATCTGTCTAATATCCACCTGCCAGAAAAACTCTGAAAGCTTAACAGGATCCCAAGCTTGATTGGACAGCAAGTCACTAACTAAGGCGTCTTGGATGTGGGTGGGTATAGGCGTGATGGGCTTGAAGGAAGGATTATCAATAATCCAAGGATCTTTCCAATTTTTTATCGATTTTCCATCCCCAACAGAAAAACACGTACTGGCCTTAAGGAAAGACTGTGCATGCATAAGGCTTTTCTAGACGAAGGAGGCACTAGAAGGGACCTTACAATCAAAGACAGAGGAGCTAGGAAAATATCTTCCACGAAGCACCCTAGATACCAGAAGGTCGGGATTAGAGTGAACCCTCCAAAGGGTTTTAGCTAGCGCCACAATATTTGCAGCCTCTAAGTTACGAAAGCCAAGCCCGCCCCTGCCTTTAGGTTTGCAGAGATGGTCCCATTTTGCCCAATGGTACCCAGCAAAGTCCTTACCCGAATTACCCCACCAGAAATTGGCCATTAAAGCATGAAGTTTATCCACGAGACCTTTTGGGAGCTTGACCACAGACATTGTGAGATTAGGGATAGCGAATAGGGTGGACGACAGCAAGACAGATTTGCCCCCCAGACTTAAGAATTTATATTTCCACCTATTGAGCTTACTTTTACACTTGTCCAAGATATAAGAGAAAATCTGCTTTTTGGACCGACCAATCACTATAGGAAGCCCCGAGATATTTTGAGTGGTGGACCTCGCCTAGACCATTAAGAATAGAAAGAATCTCGGTTTGCACTTTGTATAGACACGTTTTTGCTAAAGACAGACGGTCGACTTTTGCAAATTAATAGATCGACCCGATATTTGCTCATACATATTAAGGATACTTTGCATTTTTTTGCGCACACGACGCATTCGCTTTTGTGAGCAACAACGAGTCATCCGCAAAAAAGAGGTGATTAATACACGGACTGTTTTTAGCAATTCTCACTCCAACCATAGATGCGTCTTTATTCGCTTTCCCCAACAGATGGCTAAGGCCCTGAGCACACAAAATAAATAAATACGGGGACATAGGATCCCCCTGGCGAATTCCCCTGCTTGGTTTAAGAAATCCCCACCTATTATTGTTTATTATGAAAGAGAATGAGACAGTGGTAACACATTGTTTTATCAAAGACACCCATTTGTCACTGAAACCCAACTTCCTCAAGATAAAAAATAAATATGGCCATTCAATTCTGTCGAAAGCTTTAGAGATGTCAAGCTTCACAGCCATATAAGCATCCTTTCCTTTTCTTTTATTTAGCATGTAGTGGATGGACTCGTGAGCAATAATGTAGCTATCTACAAGCTGTCTATTAGGGACAAAAGCATTTTGACTTTCACCTATGCAGTGGGGTAAGACCCTCTTTAATCTGTTTGCTAGAACCTTCGAAACAATTTTGTAAATAACTTTGCAAAGGCTAATTGGACGAAAGTGAGCAGCTTCAGAAGGACAAATTGTTTATAATGGAAATTTTGAAATGATTAGTTCCGTTAATTATGACAAGAAGAAATAATTTCCCAAATATTCCCTACAATTTGCAAATGTTTTTCTATTTCTTTCTTCCTTCACGGTCACAGAATGTCCAAATCGACAGACAATGATCTGGTATAAATCAACTATTATTACGCTATAAGCCTAACTCTTCGTCCTAACATAATTTTAGGTACTTGTAGTGGTCGGTATTGCAAAGGCAAATACCTTCGTGTAGGGCTAAGTAATAACACTTCGCCCTAACATACCAAAGGGTGGGATGACAGTCGTTTTCCATTGGATCGGAAAAATATACTAGTTTATACATATAAGGTGTATTTTATTTTCTCCCTTAAAATTTGTTTTCGCCCCTATATTCGATTTGTCACATAATATGATCAAATGCTTTAACAATTTTTTATATCAAAGTGATACATTTTAAGAAATGTAATTATGATAAAAAAAAAAAAATAGTGAAACAAACAGTATTGTTGTCTTATATTATTATTGTTAAATCAAAGTTAAAGAGAAGGACAAGTTGTAACTCTTAGATATAAATTGGGAACCATTTCTTCTATTGTATTTGTTATTCATACAAAATGTACTTGTCGGACCGTAAAAAAATCACCTATTGTAGCGATCCCTCGTCCGGGGGCGTGTGTCCACCCCTGCCCAAGACTTCGACCGAACCAACAAAAAATAACTCAAACCAATTGAAACCAAAGTTTTTGGGTTGGTTTTTTCCCAACCTGTAAGCAAAGTGTGATTTGATCTCTATATCTGGTGGAACTAATCTGGGGTCAGCTGAGAAAGATGGTCAGCCGAGCAAGAGTATTCAAGTCTGGGAAGTCGGCTGAGTCAAGTGCAGCTGAGTTTTATCTGTCAGCAGAAAAGTCTGTTGAGTTCTACAATCTGGTGATGAGTTACATTAGTGCGTTCTTCTTGTTTATGTGTTTTGTCAATTTCCGGCATACTTTGTGTGCGAATTGCTTCTAATTTATCTACTTGCCGTCTGTTTCCGCGTTGTATATCTCATTTGTTTTAATAAACTGATATCAGAGCGTTGGTTCAAATCAATTATTTCAGGTTGTACGGAGTTGATCTTCACCAAGACCGTGATCGGTGCTAGGATTTTGTGATCAAAAGATTCGTTCTTTGACAAGAAGATGTCGGCAATTAATGTAAATATTGACAAATTTACAGGGAGAAACAGTTTCAGTCTGTGGCAAATCAAGATGCAGGCCTTGTTGAAAAACAAGGATTGTAGACTCATTTATCCGTAAAGGGGATTCCAGTTCTGCAGATTATGCCGGTCTTGTTGAAATAGTTTCCTAAACCCAATCGGGTTGGACCGGATCCAACCGGGTCGGATCATTTCTACTATTTTTTATGTTTGTACATATATTAAATGGCTTTTCTGTTATTATATATTTGTTCGTTTAACGAACAAATTATGATATTGAACATATGATAACGTCCCAAGTGTCAAGCTGTGAAAGAGAAATCATAATAGTGATTATGGTTAATGAGATCTCGATTCACTTTATAATGTTTGATACTTAAATGTCTCTAGTCGCATGTGCTATTAAATGGGACATTAATAGTACAATTATGTTGGATGTAGTGCCCGAAAGACAATTGTTGCTTGTCCTTACGGGCAAGTGCGAGATTGTTGGAAGTAGCGCACGAAAGGCAATTTATGTAATTGTTTTTATAGTTAATAAATGACAGATTTATTCTCATCTTATTATTTGCTTCGTTCTTATATGTAATACACCGCTGAAAACCCCAAGTCGTATCATATGTAGCCATATAACTCATGTGAATCTTATCGTGTGAATCTTATAGTTAATTAATTAATCATGTGAATCTTATAGTTAATTAATTAATCATGTGAATCTTATCGTGGTAAAATCGTATACGAATCTAATTCGTTGCTTCCGCTGTGCATGATTGAGTGTCTCGATCGGTGCTATGATTCAGATCTGACGATCCAATTATGGATCGGATCCAGATTCGGGTTTCTGTATATCCAACAAGTTCGACTAGCACGTATTGGATGTCTTCTATCTTATGAAGATAGGGATAGATCTCGTCTATGAAAGTGTAGATACACTTGGACTGTACGTGGACGTGTATTAGAGAATGCGTACGTTAGACTGACCCACTTACTTTATTAAGTGTCGCACTATGTGGCGGTTGTGTAATCATCCTGAGATTGGAGTCTTCATGGCATCAAGGTATGGATTGTCATGCTTTGACACTATTAAGGTTTTCCCATAGCATGGGGCGAACGTGCGGTAGTGATTGGGTATGATACTGAAGAATGCGTATGATTCATGTTGCTCGTCGGAAATCGCGTATCCTATGAATATGAGTAAATATCCGAATTGGCCTTCTTATAAGGAATGTCTATCTCTTGTGAATCTTTGCAAAGTGGGAGTAAATGAGTTACTTCGAGAGAGCATGATATCCATATTATAAGATACGGTCGTTAATGTATTGACACTTGAAGTACGACCGTATGGATATTGTAACAGCGATAGGGTTCTATTTACACGGTAACCGTTTCACATGAAAGGTAGTAGTCATTGCATTTGACTCTTCCGATGATTGGGGGTCACGATGTGTTGCTAAACGCTATTTCGTGATCGTTAGGTATGAAGGGCATTTTCGTAATTGCAATTTATGTCAACGGACAACATATTCGAAAGCCTATCGGGTCATACACATAAGAACATCTAGCCGGATTAAAATGCGGTTATAGTGATAACCAAATAAGGAAAGTTTATCTCGACTATAAATTGTTATAGTAATTAATTAATATGGTGGTATTTATTTATTATGAATAAATTAAATACAAGATATTAATTATGTTGATTAATTAAAGAATATTCCGGATGCCAATTTATGGCTATAAGAGGCGCATATTCTAAGTGTATAAGATACATTTGGATTGTGCAATTTAATTAATAGTATTATCATATATTAATATTAGATATTAATAGATTTATACATAAATAGTTTTATGGTAATATAATTAAGATAGTCAATATTAGCTATTGACAATATCTTGGAGATATTTAATATAAGATATTAAATGAGATAAATCAATTAAAGATATTCAATATTAGATATTGACAATATATATCTTGAAAATATTTAATATATGATATTGAATATTAATAGGATAAATCTAGAATATTTATTTTCCTTATTTACTAGTAAAATGTTTTCTTTATCCTTATTCCACGCAAGAAGCTTTTCCCTTTGGGAATGAGACAAGGAGGGGCGCACCACATCTCTATATAAGAGATGGGTTGACTAGCTCTTTTGAACATAACAATTCCCAGAGTTCATAATTCTTGTGAAAAAATAGAGAGCTTCTTAGATAGATCATTTAGAGAAAGAAAATGTCGGTTTAGCAACCGAGTTTTTCTAGTAACAATCCAATGGTGGATTTCAGCGTGTTGTTCGTGTGGATTAGCGGTAGAGGCCGAACGTTTGGGCGGCTCCGTGCACCACTACTACTCTCCGTAGATGATCAAAGCATCAAGGTATATTAATCGTCTACTTATTTTATGTTTGTTGCTTAAACAAAGTCGATTTTGGTAATAAAAAAAAATTTTAAATTTCGCTGGGTCCCCGCGTAGATTTGCTAATAGTGGTATCAGAGAGAAGTTCGAGCTCAAGCAATATGCACTAAATAATTGCGTAGTAATTATTTTAGTTGCATGATTTAGATTCACGAAACGAAAACAAAAAATAATAATTTCGGCGTAGGGCAGCTCAGCCGACTGGCGGCGGCACCCCACCCTACTACCGCCGGCGGCGTCGGCGGCCCTAGGCTTCCGGCGTCGGCTGGTGGTTTTTCGGTGGACCTCGATTTTTTTTGTTGTGTTTTTGTGATTCTTTATGGTACATTGAAATCTCTTCTTGTTTAGTTGATGTCATGTGGGCAACTGAGTGTACAAATAGTTTGGGCCATTATGATGCCATATGGCATTAAAATGACCACCACTCAATTTGTTGAGTAAAATGGTTGGTTTATGGTCTACAATTGTATACCTATGATTAAGCTAGACATTTCCAAATTTTGTTTGAAATAGGCCTAGGCCTTTCAAAAAAATTGATTTTGGAAAGGGCCTAGGTTGGTACCTTTTGGTTTTGGAAACAAAAAACATCCCTTTTGATTAAAAATCAAAAGGAAAAAATAAAATAGACCTAATTTTAAGTTTGATTTATTTTGAATGGTTCTAATTAATTAAAATTCAAATTCAAATCGATTTTAAAATAAATCGTTAATTTATTTCGATTAAAATCATTTAATTAATTAAATATTAATTAGTTAATTGATAAGATAAATTTATGTAATTGATTAATTAAACGTTAATCGATTAATTAAGACGCAAGTTAGTAACTTTAGATTTTATCTTTTTCATAAGATGTTATTGTACCACTGTGGCTTTTTGATTTTTGAGTATAATAATGTTTGAATGTAGAGACATCGGTGTTCATATTTAAATGAAATGAAAATAATTTGGGTGAAATTTATAGTATTCCTTCTGTCTCTAATGTATGAAAAAGAAAAAACTCGGCGGCACTGTTTAAATTCAATTTAATCAGCACAGAAACAAATTTTAACGTGTTAAGGAAATACAACTGGATAATTGGTATGTTTTATTTATTTTTATTTAATTGGTATGTTTTGTTTATTTTTATTTATTTATATTTGATGTGGTGTTTTATTTTAATTTTTAATAAAACAACGAACACCAGTTGCACCGACGTTCCCTTCATAAAAAATCATCGTGATGCCGAAATAATTTTTTGTGGTGCGAGGAGTAATGTGGTGCCGGGAGTAAAAATAGGGGTGTCTTTAGAAAGATGTGGAATCTCATTAGTGACCTATGTCTTTAGAAATATGTGGAATTTAATCTTTTTCAAGTAGCTTGTGTAATTGAAAAACTACCTTCTTCATGGAAGGAGTATAAAAGTTATCTCAAACACAAGCGAAAGCAGATGACAATGGATGATCTGATTGTCCGACTCCAGATTGAGGAGGACAATTGAGGGTCGGAAAAGAAAAGTTCTGTACAGGTTGGACAGGCCAAAGCTCATATTGCTGAGGTCAAAAATCAAAAAAAGAAGAAAACTGGTCAGTCTTCCAAGAAAACTGGTAAATCGTCCAAGAAACCATAAACTTCATTTAAGTTTAATGGTGAGTGATGCAACTGTGGCAAATACGGGCATCGTACGGCTGAGTGTCGTGGAAAGAAGCCATTTCAGCCAAGGGCACATGTGGCTGAAACTGATGGTGACGATGACATGTTCTGCGTTGTGATGACAGAATGCAATATTGTGGGAAATCCAAGACAATGGTTTGTGGACACTGGAGCCACAAGACATGTATGTGTTGACCGTGCAATTTTTTCAACCTATAAGGCTGGAAATGGTGAGAAACTGTGGATGGGAAACTCTTCTCATTCAAACATTCTAGGAACAGGCAATGTGATTCTGAAGATGACTTCGGAAGAAGCTGACATTGACCAATGTTCTCCATGTTCCTGACATTCGTAGGAATCTAGTTTCTGGTGCTATGTTAAGCAAGGCTGGGTTCAAGATGGTGTTTGGTTCTAATAAGGTCATTCTGACCAAAAATGAAGTGTTTGTCGGTAGAGGATATCTCACTGAGGGTATGTTTAAGTTGAATGTAATGGCTATTATGCCTAAGAATGTTGTGCCCAATGAGGCTAATGAAATTGCATCTACTTCTGCGTACTTACTTGAGTCTTCTTGTTTATGGCATAATCGATTAGGACATGTGAATAATAAATCAATTCGTAGAATGATGAATTTAGATTTATTACCTAATTTAAAGTTTAATGAAACTGATAAATGCCAAATATGTGTCGAAGTGAATTTGACTAAGGCACCGTTTCCATCAGTGGAAAGAAACACAGAACCGTTGGAATTAATTCATACAGATTTCTGTGATTTAAAATTTGTGCAATCGAGAGGCGGTAAAAAATACTTTGTAACATTTATCGATGATTGTACAAGATAATGTTATGTCTATTTGCTAAGTAGCAAAGATGAGACAATTGAGGCTTTCAAAAACTATAAGAATGAAGTCGAAAATCAAATTAGCAAACGAATCAAAAAGGTTCATAGTGATAGAGGTGGTGAATATGATGCACCGTTTAATGAACTATGTTCAGAATCTGGCATTATTCATCAAACTACTGCTCCGTACACACCTCAATCAAACGGTATTGCTGAACGCAAAAACTGCACATTGAAAGAAATGATGAATGGTATGTTGATAAGTTCGGGTTTACCTCAGAAATTGTGGGGGGAGGCAATCCTCTCAGAAAATGTCATTCTTAATCGTATTCTATCCAAGAAGATGGATAAGACCCCATATGAGTTGTGGAAAGGCCATAGGCCAAGCTACATATACTTGAAAGTGTGGGGGTGTTTAGCAAAGGTAGAAGTGCCTAAACCTAAACAAATAAAGATTGGTCCTAAAACGATAGATTGCATATTTAACGGTTATGCGAATAACAGTAGTGCATATAGATTTCTAGTGCACAAATCTGACATCCCTGATGTACATGTGAATACAGTCATGGAGTCAAGAAATGCTGTGTTTTTTGAGGATGTCTTTCCGAACAAAGACAGAAACAATGAAGACACGAGTCCAAGTAAGCGGACACATGAATCCTTAAAGGATAACACTTCAGAAAATAAGGAACCAGAACCTCGTAGAAGTAAAAGGGCCAGGACTTCAACACCATTCGGTCCAGATTTTCTCACCTATATGGTAGAAAATGATCCAAGAACATATGATGAGGCTATGTCAAATCCAGAAGCTCCTTACTGGTAAGAAGCGATCAAAAGTGAAATAGATTCCATTATGCAAAATCACACTTGAGAGTTGGTTAATATCCCACCAGGGCATAAAGCTCTCGGTTGTAAGTGGATTTTTAAGAAAAAAACTTAAAGCTGATGGATCTATTGATAAATATAAGGCCAGATTGGTAGCCAAGGGTTATCGACAAAAAGAAAGTCTTGATTTCTTCGATACATATTCACCGGTAACTAGAATCACTTCAATAAGGGTTCTTATTGCGATCGTTGCGGTCTGTAACTTGGAAATCCATCAAATGGATGTTAAGACTGCTTTTTTATATGGTGAATTAGAGGATGAAATTTACATGGAACAACCCGAGGGTTTTGTAGTTCCAGGTCAAGAACACAAAGTGTGTCGACTCGTTAAATCACTATATGGGCTCAAACAAGCACCAAAACAATGGCACCAAAAATTTGATCAGACAATGTTGTCAAATGGATTTAAAATTAACGAGTGTGACAAATGTGTCTATATCAAAAACACTTCTAATTCCTATGTGATAGTATGTCTGTACGTTGATGACATGTTCATCATGGGAAGTACTCGTGATATAATCATGAATACTAAGAAGATGTTGACTCAAAATTTTGTTATGAAAGACATGGGAGTTGCAGATGTAATTTTGGGAATTAAAATCTCGACAATGTCTGATGGACTTGCTTTGACACAGTCTCATTATATTGAGTCTATTCTAAAAAGATTTAATGTCTTTAATAAAAGTCCTGTGAAAACTCCAATTGACTTAAGTTTACACTTAGTCAAGAACAAAGGTGAACCTGTGTCTCAGTTGAAACATTCACAAATAATAGGTTGTCTGATGTACATAACTAATTGTACTAGACTAGATGCAGCATGTGCTGTGAATAAACTGAGCAGGTTTACAAGCAATCCAAATGAGGATCATTGGAGAGCTTTGATAAGGGTACTGAGGTACTTAAAGTTTACATGCATCTGGGATTATGTTATACACGATATCCAGCAGTATTAGAAGGATACTGTGATGCAAATTGGATATCAGACTCAAAAGATTTGAAAGCCACAAGTGGATATGTATTCACTATTGGTGGTGCTGTGGTGTCATGGAAATCCACAAAGCAAACATGCATAGCTCGCTCCACGATGGAAGCAGAGTTTATTGCATTAGACAAGGCAGGAGAAGAAGCTGAATGGCTTCGTAATTTCCTAGAGGATATTCCATGCTGGACTAAACCTATTGCTCCTATAAGCATACATAGTGATAGTCAGTCGGCTATAGGTCGAGCACAAAACATATGTATAATGGTAAGTCTCGACATATACGTCGCAGACACAATACTATTAAACAATTGATCTCTACTGGTGTGATTTCCATCGATTTTGTTAGATCAAAGGAGAATCTTGCGGATCCGCTTACAAAAGGTTTACCTAGAGATCAAATGTCAAAATTGACACTCGGAATGGGACTTAAGCCTATTACAACATAAACTTTGTAATGGTAACCCAACCATATTTACTGGAGATCCCAAGATCATGGTTCAATGGGACAACTAAGTTATGAAGATTCCGTGAACACTTACCCATTCTGTGAATAAAAGTGTTATCTGTCAGTGGTGTAAAGGTTAAGTGAAAAAATTTAATGATTCCTATAACTTGGTTAAATTCGAGTGGGGTATGGCAGAATACTCTTGATAGGAGGTCATCTATGTAAGTGTGAAGTGGGGCAGCTTCTGTGAGAATTCAGAGGCTAGAATTCTCTAACGCACTTTCTGAAACCAGGGTGATTCATGGCCAAAATGAACACAATCATGAGAACCAAATATGGTGTTTAGGGAAATATTGTGTGAGTACTATTGTCTGGTTTTGCAATAAAGGCTGAACGGTTCAAGACATAGTTAACTGATTAGCCGAGTAGATCCGATAGTATTTCACTAAGGCAGGTTCAAAGCCAGAAGCTACCTCTCCTGATGCAATATTTTCTGTCAGAAAACTCTTCAGAGTCATCATATGCATTAATATCCATTCATGTGGGGGATTGTTGGAGAAAATAGAGGAAAAATGATTTTATCGATTTTTTAATCATTTACGACAACTATTTTAAAAAGCGAGTTCCATAGACTTTTATTAAAGTTATCGAGACTTTATTAAAATCATTGGAAACTACGTGCTACGTAGTTGACAATAGGATTTTAAATCATTCAATTCGGAGTACGGGTGAATGAGATATTAGCGCTTTAAGTTGTTGGGAAACATGGGAAGTAAAGTAGTGTAAAACTTTGTCCCACATTGGAATTTGAGTGTTCCAATGTCAAGTATTTATATGATGATAGTTGATGATTGGTATAAGCTCCTAGAGAAAGAGAGAGAGTTCAGAATGGTTTTAGACAGACGATGTTCTGCTAAAATTGCCACACGCGCACGCCACCGCCGCCCGCCCGTGCCCGTTGACCTTGGGCTTGGGCTTGGGGAATTGGGCCTTCGTGCATGTCAGCTGAGGAAGAACTCAGCATTCAGCATGAGTCGGTCGGTTGTCGGTTGAGGCGAACTCGGCGCATTCGGCAAAGGATGAGTCGGTGAGGCGAACTCGATCGGCGAGGGAGAAGTCGGTGAGGGTTCGAGGGCGACCGTTCGGCCAAGGCACTTTCAGCAGACTGAATGTCTCAGTCAGCTGAGACTTTTCATTTTTTTCTGAGACCTTTCATCTTCGAAACTGTTATCATCAATACTTGGAGTAAAGTGGAAGTAGTGGAGTTATGCAATAAATGAAATTAATTGCAGAGACTTTTCCTTTACAATCTGAGCCTCTATATAAACAAGTCCTCACAAGATGAAATAAACACAGAAGTATTCAAACAATACAAGAGCATTCATACATTCCAATGCATAAAATAGATATTGCATTCACAGTGAAGAGTTTCTAGGCATCATCAGAGTTCGAAGTGGTTCAGAAATTGAAGTACCTCCTTTCTGAACAGGTAACTGAGTAATCCTGGTAGACAATTGCATAAACCGGTGTACAAGCCGGAGCAAATTTGTATTAAGGACAGAGTTTCATCTCGCCTCAGTTGGAGATATCCTTTCATTACTTTTTCTTTTTCAATTACAGTATTGTAATAATTTTATTTCAGATTAATAAAAAGTGTTCTTAATTTCCTGTTTATTTATTTATTTCACATACGATACTACGGCTATAACAGATTCATCTTCATTATTTCAGATATCTTTTTCCCAAATTTCAAAGTCAGATCATCCATAATTCTTTCTCCAAAATGGCTAGCAACAATTGGTTCATAAACTGTTCTCAAAGAATTTGCTGTGTAATCACCATCGAACTTAATTGGGTGCCCATTTTACCATGTATTCCTTGTTAAATGAGAATTTTATTTTGTCGAGGCCTCTGATTTTTAACGAGCCTTCGGTTTCAATGGCATCTCGAATTTCTTGTATTGATTGAGAGTATAATGGAAGGTTGAATTTTTCCAATTTATCATTCTCGATTAATCCCTTCATATTATAAGAAAATTCATAGTTAGTTCATCATCACACAAATTAAATCGATTCGCCACAAGAAAATAATCACACAATTATGCCACTGCAGACGGACGGAACCGTCCTATATTTCAACAAATTTCGGGTAATTTTCAAATACGACGGTATCATCCAAAAATATGACAGTACCTCCATTTTCCACCCCCACAACAAGGTCACACGACGGTTTTCACAGCACAAGATCCGGACTCGCGTCGGGTAGACCCATATTTTAGGGCGTTACATGTAATATCATAGTTGAATATCAAACGAAACTATGTGTCAGGACGTGAGTCACATTACAGGGCACATCTAAAATCATTTGGTAAAGTTGCATGTGACGAGGACGTGAGTACCATAAGAGGAGAATAACGTAATATCCTGACAATCGGGACGGTACTAATTAGTGGCACGTCGTGTTATAGAGTAAGAGCCACTTCTAGAATCCTCTGGTAAGGCAGGTTGAGACAAATTGAACTTGGTGTCTCGGATTCACCAATTTAAGCCAAAACGAGGACGATGGGTTTAAATAATTACTAGATCTATTATTAACTCAAATAACGCCGTCAGACCCAAATTCAGAGGGTACCTGTTACAGATCTATCCACACTATCACTACAAAAAATAGATCTTTTCGTGACGAAAAAAATT
Source organism: Gentiana straminea (assembly GCA_036785695.1). Lineage (NCBI taxonomy): Eukaryota > Viridiplantae > Streptophyta > Magnoliopsida > Gentianales > Gentianaceae > Gentiana > Gentiana straminea. The sequence continues at coordinate 113,766 of JAVUPR010000270.1, read as the reverse complement.
CGTCATAAAAACCAATATTTTCGTCGGTAAAAGTTTTCGCGACGAAAATTCTTCGTCACGGCGTTTGTTGCGTATGCAGTGACGCTAAAGGGTTCAGTTGTAACAAGTTTAGCCTTCGTCGGCAAAGCAGATGCTGTCGTGAGGAAATCTTAATATTTATCACCAAAGCTTTTGTTAAGGGTGATTTTATACGTTTTATAAGGATATATTTTATGTCAATATTCCCCATATTCTTAGGTTTTTCATAGAAATCGAGCTTATAATCGATTAATTGAGTAAATGGTGTTTTTAAGAGGTTAATTGCAAAACGTAACGAATTATGTGCTTAAATGATGATTTTATGTTATTTTGGGATTACGTTACGCTTTGGTATGTTTTCCTATTGTTGTAGATACTCATTGATGATGGAAGAGAGGATTTTAGAGAGCCAAATTCGTGCTTGGAAAGGATCAATCAAAGTTATGGAAGATTGAAAGATATATGGAAAGAAATCAAGCAAGATAAATGTCGGAAAATCGGGATTCCGGGTAGTGACGACCTTGCAACGCAGCTTCTTGATATGATAACAACCGATTTGACTCGGACCTCAAGAGAAGAGTTGTAGGGCTTGAAGAGAGGATTTTACAGGATTTTGAATCACTCCATTCCGACTTACGAGGCCCGAGATATGAGCGTTACAAGTTTAGATGCGTTGTTCTTGAAAATACGGGACGAGCGTCCGGAATCTTCAAACGGGCGTCCGGCCACGGTTATCGTAGCGACCGACTTAAAAGTCTATAAAAGCAAATTTGCGATTCCAACCCTAATTACATCGATTTTTCATACGAAAATTACACGGACGAGCGGCCGCTTTCGGGAGCTTTCAAGGCCGATCACCCGAGCCTTGTGCTCGGGTGATCGGGGTTAGATTAGGTCTTTTATTTTGTTTGTTTTTCCTTCGTTTCTTGAACCATGATGATGTTTTGAGGTTGAATAAACATGGAGCGAACATGGATATCTTTCTCGGCGTTTTTACTTTCTTTCTCTGGATATCTTGTAAGTTTAAATTCCAAGTTCGTATCTTTTCTATGATTATTTGTTATTGCAAATTTATATCGAAAGATGTTTGCGATTGATGTTTACCGTAGGACGAAAGTCGGTGTAAACGCGAGATCACCATAGGAAAGAATAGACGTTTTGATCTATATCAAACGAAAGTTGATAGGTTGAATGTCTAGGTTGTTAGATCTAGAAAATCTTGCACCTTGGTTTATTTTATGATGCGTTAATCTCCGTAAATCGAAAGATAGAGATTGATAGGCGAATTCATCTACGAAAGTAGGAATTCATACGTTTGATAGGTGAAACCACAACTTGAATTAAATCACTATAAGATAATCTAGGGAAGAAATTAAGGGTTGCGGGATGGTGGATTATGGTTCGTTCCATGTTTGATCGCTTCATCATTATCATGTTCGTTAGATAGATTTATTGTTGTAGTTTAGATTTATTTTATGTTGATCGCAATTATCCTTCCCGCTTTGGATTAACAATCCTCTCATTCCAGTTTACTTTTCCGTTTTAGTTTAGGTTTAGGTTATTAAAGAAGAATTAATAAGTTAGATTCGACAGCCCAATTCCCTGAGGATCGATACCCGTACTTATCCAACTTTACTAGCAACTACCCGGTATTCGGCCGGTTAGGAGGTAGTTTTGCATGGTAGTATAGGTTTTATAAATTTTCTTTTGTTTTAATGATGCAAAATCTCCCCAACAGCTTTCTAAGCCTTTAGTGACTATACTTAATATTTGTCACCATAAGGCGTTAAATGTGACAATATGTTTGTCACAAAAGACCCAAAACTTTATCACTAGATGGATTTTGTCACCAAAGAGTGCATACACAGTTATCCATTAATACTTAATATTGACAAACACTTTGTCACTAGAAGTCATCCTTTTTTTTTAAAAAAATTAAATAATATTATTAATAAATTATTATTATTATTGAAAATTTTAATTAAAAAATAATAAAATTAATAATAAAAATGATAATAATAATAATAATATATTAATCTACAGAGAACTAAAAAAATACACTTGCCTATCAAAAAAATAATTTACATACAATAAACCATTGAACAAAAATTAGCCATCATTTTAAGTATTACAAAAGTTTAACATCCACCTCAAAAATTCAAAAAAAACCACCAAAACAATTAAATCATTGATAATGAATCTTACAATTTATCACTACACTACAAAAATTATAGGGGGAAGGGGCCACAAGGACAAAAAAATTAATAAATGGGTCCCAGACAAAAGTAACATTTTCACGATTATAAAGGACAAAAATCACAATTATTACTTTAAAATTGTTACTTCACGTGTTAATGTTACTTTGTGTTTCACAATTATTACTTCATATTTACTCTATTCCACATTTGTCACTTCATATTTGTTACTTCATAATTTATTCTTTTGTCCTTACTAAATTACGCTTTCCTTCTACCCCGATTTTTTGATAATTTTGTCCTTCCGACAAAAATCTAAAAATTATAATCATCAACGGTGTAAAAAAGAATCAAATTATAATAAAATTAATAATAATGATATTAATAATACTAAAAATCCATAGATACCCTATAAAAATATACAGACGTATCCTGGAATGGAATAAAAATCAATATACACACAATAAATTTTGTACCTCGGTTCAGCTGAGATAGACATCTGAGATAGGCTTTAATTCAATTCCAATGTTAAAAATATAGCTGCAAACACAGAAAAAAAATGGTCAAAGGAATACACTAAGAAACACAAGTCAATAGGAGAATCGTTATCGACTACTCAGTAGAAAGTCTTGCAAAAGAATTTCATTGATATGTAAAACCTATATAGTGATGTTGTTTTAATCTAGTCCATATGAACCCGAAAATGTGTTGCAACTGTTGCAACTCAGAATCTCTAAGGAAGAGTGTCGTCATGTTTACAAGGTAGGGGAATAGCTCAACTGTGACCTTAATCATGTTGGACTAACAAAAAACTGTAATACACACCTACTAATATGCTTTATGGCAGATTTCCATGATTTATTCAATTAGATCCCATGACTAGATCAGTATATAACAAAAGATAACAGACAAGCAGTTAATATCAATTTACTGAACAGAGTGACCATTATGAATTAAGGAAAAGCTAAAAAGAAAACAGTTGAAGATTACAAAATAACACTTACTTCAGCCAAATGAGCCAAGAAAGCCATGGCTAGCATGGTCTTTTCCAGTCAACAAGGATACCATTTAATCTGCAGGTTGAAATTCGAGATAAGCTTTAAATACAGGTAGATGAGCAGATATTTCATGCATACAACAACCTGAAAAAAGACAAAAAAAAAAATTATAGAAATAACACATTAAATTAATACTCACAGTGCATTGAACACAATCACAGGATATGCTTAAGATAATGGCATGTTGCTCACATACCTTCAATCTCATGGACATATCGGATATGAAACCGTACGGCATATGAAAAGCAAGGATTTATATTTAGCTCGTTAGAATGGGAAGACAATAACTCGTTAGAATTCGAGCAATCAGAGCCCGTTTGCTGCATCTTCTTTAGCTTCTTTTTCAGATGGGTATTCCAATAGTTCTTGATGTCATTGTCTGTTCTCTCAGGCAGGTAAGAAGCTATGGCTAGCCATCTGCGACATATCATTTTTCTTGATTCAGTTTTGAAGTAATCCTTACAGCGATTTCGTTGTAATTGTGTAAATTTGTTCATCCTAACTTCCTTTATAAAGCTAAAACTTTTTGATACCAATGTCTATAAACAAACTAAATCTATAATTAACACTTAACAGATAAGTATGTGATTCAAGTAAAGATGTTTGTAACTTAAAACATCTTGTTGAAAATTCAAAGCTCAAGTAAAAGAGTAGAGGTAGCAAGCATACTTGTTGCCCAGAAGAGCTTGAAGCTGAATGATCAATTTTTCCTCCTGATCAGTGAAGTTGCCTCTTCTGATTCCTGGCCTAAAATAATTGGTCCATCTAAGGCTGCAACTCTTGCTGCATCTTCTTAAGCCTAAACAAAACATATACCAAAACATAATTAAGTGTTAAGTTTTTCAACTATTGTAGAAATATACAGAGAACAAGATATATATGAAACTGAAACCTGTATTGGTAGGAAAAGCCCTCCAATTTCCAGGACCATGTTCTTGAAGGTAAGAAACCAACATTATATCTTCTTCAGGAGTCCAAGGTCCTTTTTTTACACCTCCCTTTTCAAAACAAGGAGGTCTCCCCATATCCCTCTGTTTTTTTTTTTGTCCCTTCTCTTTTTGAATCTGATATTTTACAACCCAAATTTCTGTAGCTCTTGTCTGTTTATTCACCCACTAGTCCACTACTACTAATTTCAATACTTGCTAGTACTAGTAAACTTTGATTCTTGAGAAAAAAAGGGACAAGACAATGGTCTAACACTGTTAATTAAGGGACTGTCAATTGCATTTATAGAAATGAAGTGAGACCACTGCCCGGGAAAAAGAAAAGAAAAAGCTGACCAAAAAAGTTAAATCAAAACTCAAAAGAGTCAAAGGGGTGACATGCAAGAGCATTTACTCCTAGCTCATGGGATAATTGCTAAAGTCAGCAGTGTGGCTATAATGGCCTCTTTCTCTGTCTCCTCGAAACCGCGTTTGCATTAAATGTGATTCCTTTCTGCTAATAGTAGATGGTGATAGTAACCTCATGTCCCTCGTTAATCTCATTTCTCTAATTATGGTGATAGTATTTTCACTCACTTGTCTCTTTAGTTCACAACAAACTAAAACAAGGAAAAAGTAGTAATGATGCTCAGTCACTAACCTAATTTAAACAGAAAACTGATATATTTAGCTCTCGAAACTCAGAAATTTATATTTAAAACAAACCGATATTGAAAATGAACCTGCATTTGAAGTATCTCCTTCTTGACCCGTCTCCATCCATACAATCGACTCGTTTCAAACCTAGAAAAATCCCAAACAAAACAGTCTAATTTTTTGATCATATTCCACGAATTCAGAGACAATCAAAAGTGCAGCAAACATTTTTTCCATCGTATTAAGCACGATCTACAAAAGAAATTCAATTCATTAGTAAACTCAATAACATCGTATATGTCCTGGTTTGTTTTGAAGAGCCATGAAAATGTTGACAAATAGAGCTAGTGCACCGTGAATAAAGATAAGATTCAAAATAGCTACGATAAAGTCAGCCATGCGGAGAGCCATGAAAATTCTGTCCTCCAGATTGCAAAGTCATGCAAAAGCAAGGCATCGAAATCAAATTTCCAGCTATTTGAAACCCACAGAATAGATACTAAGTGCTCTCTGTCTTGATAATACTTACAACAGAAGGGCAAATTCCTCCAAGAGCTGTATGCAAGGAAAGTTTTCCAACAGGTATTCCCATTCCTTGTAAAACACAAGGATCTTATAATAAAACAGTGTAGAAAAGGACAACAACATTGTACATCCAATACAAAAAGCACAGGACAGAGAAGATTTGACGTTTACACAAACAGAAGGGAGAAGAATAAGATGTTCCACAACCTGAAGATCCGTCATGGCCATGTACTGCTGCAGGGGTACCTGATAATTCCGCAAATCATCTTTTTGGCCTGCTTATAATATAAATGTATGAGGTAAAACATTGTTATGTTTCACATAATGACAGAAACTACAGAACTTATGGATAGATGACCTGAAGATCTTGGCTAATGACCACCGGAGTAAAAAGCCCAGATAAGTAGTGGGAATCCCTCTCTCTTTCTATGAAAGCGAGACCTTTGTTGAAATGTGGATCACGCAACAATGGATACCCACTGTAGTTAAAAGGAACCAAAACATATTATGTTTCGACTAGAGACAGATGTAACTTCCATGATCCGAGATAACTAGATGGTAAAGAATAACTTACAGCAAATTCTTTTACAGTAACTACATGTTTGAACTTCTCACTTTACTTGAATGCATCAAATTGCTAATCTGGTCAAACACTGCATTCAGAAATTCGCAAGCTAAAGGATAGTCGAATGAACATTCTTTGGAGCCAAAGGAAAAACATTTCGTTGCAACACCAGATTCTGCTTTATGTTGGGCCTAGAAGCTACTACCTATGTCCCTAAATAAAAAGTGGGACAAGCTTTACAGATTTCGATAAGAAGCTAGACTTCAGTAAGAAGAACGATAATATAAAAATGGCAATTACATCAATTGTTTCGGACTAAAGATGCAAATAATGTAAGCCAGGAGTCAAAGTAACTCTATAAAGCAAACCTCAATTTATAGTGAATGAAGCCAACAGGCTCTATCTGATTTAGATATGATGTACCACTTGCACTTTCTCCTCTTGTCCCATAAGATGCAACATATCAATTTATACACATTTCACAAGAAAGCTGAAATAAACATCATAAGAAAGAAAGGCAAAAGAAGCAGATAAGTTAAAAATTGATCCACAAACCAAAACAAGCATTTACACAATGCTAAGATATTTAAATTGAATCATGCCTTGTACAACCTTCAGACATTAAAATTTTAAGCATACTACCTTTTTTGATTAGCAATCAGTACTTAAAAATCAAGAAAGAATATAGAACACAAACAATACCTGGACATAGAAAAAATGGGCCTATTTGTCACTGGCCAAGGAAAATCAACGTCCGTCGACTGCCTTTCATTGATAGTAACTCCATTTTGGAGAGTGCCTTCATAAAAGTTGTTAGCTGGAAACTCTGAAAGTGCAGGATGCATTCGATATTGAACCTGCAATTCTCAGGGAGAACTTAAGACTGTCAAATTTAGCGCTTGGAAGGGAATTTCAGCACAAAAAATCACAATAAAAAGAAGCAATGAAATGACACTTAGGACAAGCAAACAAAACATGTGAGGCAAACAAATTGCTTCAGCTGTTGCGAATGAAGAGCTTCACATCAAACCAATATAAACTTAGAACCATTCCTTTTTAATTTTGGGAAGGGTGTCTATGCAAAACAACAGCTAATCGAGCTTAAAACATGTTGAACTTGGTAGAATAAACTCCAAGGGAAAACATGAGACGGCAAATCGATACAGTTAGAGAAATCACTATTACCTTCAAAGACTGCAATCATGGAGCAAAAGTGGGTGTTCCAGCTTCATTAGTTCTATTTCCAGCCATATTGGACGCTTCATCAACTGATTTATCCAATTCCTTGAAGCTTCGAACTGGAATTAATAGGTTTGAGAGTCTTCTGCAATTTGTCGAACACCTTATATGCATCATCTATTTCTTATCCTCTGAACTAGAAAGAGGAGGAAATTTCACCTTTCATCTGGATCTGAAATCTGAATCAAGAATTATTTGAGAGAAAACATCTTTATCCTTCATAATTTATCCATCAATGGCCACAAAACTGGAGAGTTGAAGAAATCGAACCTGAATTAAGATGAAATCTGCAAGCAGCTTTAACTCACCGCTTGTAAAACAATCCCTCCGATCATGTAAAAACATGGAAAATCAAACTCTTTACACCATCCATCAGGTTCTAGAATCATGGATCTGTGTTTCCCATGAATTTTTGAAGAAGATTCTAGATCAAATAGAGAGGAAAAGGATCGGGAGTAACTGCTCACTGCTGCTTACGGGAAATATCTGGAAATTGGTCAAATAATTGAAAAGCTAACAGAGGAATTTATTTAATTATAAATTTATGATTAAATAATTGATCGAATCGAGTATTAGATGAGTCGAGCTCAATCTTTTTATATGTATGAAAAAATGAATTCCATAAAATAAATCGAGTTTACGAACGGAGTCGAGTTATATATATCAAGTTCTTGATCAGTCGAGTTCGATTTCGTTTGTTTTCCGGTGTTGTTATTTCTTGACGGGTCACAATGAGAGTCTTTAATTTTTGCTTAAATCGGTATATACTTTGTGACAAAATCTTTGTCACACAATTATTAAGGATTATATTTTGTCACCAAAGCTTTATCCCAAAATTTATCACAATGAGTGCATGCGAGGGTTAGACATCCATTGAAGCTATCATGACAAGATTTTTTTTTCCTCACTAATACTACAATTTTCGGTGACAAACAAAGTCATTGTCACTAGAAACAGCCATTTGTGACAAACCTTTTATTAGTCACAGCAGGATTGTCACAAAAAAATTCTTTTTTTTTTAGTGTATATACGGATATACACATAAATTTTAATTCAATAATAATGATAGTAATTTTAAGCTGCTCACTGAATTCCACACCTTCTTCTTCCTCATTCTTGCACATGGATGTAAGAACCATTTTTCCAGAAACAGCCATTTCTTCATTTCTCAATCCCAGAAACAAAGTAATTAAAATCATTTTTGAATTGTTTCGAATACGCAGCATGCACACATGGAGGACTTGAGCTTCTTGCCCAGCATATATACTTCTTGTTTAATTGCTCCCCTGCTTCACTCACTAGCCCTGTCGGAACCTATCCATTATGAACAAACTCGGTGGTCCAGATAGAGTTGTTAACGAGACAGCGGTGGTATATATAGTAGTTGGATTGGATTTGAAAGAAAAAAAAAATTGGCCGGCAAGGTGGGCTTAGCACCTAAAAGAGCAAATGCAAATAGCATTTCTAAACATGGTGAGAAATAGATAGAGTTGTTAACGAGCTAAACTGAGTCAAGTATCTAACGTTTATACTTGTGTTTGTTTAGATCACGAACTTGTTTATGAATGTTCATTTAATGAACAAAAAAAAATTATGTTCAAACTTTGGTTCGATTAGGTCATGAGCTTGTTCACAATCGTTCGGTTCATAGACGAACAAAATATTATGTTTAGTCGGCCCATTTAAGAGACAATTTCGACTCGTTAAACGTATTTTTGCCTTCCAGGTAGAGTTCAACTCATTAATTAAGGTATAAAAAATCAAGTACATATGCATAAATTACAAATTATTAAACAATATTCAAACATCACTATACAAAAAGCCAAAAAAAAAATTGATGAAATTTTATAAATATTATATAAGATTACTCTATAGTATTTATCAGATAATATGACTTATCATCATATCTGTTAAGGTTGTGTTTGATTTATCAATATGAGTAGGTTCGCGAACATAATTGAACGTTCTTGAGTCAAACTCGTGTTCGTTCTATATGAAACAAGCTTATAATTCTATCCAAACTTTATTCGTTAAGCTATACAAAACAAAAGATCACAACACTAACAAGCCGAACTAAACTTATTTGCGAGCAGCTCTAATCATTTAACAGCTTTAGAAACAGAAGTGGCATAGTACGAGATCATCACACGGTACAACTTATTCCATACTGAATAATGAGAGCTATTATTTATTCTTGGCGCACGTTAAAGGCATGCACTACACGGTCTATTGCGATGCCACACTTCGGGTTCAAATTCAACTCTTCACATATCATTGCCATTGAGATGCCTCAAAAGTAGTATGGTATGATGTCTTTAACAATCGTCTTATTCTTTAACAAGGGAAATGAGAACGGAATTAACGCTGCCTTGATCCATATCCATCAATTCGGATATCTTTTCGCGCAATTTGAAGAACAAATCATCCATAATGCTCACACCAAAATGGCTAGCCAAAATTGGTTCACAACAAGCTCTTAGAGAATTTGCTATATAATCACTTTTAAAGTTAAACATGTGACCATTTATCATGTATTCTTTGGTAAATGACATCTTCATTTTGTCAAGGTTTTTTATTTTGAATGAGCCTTCAATTTCAATTGTATCTTGAATTTCTTCTATTGATGGAAAGTATGCTGGTAGATTGAATGTTTCCAATTTATCTTTCTCTATCAATCCCTTCATGTTATAAACAAATTTTAAATTAGTACATAATCACATCAATTAAACATACGGGGCATTTAACAGTTGACCTAACATCGGACCCGTTAAGCATAAGTGGACCAAAAATATCGTATGATAAAAGATAAGTGCTATGTAAAAACGATATGGTGCACTGTAGGTAAGGTATGGGGGTGCTACGGTAGAACATACCTCCTTGACCATGTCATGAATAGTAATTCCTATCAGGTCCAAAACATCAGGACCATCTTCTTCCTCGTTATTCCACATGAATGTAAGAACCATTTTTCCAGAATCAGCCATTTCTTTATTTCTCAATCCCAGAAACAAAGTAAAATCCTTTTTGAATTGTTTCAAATATGCAGCATGTACAATTAGAGGACTTGTACTTTTAGCCCAACATATATTCTTTTTGTTTAATTGCTCCCCTGCTTCACTCACTAGCCCTGTTGGAATCTATTTAGTTATCATGCATGAACAAACACATAAAAAAGTTAATTTACTTTTTATTAATTATTAGTGGAATTTAAACAAGTGAACTCTGCAGCACGCGGCAAAATTGTAAAATTAGTCCTGTAATTACTATATAACCTGAGATAGCCAGTGAAGGCTAAAACAAGAGTGAACAAAATGAATAGATTCCTCAGGAAACAGCCTCCCATAGAAAGATCCTGGCATTGCTGCAACAAAGCATGAAGTTCTCCCTCCATTAATCCCTTTTTGCTGCTCGTAAAACCCGGGCAGCGACTTGAAAATGCCATTAAAATCATTTCCCACAAGATCATTGAGAAAAAACTGAAAATCAGGATGTTCTTGATTGATTTCTTGGCATGTTTTGATGACCTCTGCGATTGCAAGAAACGCGTTTGGACCAGAAGAACATCCCAAATCTGCTACATTTATACACTTTGGAATCTGGTTCTTTGAGTTGCTTAGTAACTCTTCTAAAGCAAATTTCTGAAGAAGAAAAAAAAAAAAAAAATTTTAGAACTAATAATTATTTGCAAGAGAAAACTCTGTGGTAATTAATTAAGAAATAAATCGAAGAGGGAGACCGGTATATTTGAAAATTCAGCATAGCTGATTTTGTGATCTACACCATTCATGTAAAGAAGCTTGTCCACTTCCATTGTTTTTTCTTTCCAGAAAAATTAAAGAAGTAGTTTATTGGGAGGTTGTTGATTAATGGGGTGATCTTCCTGCTTTTATAGTAGTCTTTTAAGGTCACAAAACCTTATATATGCGTGGAAAACCTGATGCGGGAAATTTCGCATAGGAAATGTTAGCTCGCATCAATGGTCTAGGATATGGTCGAAGAGATAAGGTTCCGGAACGCCTCCAAACTTAGATGATTCGTTTAAAGAAAGAGAAAAAAAGAACAGTCTCAAATTGGATACAAAAGTCAATATGCGATTAAAATGAAAAAGATAACATTTTGTTTGCACCTTTCAAAAGATTGACGGGTGCATTGAAAAAAAGAGGGAGTGAGAAAAGGACATATAAGAAGGAAAAAATGGGAATCAGGACAATGAAGATACAAATTGGGTAATAAGGACAATTTCACTGTTCGTTACTCCAAATCAATTGTTCGGTATAGTGGAATTGACCTCAAATCAACTATTACATTCTTCCACAGTTTTGTTGTTTTTGAAGAAAATGACCTCGAAATGACACCAAAATTTTATCAAATGAGATGTCTGAATAAAGATAACGAAAAAGTAAAATAATGATGGAAAAATTGCAATCTTTAGACAATCAAAAGATATATTCAATTTTGTAATTAAAAATGAGAGAATTAAAATTGTAGTAAAATAAATACTTGTCCTTTTTACGTAATAAAAAATTTCAGTGTCATGTTTACATATTTCTAGTTTAGTAGTTTTAATTTGTTCTTTTAAACAATAAAGCCTTGAAAAAAATGCTCAATTATTTTGGATCACTGTTTTGTTAAGATCTAAGACAGGCAAAAATAAGAAGAAAAAAAAAGTTGCGTGGGTGTAATCAATGAGGAAAAGAGTTCAAATCGAACTTGAAGAACAAGCCGGCCCTATGTAGGTTCAAGTAATTAAGTGGTTGTCAAAGTGCATGCCAAATGACGATGCTGGATCTCGTTGGGTATCAATCTGGGCCGTTTAATCTAGTGTAATATGAACGAGGGATGGTTTTTTGGGTGATTTTTAGACTGAGTTTGAGATTTTCTCTCTCAAGTTGCCTACGTATCCTGTTGATTATTCAGGAATCAAGTCTCCGTAATTCCTTAGGAGTGTTTATATAGGGGACGTCTCGTCCAAAGCCTTGTCCTGCAAGGATTCTAATTCTTAGTCCCTAAGGATTATTACGTGTATATCCCTATAATTTAGGAGATAATTATGGATATTTTGAATAATGGATCATAGTCTTAATGACTTGAGATTCTTTCCATGTTTATCCTATTATATAGGAACGTGTTCACATATTACATAAGGGAAGCTATCAACCGTCCCGTGGCAAGCTTCGTGGCCGTCTGAACCCTCTCGGCTCGCCGCTTCTTCGTCACGACCGACCCGTCCCGCGGGGGTCCGCTCGGAAGGGTTCGGACCCGCTTTATAACTTATTGCACGGCACCTGGCCGACCTGCACCGAGCCCCTCTAGGCCGACTCGGCCCGTACTACATAGACCCGAGCTCCCCAGCAACCTAGCCGACATGCGGTGGTGTTTGTTCGGAAGAGCGGGTAAGACCTCCCATCTGGGGTTCAGGTCCTCCCTAGGCATAAAGTGAGGCTCCCGACCCTTAATGTTGCGCTTTCTCTATCTTCATTTATTATTTGATCAATCGGAGACGACACGTGGTGAGGCCGGGTTTGACCCTCGTCATAAGCCCCCTAGATCTGGCTGAACTACTCGTTGTAAGGTCGGATTTGTTAGAGGTGCTGCTCGGCCACTGTCATCTAGATTTGTAGAATTTGTAATGATCCACTCTGCAAGGTGGCAGAGTTACTATTATGATTCTGTCGTACGTGTCCACGTCTTCTGAAGTGGAATGGTATTGGAGAACGTTGTTGCAGCTCCTTGTTTAGTGCCTTTTGCGGCTGCTGCTTCTGCTTCAACGGCTCCTGCCGAACACTCTCAGGTCAATGCTTCTGTGGCGAATCTTACTCACGCCACGTAGTCCGGCGTAATTCAGCCCTTAATGCTTCTTAGGTTCTTGAACTGGTATTTCGTTTATGCTTCGTTGTATTTTTACGAGCCCGACCTGCGTAGATCAGCTCAAGTACCTTTGGGGACTTATGAAGTTTACTTCGCAAAGTTAGCAAGCCTAACATGTGGTGCCTGAAAAATTTATCCGACATGCGGACTTGCGCGAGTCTGACCTGTCGATTGGCTGTTTATGGTTAGTCCGGCATGCGGAGCTCAGCTTTGCAAACGCATTGAGCCCGACATCCAGTGCTCTGAATTTCTGTCCGTCCTGTAGACTGATTTTATGATGAGTCCGACCTGCGGAGATTGGTTTGAGTTCGTCTACGAACTAAGGAATTTTGGTCTACAAACTTTACGGAGGCTGAGTTAGAGATCTCATACTTTTGTCCGTCCTGCTAACTTGGTGAGTCCGATTTTCAAAGCTCAATTCGATGAGTTTGCCCTGCAAACTTTGTTGAGTCCGACCTGCGGAGTTCTGAAAGTTGAAGTCTATCCAGCAGACTTAAGCAAACTTTTCGGGTCCGGCCTGCGGAGCCGAAGCTTTCGAGTCCGTCCTGCGGAGCTCAAACTTTGGAGTCTGTCATGTAGACTTTGGAGAAAAGCTTCCAACTTTTTCCTGTACAATGTTTAATATATGCAAGTTTTTGGAAGGTTCTTGCAAGTTTTAATATATGCAAACTTTTGCAAGTTCTCTTGCCTTAATTTTATTTTCGAAATTACCCGAAGTACTCGATTCGCAAGGTGGGGTGTCTTGCCCCCCGGTATGCCACGCATTAACCGGCATACTTAGTAGTGTGTGTAGTTTTTTTGCCTCGCAATTTACCTACGGGGTTCTCGCGCTTCGATGTCTGCCATGCAATCTTAGGAAGTTTGACTATTGCAAACTTGGCGAGTCGACTTGCGAGCTCGGTTCAAGCGGAGCTCTGTTGGTCAGCCATGCAGACCTAATACTTTTGACTAAGTCCGGCATGCGGAGCTCAGTTAGTTCGTCCTGTGAACTTTAATGAGTTTGTCCTTTGCAAAATTTATTTTAATTCGACTGAGGCCGACCTGCGGACCGCAGCTAGTTCGTCCTGCGAACTTTAATGAGTTTGTCCTTTGCAAACTTTCTGAGCCGGACCTGCAGGCCTCAGTTCAATTAATCTGACCTGCAATTCCTGAACTACAGTGCTCAGTTCAATTTTTCGACTCGTAGTTTAGTTGTCATCTACTGCCGACAAGAAATTTCTCCTTCGGACTCGAGTGGGATTCGAATTCCCTTTCAATTGAACTACCGGTCACGGGTCCAACCCTCATCAATTGCCAGAAAAGAATAAGGAGAGAAGAAGAATATATGCAGAGAAAGAAGATAGTAAGAGCTTACTTGAAGAAATGCGAGAGTCCTGAAGGAAAGATCGGGTCTTCGTTTTTTTGTTTTTTTATTTTAAAAACGAAACCTTTTTATTAAAAGTTAAAAAAAGGTTCGTACATGCCGTATCATGGTCATCTCCTTATACCAAAAGACGTTGACAAAACATGGCCCTGCCTCCTTAAAACCTATGGATGTCAAACCCAGTGTGGGAAAATCCATGTCATAGGAAAGAGTACAACACCCCATGTTTCTAAAAGTTAAATGCTCCCCCCAAAAAATAAGAATACAATTGGACGCGTGGAATAAAAAACTAAAACCGCAGCTTGAGAGTCCTTGGAGTTGTAAATGGTTGAAGTGGCCATCCAACAGCTTGTGGGTTTCCCGGCTTGATCACGGTCCCATGCAAGAAAAAGTAGTAAGTATAACCACCGAGAATATATGTATAAAAGGAGGTCATAAAGGAGCGTTACACCTGTATTGCACCCTTCATAATGGATGAAGGGTGCTTTCAGAGATCCTCGCCAAGATTTAAACCACATTCCAAGAAGCAGTAGCTGATGCTGAGAGGAACCTGGAGATGCGTGCCAATGCCACATGCTGGGTATGATGCGACAACCTGTGATGGAAAGAACCTTGTGCCAATATATAAAATGATGCGAGTGTAAAAGAAAGCAGATATATAACAGATTAGATACAACCTGGTTTGCACCCATCAAAAGATTGATGGGTGCTTCCAGCTGATTATGCGATGTTGCGAGTGCGTCGTATGAACGGGATATCCAATTGATCGGGTCTTCATTTTAATAGTCACTGTGGAAAAGAAGTGAGAGAGCCTAAATGATTAGACATAGTTTATAACCCCCCAGACGTGGAAACGACGTCAGTTATGGTAAAGAGGGAAAAACGCCTCGGTTCCTGGAAAAGTATTTATGCCCTACTTAATAGGTTGCCACCTGGCAGCTAGTAATTTTAAAACGCGAGTTCGGATAAGAATAGCCGAACAGGACAGTCGCAGATCTGACCGGCTAGAAGCATGGTCAGATCTGGGGGGCTTCTGATGATGGCCGACCTGAACTGCGCCACGTCTCATCCATTTAAATCGTATAATAAATGACTGGCCTCTAAAAGTAAGGCATTAAGGGCCAGGGGCCCTAGATACATACCAATGGGTAGGTCCCTTACCCTAGGTGGGAGATCAACAGGAACTCCTCCATCAACCACTGCAGGTCGGCCAAGGTCTAGTGAAGAGGAGCTGCCCCAGTTCGGCCATAGTGGCCTTGGGGGCTCGACGCAGACGTACAGAGCAACCTCGGCTGTTAGTCCACGTGCTGAATAGCTAAAGATAAATATGGAAAGAATCTTGGTCATAAAGACTCTAATCCTGCTTTTTAAATATGTCCATAATTATCCCTGAATTATAAGGATTTGCGTGTATTTATCCTCAGGGAATAAATAATAAAACAATTCCTTGCAGGACAAGGAAAGGGTTAAATCGTCCCCTATATAAATAAACCCTAAGGAACTACGAAAGACTTGATTCCAATTAAGTCATTTGATACGTAGGCAACTCGGGAGACACAACTCACGAGCCCAGTCTAAAATACACAAAACCACTCCCCGTTCTCAATCGTTCCAGAGATTTAGGGTTTTAGATCTTGAATCGTGGTCACATGGAGAAATGCGGCCCGGAATAATTAATAGACGAGATCCAACATCGTCACCAAACACACATAATGATCTGCGAAATTTCATACATACGTTTTATATTTTTGCATTTTTCGAAGTCATTAAGGAAGAGATTAAAAATCAGACTTGGTTCACTGCTTCTGATTCCGTTAGGTGTCAGCCAAACACAAGGAAATAATCGTTGTATGTTGGATAAAGTTTGCGATAACCGTGAGCACATAATCGGCGTAATATCGTCTTAAGGATAGCGTGATACGCTCGATCCCTTCAATACATAAGTTTCCGCATATACTCGATGCGGTTTGTCATTTTTCATTCAAGCAACTTTGATGTTTTCATCATGTGTTTATATTTGTATTATAATTATTTGACAGCGTGCAAAAATCAGATAAGTTGCCATAACGACCCGACCCAAAAGTCCGAACAATTTCATCGTGTCTGAGATTTAAGACAGACGTAGTACTTAAGATTACAACAACATCCATACTACTAGAAGAAACAACACGAATCGAAAATTCCATTATATCTACAACCTCAAGAAAATCCATGATACTTGCACATTACCATAAAAAATCCACGATACTTGCATATTTCCATACAAAATATACATGATACTTACACACAAGGACGGAGGCACATAGGAGTTGGGTAGGGGCTAAGCCCACCCGAAAAGAAAAAAAAATAGACTAAAAAATTTGCGTAGTCCGGTTGAATCCACAAAATTATCTTACCACAGCCCACCCGATAATTTGAAAATTGTCTATTAGCCCACCCGAAAATAAAATCCTGGCTCCGTCCTTGCTTACATATTTCCACGCAAAATACACAATACTTGCACATTCCCATACAAAATACATGTACTTGCACATTTCAATAAACAATCCTTGATTGCACATTCTCATGCAAAATACACGTACTTGCACATTTTCATAAACAATCCTTGATACTTGCACATTTCTCCATTTAACGGCCCCGATTTAAACCCGGCGAATTTTTGCTTTGTCAAAGATGTTGATCATTGCATTATAGCGTGCCCTAATTCAATGATCATCAGGAATTTCCCTCTTCTAAACATTTTTCAAGAAAAGAGGGAGGGTTCCTGAATGGGTAGCACAATTGGTTTTCGGGTGGCAAATTGCACCAAGCAACGCATGATCGAATCCCAGCAACCGCAGTGTAGACACTGAGTCCTAGTCTCCCACCAAAAGAACCGTTGAGTCACCATGATTAATCTCTTCATCATTCTATCGGGTCGGGATGTAGGGACATTGTGGGCGAGGGATATCGTCTTTTATACCAAAGAAAAGAGGGAGGGTTGACTTTATATCTTCATATAGCTCTTAATTTCTTGCATCTTTAAGGTATTTTATATTGTTGCCTTTACTTAGGGTATAGTCTTGTGTAACCCAATTGTGGCTTGGACTAGATGTGTAACGCCCCATTCCCGGACACCGAGTCCTTATCCGGAAAGAGCGCTCGGCACATATATTATCAAATAAATTCAATAATATATGTAAGCCTTATGTCATACATCAGAACCAAACGACACGGAAGATAAAACAACTCAACAACTCGGGGAAACCAAAAGATCGAACACATGGTAATCAATGCTGTAAAAAAAACTAAATCCAATAAAGAGAACTAATCATCCAACATCCAAATCCCAAGGATCTCAAAACAAGCTAAACCAAAAAGAAGGACAACATTGTTCAAACGTGAAACAACTGTTTTAAGAAAGAAACAACTAAAAGAACTAAGTCTTCAAAAGCTTCCTCTCAAACTTCATCATCAAAGAACTCGTCAACCGAAGCAACCTGTTCATCTTCTTTGGGGAAAGGGAAAGACAAACACAACGTAACGGGGTAAGTACAAAAGTACTCGATAACGCGTAGAAGATCGTATAACTATGATCTCATAAAGAAATAAAAGCAACGCCGTCTTTTATTAATTTGTTCCGTTATTAACCCTAGCTAACTATCATATTATGTTCATAGCATAACATGAGGTTCCAAAAGGTATCTAACTTAGCTCAAGTTTGTTACATCATGAATAACAAGGGCACTACGCCTAGTAATAGGATGTACTAGGACAACTGGGTGCAACCTACTTAGAGACATGTTTAGGGTCAAATTGTATGATTTTTAACGATATATTTTCTATCAATTTCCCCCATATATGGATGTTTTCCATAGAAATCGAGCGTTATATTGATATTGAGTAAATGATGTTTTTAAGAGTTAAATTGCAAAACGTAACGAATTATGTGCTTAAATGATGAATTTATATTATTTTGGAATTATGTTACGCTTTGGTATGTTTGATCCTCTTGTAGATACTCATTGATGATGGAAAAGATGATTTTAGAGAGCTAAATTCGAAGTTGGAAAGAGCTAAAGAGATTTATGGAAGATTGGAAGATTAAGGAAAGAAATCCAGTTTGTGATCTTCACTGGATCAAGCGTCCAAAGAAGTGAACTGGCGTCCACTGGAGCGAAATCAGATCAGAGAGTTCAGAAACTTACCGGACGGGCGTCCAGAGGAAGTGGACGGGCGTCCAAGGCTTGAATGATCACCCCATGTGCTTAGCTTGTAAAAAATAAATATCTTGGATATTTTAAGGAATATTCCAAGATATTCCCTTGGATATTTATTTGATCACAAAATAAATATCTTGGATATTTTCTCACCAAACTTGGAGCCCAAGGCCAAGCCAAATAATATGTTTTGAGTCCTAAAAGATGGATTTTTGAGGAAGAGAAGAAGATGCCACGAGTTTACGAGATCAACGGATCAATATTTTCCAACGCACTTCTACCGTAACCTGTTTTCGATGGAAATTTGACCCAACTTAGAGGCATTTTCAGGGGACGAGGTCTTGATGAAAGTTGTAGATACTGAAATGAGCTTTCTAACGCATTTTGAATCACATCAATCGGAGGTATACAACTCAAGTTATGATCTTTCCTTCCAAACAGCTGAAATTTGGACGAATTGGGAGATATTTGGCTCATTTCCTTGCATGTTACCTTCAATGATGGCAAAGATTCCTCCCCAACAAACTCCACATGCTTGTAACTAACTCTTGCATGACTCATCACCCCTACCCACCATCTCCTACCCACCATATCCTAACAAACTAACAAACTCATCATTACATCCTAACAAACTTCTCACCTCCCTCAAATGCTACCTCCCTTATACACCTCCCTCAAATGATACCTCCCTTATACACCTCCCTCAAATGATACCTTCCATATAAACCTCCCATTATATATACACACCTCCATCACCACACAAAAAATACACACTACCATTCACCTAAAAAAAAGAGGCCGCACTTCCGAGGGGTTTCAGGCCGATCACCCGAGCCTTGTGCTCGGGTGATCCGGGTTAGATTAGGATGTCTTTTTCTCGTTTTTTTTTCATCGTTGATGCTTGAAGATCAACCCTTGTATAAACTATGTGGGTTTAATCTCTTTTTAATTTATTCAATCTCTAGTTTATTTTTATGATCTTTAATTTATCTTGTATCTTTCCATGAATTATGATGCTATGTGTGACTAGATCGAGAGATCGGTTACTAATCGTTGTCTAACGTGATGAGAATCGTTGTTAGGCTAGATCACCATAGAAAGATAGGATCTTTAATCGTTAATTCGTGACAAGTTAATCGGTTAATTATCTAGGTTGTTAGATTCTAAAATACGAGAGTTAACTTGAATCTACACCTTCGTTTTGTATGGAATATTGGTCTCAACATTCGGAAGAGGAGAGATCGATAATTGAATTCACTAAGGAATTAGGAATTCATAGCTTGAGAAACGGATTCACTAAGAGATTAGGAATTTGTATCTCATGTAAAGGTGAAACCACAATTTGAACTAAAATCATGAGATGAACTAGGATTGAGATCACTTAGTTTGTATTCTTTTGATCCCCCGTATCTTTAGCTTAGGTCGTTTTTATTGTTCTTAGCTTAGATTTATCTTATTTGTTCTATGTTTGTTTTTCCTTTATTTGTTTTCTTGAGTGATAATTTAGAGGAATTAATAAAATTAGATTCAACGACCCCAATTCCCCGTGGATCGACCCTTTACTCATTACGCTTTACTAGCAATTACCCGATATTCGGTCGGTTAGGAGTTAGTTTGCATATAGGTTAGGGTTTTATAAATTGTTTTTGTTTAGTGATGCAAAATCCTCCGAACAAAATGGCGCCGTTGCCGGGGAATCGGTGTTTTGTTGAATTTAGTTGAGTTAATTTCTCTATTTTGTTACGATTTATTTTCTTTCAATAAAAGTAGCGTTAAACAAATTGAGAGTTTTTATTTTGCCGTGTTTCGATGACCGTTGGGTTAAGAATGTGCAAAAAGTTTTTTACTCGATTTGTGAAACGTGAAGTGTAATCTAATCTTAACCTTGTGTGCTCTATGCTAAAATTTGATGTGGGTCTTTGTGATGTATGATTTGTTTGGGTTGATGATCCGCGTGTTTTTCCCGCATTCGTATACTTCGTTGCAAAAATTCGATGCTTGGACGGGCGTCCAAGTAAGTGAACGCTCGTCCGGCCCCTAACATGCGGGTGAACGAGCGTACGGATTGTTGAACGGCCGTCCCGTGCAAAAAAGTATCAACTCGTTTCGTTCGTTTTCAAGAACCGGACGGGCGTCTGTCTTCACCGAACGCCCGTCCGATCTGTTTTCATGGCAAACGAGCGTACGCCTTGTTGGACGCACGTCCGGGTTCCATAATTTCTCTTAACTTGATTTTTAATGCTTTATTTGACTTGGATACTTTCATACGAGCTTCGTGGCTAATTTCTTTTACGTAGATGTTACGAACGTGCATGTTTACATCTTTCCATCTACGAATCCATGTTAAGTAATTGATTTATTTTTATATACATGATTCATCCAAGCATGTTATAGCTAATGTCGGTTCTCGTATGCTATAAGCTTGTTCTTAGTGTTATTTAGTAGCTAATGTCGGTTTCCGTATGCTACATATCGTTGTGATGAATCTTGTGAGCGTTAAGACTTATGTGCTTTCTTTTTATTTTTGTAACTCATATGGGTAGCTACTTGTCGGTTTTCCGTTGCTACCATCTTTGGCTTATGAGTTATATTTGTTTAGTATAGCTACTTGTTGGTTTTCCATAATGCTATCACCTCTTGACGAGTCTTAAGGCGCGTCTACGGTGCATGTAATGAATAGTATCTTGTCGTTTATCGTAAACTATCATTATTTGGTAGACGTTTATTACATACATGTTTCGTTGCAAATAAATGGGCTAGTTTTCTTTCTTTTATTTTCCGTTATTTTTGCATACCATTTAGATGCATATCACTTAGGTGCATTTCATCTAGTTGCATTTGTTTTTCTATTTTTTTTTCCTTTTATTCTTTTTAGAGTGTAGTTCTTGTCGGTTTCCGTAATACTACCTCGTTTTTTTTTCCATGATGGTTACTGTTGGTTTTCCATATGCCATCATTATTTTATTATTGCATATCATGTAGATTGCATTGTAATATATTTTCATGTAGTTGCACTTAGCCCTACTGTTTTGTAATGTTCCATGTATATGTCCATCCTTATATGAGCTTAATCGAAAAAAATCTCTATGACTTCTTTTCCATGTGTTTTACATGTATAACCCTTTGTTCCCCGAGATGTTTCGTGTTTTTCAAGTGGTGCGGGTACCATTCATCGCTTGTTTTTGTCAAGCTACTTTGGAAGTCGTTCTTTGGAAAAGGACTCCATATGACATCACCATTGTTGTCCTCTTCAGCCACTCTTCGAATCAATACCAAATCAGCTAAGTCCCTAAATTTTTATTTTTGTACAACTTGAGGACAAGTTGCAATCTAAGTGTGGGGGAGGGGAATGATCGATATGTATCTACACTCATTTGCTTTATTCTATGCGAAAATGAGCTAAATTTTCAAAAATTTTTGTTTTGTCCCGAGTGAGCATTGCATGTCTTTATTTGAGTTTTATATCATTGATGCGTTATTTTGCATATTTAGTAAATTTAGTTGTTTCACCCAACACTATTTTTCACATGCCATAGTGAATGATGAGCTATAAAATATAAAGCTATACCCTTTTTGGATTAGTGATTTTTTATTTTCTTATAAGTCGTGTACTTAGTGCTAACGTATATATCGTGAAATTTATAATAGTTTATGTTTAGATCCAGAGTATGATATCTTGTGAATATACGAAGGTTTGAATGTGATAAGTGAAACGTAACTAAAGTCTTTGAAAAAATAATAATAATGAATAAATTGTTTACTTGAGGTGTTATGCTCGGTGGTCATTAGAAAAAAAATAATTTTTACCACTTTGCTAGCCGAAATCTCTAAGTAATCACATAAATAAATGGGTGTGTCGAAAGCTAGTCGATGATTGGAGTGAGGTAGGGCATTATCACGAAATGTCCTATACCACTATGATGACTAAAAGCTCACGACGAGTTAGAAGAAGCTAACCTATGATTTGAGTAAGGTAGGGTGTTATCCCGAAACATCCTATTCTACTATGACGGGAAAGAGCTCATTCTAATGTGCGTATAAAAGTGAAAGAAAAAAAATTAATTAAAGACTTGGTTATCGTTAATCTTATACCTAGTATAAACTAAAAGATATGCTGTAGGGATTATCCTCTGAGTATGTCGAAAAGGTCCTAGATGTATTCTATCATATTTTTCAGGATATATCACGTTTTGTAGGGTACATCTTGTAAGTGTCATGTGTCTCTAGTTGAAGGGGGTATTAGCAAGTTTTGCTTGAATCAATTTCAAGTGTGGATTTAGTGGAAATTTATTATGGCTATGCACACACACTTGGGCGAACCTCTAAACTATTGAATATGTTTTATATTTGCTAAGATGTTTATTTATCTCGAGCTATGTTATTGTTTTGTTTTGCTCGGGACGAGCAAAAAGCTAAGTGTGGGGGTATTGTTTAGGGTCAAATTGTATGATTTTTAACGATATATTTTCTATCAATTTCCCCATATATGGATGTTTTCCATAGAAATCGAGCGTTATATTGAAATATTGAGTAAATGATGTTTTTAAGAGTTAAATTGCAAAACGTAACGAATTATGTGCTTAAATGATGAATTTATATTATTTTGGAATTATGTTACGCTTTGGTATGTTTGATCCTCTTGTAGATACTCATTGATGATGGAAAAGATGATTTTAGAGAGCTAAATTCGAAGTTGGAAAGAGCTAAAGAGATTTATGGAAGATTGGAAGATTAAGGAAAGAAATCCAGTTTGTGATCTTCAGCAGGACTGGCGTCCAAAGAAGTGAACTGGCGTCCACTGGAGCGAAATCAGATCAGAGAGTTCAGAAACTTACCGGACGGGCGTCCAGAGGAAGTGGACGGGCGTCCAAGGCTTGAATGATCACCCAATGTGCTTAGCTTGTAAAAAATAAATATCTTGGATATTTTCTGGGAATATTCCAAGCATATTCCCTTGGATATTTATTTGATCACAAAATAAATATCTTGGATATTTTCTCACCAAACTTGGAGCCCAAGGCCAAGCCAAATAATATGTTTTGAGTCCTAAAAGATGGATTTTTGAGGAAGAGAAGAAGATGCCACGAGTTTACGAGATCAACGGATCAATATTTTCCAACGCACTTCTACCGTAACCTGTTTTCGATGGAAATTTGACCCAACTTAGAGGCATTTTCAGGGGACGAGGTCTTGATGAAAGTTGTAGATACTGAAATGAGCTTTCCAACGCATTTTGAATCACATCAATCGGAGGTCTACAACTCAAGTTATGATTTTTGCTTCCAAACAGCTGAAATTTGGACGAATTGGGAGATATTTGGCTCATTTCCTTGCATGTTACCTTCAATGATGGCAAAGATTCCTCCCCAACAAACTCCACATGCTTGTAACTAACTCTTGCATGACTCATCACCCCTACCCACCATCTCCTACCCACCATATCCTAACAAACTAACAAACTCATCATTACATCCTAACAAACTTCTCACCTCCCTCAAATGCTACCTCCCTTATACACCTCCCTCAAATGATACCTCCCTTATACACCTCCCTCAAATGATACCTTCCATATACACCTCCCATTATATATACACACCTCCATCACCACACAAAAAATACACACTACCATTCACCTAAAAAAAGAGCGGCCGCACTTCACGAGGGGTTTGAGGCCGATCACCCGAGCCTTGTGCTCGGGTGATCCGGGTTAGATTAGGATGTCTTTTTCTCGTTTTTTTTTCATCGTTGATGCTTGAAGATCAACCCTTGTATAAACTATGTGGGTTTAATTTCTTTTTAATTTATTCAATCTCTAGTTTATTTTTATGATCTTTAATTTATCTTGTATCTTTCCATGAATTATGATGCTATGTGTGACTAGATCGAGAGATCGGTTACTAATCGTTGTCTAACGTGATGAGAATCGTTGTTAGGCTAGATCACCATAGAAAGATAGGATCTTTAATCGTTAATTCGTGACAAGTTAATCGGTTAATTATCTAGGTTGTTAGATTCTAAAATACGAGAGTTAACTTGAATCTACACCTTCGTTTTGTATGGAATATTGGTCTCAACATTCGGAAGAGGAGAGATCGATAATTGAATTCACTAAGGAATTAGGAATTCATAGCTTGAGAAACGGATTCACTAAGAGATTAGGAATTTGTATCTCGTGTAAAGGTGAAACCACAATTTGAACTAAAATCATGAGATGAACTAGGATTGAGATCACTTAGTTTGTATTACTGTTTGATCCCGTATATCTTTAGCTTAGGTCGTTTTTATTGTTCTTAGCTTAGATTTATCTTATTTGTTCTATGTTTGTTTTTCCTTTATTTGTTTTCTTGAGTGATAATTTAGAGGAATTAATAAAATTAGATTCAACGGCCCGATTCCCTGTGGATCGACCCGCTTACTCATTACGCTTTACTAGCAATTACCCGATATTCGGTCGGTTAGGAGTT
Source organism: Gentiana straminea (assembly GCA_036785695.1). NCBI lineage: Eukaryota > Viridiplantae > Streptophyta > Magnoliopsida > Gentianales > Gentianaceae > Gentiana > Gentiana straminea. The sequence continues at coordinate 88,689 of JAVUPR010000270.1, read as the reverse complement.
AGTTTGCATATAGGTTAGGGTTTTATAAATTGTTTTTGTTTAGTGATGCAAAATCCTCCGAACAAAATGGCGCCGTTGCCGGGGAATCGGTGTTTTGTTGAATTTAGTTGAGTTAATTTCTCTATTTTGTTACGATTTATTTTCTTTCAATAAAAGTAGCGTTAAACAAATTGAGAGTTTTTATTTTTGCCGTGTTTCGATGACCGTTGGGTTAAGAATGTGCAAAAAGTTTTTTACTCGATTTGTGAAACGTGAAGTGTAATCTAATCTTAACCTTGTGTGCTCATGCTAAAATTTGATGTGGGCTCTTGTGATGTATGATTTGTTTGGGTTGATGATCTGTTGTGTTTTTCACCGCATTACGTACTTCATTGCAAAATTCGATGCTTGGACGGGCGTCCAAGTAAGTGAACGCTCGTCCGGCCCCCAACATGCGGGTGAACGAGCGTACGGATTGTTGAACGGCCGTCTGTGCAAAAAAGTATCAACTACGTTACATTCGTTTTCAAGAACCGGACGGGCGTCTGTCTTCACGAACGCCCGTCCGATCTGTTTTCATGGCAAACGAGCGTACGCCTTGTTGGACGCACGTCCGGGTTCCATAATTTCTCTTAACTTGATTTTTAATGCTTTATTTGACTTGGATACTTTCATACGAGCTTCGTGGCTAATTTCTTTTACGTAGATGTTACGAACGTGCATGTTTACATCTTTCCATCTACGAATCCATGTTAAGTAATTGATTTATTTTTATATACATGATTCATCCATGCATGTTATAGCTAATGTCGGTTCTCGTATGCTATAAGCGTGTTCTTAGTGTTATTTAGTAGCTAATGTCGGTTTCCGTATGCTACATATCGTTGTGATGAATCTTGTGAGCGTTAAGACTTATGTGCTTTCTTTTTATTTTTGTAACTCATATGGGTAGCTACTTGTCGGTTTTCCGTTGCTACCATCTTTGGCTTATGAGTTATATTTGTTTAGTATAGCTACTTGTTGGTTTTCCATAATGCTATCACCTCTTGTGAGTCTTAAGGCGCGTACACCTTTATGTAATGAATAGTACTTGTCGTTTATCGTAAACTATCATTATTTGGTAGACGTTTATTACATACATGTTTCGTTGCAAATAAATGGGCTAGTTTTCTTTCTTTTATTTTCCGTTATTTTTGCATACCATTTAGATGCATATCACTTAGGTGCATTTCATCTAGTTGCATTTGTTTTTCTATTTTTTTTTCCTTTTATTCTTTTTAGAGTGTAGTTCTTGTCGGTTTCCGTAATACTACCTCGTTTTTTTTTCCATGATGGTTCTTGTTGGTTTTCCATATGCCATCATTATATATTTTATTATTGCATATCATGTAGATTGCATTGTAATATATTTTCATGTAGTTGCACTTAGCCTACTTGTTTTGTAATGTTCCATGTATATGTCCATCCTTATATGAGCTTAATCGAAAAAAATCTCTATGACTTCTTTTCCATGTGTTTTACATGTATAACCCTTTGTTCCCCGAGATGTTTGTGTTTTTCAAGTGGTGCGGTACCATTCATCGTTGTTTTTTTGTCAAGCTACTTTGGAAGTCGTTCTTTGGAAAAGGACTCCATATGACATCACCATTGTTGTCCTCTTGACCACTCTTCGAATCAATACCAAATCAGCTAAGTCCCTAAATTTTTATTTTTGTACAACTTGAGGACAAGTTGCAATCTAAGTGTGGGGGAGGGGAATGATCGATATGTATCTACACTCATTTGCTTTATTCTATGCGAAAATGAGCTAAATTTTCAAAAAAATTTTTGTTTTGTCCCGAGTGAGCATTGCATGTCTTTATTTGAGTTTTATATCATTGATGCGTTATTTTGCATATTTAGTAAATTTAGTTGTTTCACCCAACACTATTTTTCACATGCCATAGTGAATGATGAGCTATAAAATATAAAGCTATACCACTTTTTGGATTAGTGATTTTTGATTTTCTTATAAGTCGTGTACTTAGTGCTAACGTATATATCGTGAGATTTATAATAGTTTATGTTTAGATCAGTATGATATCTTGTGAATATACGAAGGTTTGAATGTGATAAGTGAAACGTAACTAAAGTCTTTGAAAAAATAATAATAATGAATAAATTGTTTACTTGAGGTGTTATGCTCAGTGGTCATTAGAAAAAAAATAATTTTTACCACTGCTAGCCAGAAATCTCTAAGTAATCACATAAATAAATGGGTGTGTCGAAAGCTAGTCGATGATTGGAGTGAGGTAGGGCATTATCACGAAATGTCCTATACCACTATGATGACTAAAAGCTCACGACGAGTTAGAAGAAGCTAACCTATGATTTGAGTAAGGTAGGGTGTTATCCCGAAACATCCTATTCTACTATGACGGGAAAGAGCTCATTCTAATGTGCGTATAAAAGTGAAAGAAAAAAAATTAATTAAAGACTTGGTTATCGTTAATCTTATACCTAGTATAAACTAAAAGATATGCTGTAGGGATTATCCTCTGAGTATGTCGAAAAGGTCCTAGATGTATTCTATCATATTTTTCAGGATATATCACGTTTTGTAGGGTACATCTTGTAAGTGTCATTTGTCTCTAGTTGAAGGGGGTATTAGCAAGTTTTGCTTGAATCAATTTCAAGTGTGGATTTAGTGGAAATTTATTATGGCTATGCACACACACTTGGGCGAACCTATAAACTATTGAATATGTTTTATATTTGCTAAGATGTTTATTTATCTCAAGCTATGTTATTGTTTTGTTTTGCTCGGGACGAGCAAAAAGCTAAGTGTGGGGGTATTGTTTAGGGTCAAATTGTATGATTTTTAACGATATATTTTCTATCAATTTCCCCCATATATGGATGTTTTCCATAGAAATCGAGCGTTATATTGAAATATTGAGTAAATGATGTTTTTAAGAGTTAAATTGCAAAACGTAACGAATTATGTGCTTAAATGATGAATTTATATTATTTTGGAATTATGTTACGCTTTGGTATGTTTGATCCTCTTGTAGATACTCATTGATGATGGAAAAGATGATTTTAGAGAGCTAAATTCGAAGTTGGAAAGAGCTAAAGAGATTTATGGAAGATTGGAAGATTAAGGAAAGAAATCAAGTTTGTGATCTTCGGTTTGGACGGCGTCAAAAAGTGAGCGCGTCCACGGGAGCGAAATCGGATCGGAGAGTTCGAAACTTACCGGACGGGCGTCCGAGAGGAAGTGGACGGGCGTCCAAGGCTTGAATGATCACCCCATGTGCTTAGCTTGTAAAAAATAAATATCTTGGATATTTTACGGGAATATTCGGCGTATTCCTTGGATATTTATTTGATCACAAAATAAATATCTTGGATATTTTCTCACCAAACTTGGAGCCCAAGGCCAAGCCAAATAATATGTTTTGAGTCCTAAAAGATGGATTTTTGAGGAAGAGAAGAAGATGCCACGAGTTTACGAGATCGACGGATCAATATTTTCCAACGCACTTCTACCGTAACCTGTTTTCGATGGAAATTTGACCCAACTTAGAGGCATTTTCAGGGGACGAGGTCTTGATGAAAGTTGTAGATACTGAAATGAGCTTTCCAACGCATTTTGAATCACGTCAATCGGAGGTCTACAACTCAAGTTATGATTTTTGCTTCCAAACAGCTGAAATTTGGACGAATTGGGAGATATTTGGCTCATTTCCTTGCATGTTACCTTCAATGATGGCAAAGATTCCTCCCCAACAAACTCCACATGCTTGTAACTAACTCTTGCATGACTCATCACCCCTACCCACCATCTCCTACCCACCATATCCTAACAAACTAACAAACTCATCATTACATCCTAACAAACTTCTCACCTCCCTCAAATGCTACCTCCCTTATACACCTCCCTCAAATGATACCTCCCTTATACACCTCCCTCAAATGATACCTTCCATATACACCTCCCATTATATATACACACCTCCATCACCACACAAAAAATACACACTACCATTCACCTAAAAAAAGAGGCAGCCGCACTTCTGAGGGGTTTCAAGGCCGATCACCCGAGCCTTGTGCTCGGGTGATCCGGTTAGATTAGGATGTCTTTTTCTCGTTTTTTTTTCATCGTTGATGCTTGAAGATCAACCCTTGTATAAACTATGTGAGTTTAATCTCTTTTTAATTTATTCAATCTCTAGTTTATTTTTATGATCTTTAATTTATCTTGTATCTTTCCATGAATTATGATGCTATGTGTGACTAGATCGAGAGATCGGTTACTAATCGTTGTCTAACGTGATGAGAATCGTTGTTAGGCTAGATCACCATAGAAAGATAGGATCTTTAATCGTTAATTCGTGACAAGTTAATCGGTTAATTATCTAGGTTGTTAGATTAAAAATACGAGAGTTAACTTGAATCTACACCTTCGTTTTGTATGGAATATTGGTCTCAACATTCGGAAGAGGAGAGATCGATAATTGAATTCACTAAGGAATTAGGAATTCATAGCTTGAGAAACGGATTCACTAAGAGATTAGGAATTTGTATCTCGTGTAAAGGTGAAACCACAATTTGAATTAAAATCATGAGATGAACTAGGATTGAGATCACTTAGTTTGTATTACGTTTGATCCCGTGTATCTTTAGCTTAGGTCGTTTTTATTGTTCTTAGCTTAGATTTATCTTATTTGTTCTATGTTTGTTTTTCCTTTATTTGTTTTCTTGAGTGATAATTTAGAGGAATTAATAAAATTAGATTCAACGACCCAATTCCCTGTGGATCGACCCTTTTCATTACGCTTTACTAGCAATTACCCGATATTCGGTCGGTTAGGAGTTAGTTTGCATATAGGTTAGGGTTTTATAAATTGTTTTTGTTTAGTGATGCAAAATCCTCCGAACAAAATGGCGCCGTTGCCGGGGAATCGGTGTTTTGTTGAATTTAGTTGAGTTAATTTCTCTATTTTGTTACGATTTATTTTCTTTCAATAAAAGTAGCGTTAAACAAATTGAGAGTTTTTATTTTTGCCGTGTTTCGATGACCGTTGGGTTAAGAATGTGCAAAAAGTTTTTTACTCGATTTGTGAAACGTGAAGTGTAATCTAATCTTAACCTTGTGTGCTCATGCTAAAATTTGATGTAGGTCTTGTGATGTATGATTTGTTTGGGTTGATGATCTGCTGTGTTTTTCCGCATTACGTATTGTTGCAAAATTCGATGCTTGGACGGGCGTCCAAGTAAGTGAACGCTCGTCCGGCCCACAACATGCGGGTGAACGAGCGTACGGATTGTTGAACGGCCGTCTGTGCAAAAAAGTATCAACTACGTTACGTTACTGTTTTCAAGAACCGGACGGGCGTCTGTCTTCACTTTGAACGCCCGTCCGATCTGTTTTCATGGCAAACGAGCGTACGCCTTGTTGGACGCACGTCCGGGTTCCATAATTTCTCTTAACTTGATTTTTAATGCTTTATTTGACTTGGATACTTTCATACGAGCTTCGTGGCTAATTTCTTTTACGTAGATGTTACGAACGTGCATGTTTACATCTTTCCATCTACGAATCCATGTTAAGTAATTGATTTATTTTTATATACATGATTCATCCATGCATGTTATAGCTAATGTCGGTTCTCGTATGCTATAAGCTCGTTCTTAGTGTTATTTAGTAGCTAATGTCGGTTTCCGTATGCTACATATCGTTGTGATGAATCTTGTGAGCGTTAAGACTTATGTGCTTTCTTTTTATTTTTGTAACTCATATGGGTAGCTACTTGTCGGTTTTCCGTTGCTACCATCTTTGGCTTATGAGTTATATTTGTTTAGTATAGCTACTTGTTGGTTTTCCATAATGCTATCACCTCTTGACGAGTCTTAAGGCGCGTCTACACTTTTGCATGTAATGAATAGTACTGTCGTTTATCGTAAACTATCATTATTTGGTAGACGTTTATTACATACATGTTTCGTTGCAAATAAATGGGCTAGTTTTCTTTCTTTTATTTTCCGTTATTTTTGCATACCATTTAGATGCATATCACTTAGGTGCATTTCATCTAGTTGCATTTGTTTTTCTATTTTTTTTCTTTTATTCTTTTTAGAGTGTAGTTACTGTCGGTTTCCGTAATACTACCTCGTTTTTTTTCCATGATGGTTCTTGTTGGTTTTCCATATGCCATCATTATTTTATTATTGCATATCATGTAGATTGCATTGTAATATATTTTCATGTAGTTGCACTTAGCCCTACTTGTTTTGTAATGTTCCATGTATATGTCCATCCTTATATGAGCTTAATCGAAAAAAATCTCTATGACTTCTTTTCCATGTGTTTTACATGTATAACCCTTTGTTCCCCGAGATGTTTCGTGTTTTTCAAGTGGTGCGGTACCATTCATCGTTGTTTTTGTCAAGCTACTTTGGAAGTCGTTCTTTGGAAAAGGACTCCATATGACATCACCATTGTTGTCCTCTTCAGCCACTCTTCGAATCAATACCAAATCAGCTAAGTCCCTAAATTTTTATTTCTGTACAACTTGAGGACAAGTTGCAATCTAAGTGTGGGGGAGGGGAATGATCGATATGTATCTACACTCATTTGCTTTATTCTATGCGAAAATGAGCTAAATTTTCAAAATTTTTTGTTTTGTCCCGAGTGAGCATTGCATGTCTTTATTTGAGTTTTATATCATTGATGCGTTATTTTGCATATTTAGTAAATTTAGTTGTTTCACCCAACACTATTTTTCACATGCCATAGTGAATGATGAGCTATAAAATATAAAGCTATACCCTTTTTGGATTAGTGATTTTTGATTTTCTTATAAGTCGTGTACTTAGTGCTAACGTATATATCGTGAGATTTATAATAGTTTATGTTTAGATCCGCAGTATGATATCTTGTGAATATCCGAAGGTTTGAATGTGATAAGTGAAACGTAACTAAAGTCTTTGAAAAAATAATAATAATGAATAAATTGTTTACTTGAGGTGTTATGCTCGGTGGTCATTAGAAAAAAAATAATTTTTACCACTTTAACTAGCCGTAAATCTCTAAGTAATCACATAAATAAATGGGTGTGTCGAAAGCTAGTCGATGATTGGAGTGAGGTAGGGCATTATCACGAAATGTCCTATACCACTATGATGACTAAAAGCTCACGACGAGTTAGAAGAAGCTAACCTATGATTTGAGTAAGGTAGGGTGTTATCCCGAAACATCCTATTCTACTATGACGGGAAAGAGCTCATTCTAATGTGCGTATAAAAGTGAAAGAAAAAAATTAATTAAAGACTTGGTTATCGTTAATCTTATACCTAGTATAAACTAAAAGATATGCTGTAGGGATTATCCTCTGAGTATGTCGAAAAGGTCCTAGATGTATTCTATCATATTTTTCAGGATATATCACGTTTTGTAGGGTACATCTTGTAAGTGTCATTTGTCTCTAGTTGAAGGGGGTATTAGCAAGTTTTGCTTGAATCAATTTCAAGTGTGGATTTAGTGGAAATTTATTATGGCTATGCACACACACTTGGGCGAACCTCTAAACTATTGAATATGTTTTATATTTGCTAAGATGTTTATTTATCTCGAGCTATGTTATTGTTTTGTTTTGCTCGGGACGAGCAAAAAGCTAAGTGTGGGGGTATTGTTTAGGGTCAAATTGTATGATTTTTAACGATATATTTTCTATCAATTTCCCCCATATATGGATGTTTTCCATAGAAATCGAGCGTTATATTGAAATATTGAGTAAATGATGTTTTTAAGAGTTAAATTGCAAAACGTAACGAATTATGTGCTTAAATGATGAATTTATATTATTTTGGAATTATGTTACGCTTTGGTATGTTTGATCCTCTTGTAGATACTCATTGATGATGGAAAAGATGATTTTAGAGAGCTAAATTCGAAGTTGGAAAGAGCTAAAGAGATTTATGGAAGATTGGAAGATTAAGGAAAGAAATCAAGATTGTGATCTTCAGCTGGACTGGCGTCCAAAGAAGTGAACTGGCGTCCACTGGAGCGAAATCAGATCAGAGAGTTCAGAAACTTACCGGACGGGCGTCCAGAGGAAGTGGACGGGCGTCCAAGGCTTGAATGATCACCCCATGTGCTTAGCTTGTAAAAAATAAATATCTTGGATATTTTCTGGGAATATTCCAAGCATATTCCCTTGGATATTTATTTGATCACAAAATAAATATCTTGGATATTTTCTCACCAAACTTGGAGCCCAAGGCCAAGCCAAATAATATGTTTTGAGTCCTAAAAGATGGATTTTTGAGGAAGAGAAGAAGATGCCACGAGTTTACGAGATCAACGGATCAATATTTTCCAACGCACTTCTACCGTAACCTGTTTTCGATGGAAATTTGACCCAACTTAGAGGCATTTTCAGGGGACGAGGTCTTGATGAAAGTTGTAGATACTGAAATGAGCTTTCCAACGCATTTTGAATCACATCAATCGGAGGTCTACAACTCAAGTTATGATTTTTGCTTCCAAACAGCTGAAATTTGGACGAATTGGGAGATATTTGGCTCATTTCCTTGCATGTTACCTTCAATGATGGCAAAGATTCCTCCCCAACAAACTCCACATGCTTGTAACTAACTCTTGCATGACTCATCACCCCTACCCACCATCTCCTACCCACCATATCCTAACAAACTAACAAACTCATCATTACATCCTAACAAACTTCTCACCTCCCTCAAATGCTACCTCCCTTATACACCTCCCTCAAATGATACCTCCCTTATACACCTCCCTCAAATGATACCTTCCATATACACCTCCCATTATATATACACACCTCCATCACCACACAAAAAAGACACACTACCATTCACCTAAAAAAAGAGGCAGCCGCACTTCTGAGGGGCTTCAAGGCCGATCACCCGAGCCTTGTGCTCGGGTGATCCGGGTTAGATTAGGATGTCTTTTTCTCGTTTTTTTTTCATTGTTGATGCTTGAAGATCAACCCTTGTATAAACTATGTGAGTTTAATCTCTTTTTAATTTATTCAATCTCTAGTTTATTTTTATGATCTTTAATTTATCTTGTATCTTTCCATGAATTATGATGCTATGTGTGACTAGATCGAGAGATCGGTTACTAATCGTTGTCTAACGTGATGAGAATCGTTGTTAGGCTAGATCACCATAGAAAGATAGGATCTTTAATCGTTAATTCGTGACAAGTTAATCGGTTAATTATCTAGGTTGTTAGATTCTAAAATACGAGAGTTAACTTGAATCTACACCTTCGTTTTGTATGGAATATTGGTCTCAACATTCGGAAGAGGAGAGATCGATAATTGAATTCACTAAGGAATTAGGAATTCATAGCTTGAGAAACGGATTCACTAAGAGATTAGGAATTTGTATCTCGTGTAAAGGTGAAACCACAATTTGAATTAAAATCATGAGATGAACTAGCTTTGAGATCACTTAGTTTGTATTCTGTTTGATCCCATGTATCTTTTAGCTTAGATTTATCTTATTTGTTCTATGTTTGTTTTTCCTTTATTTGTTTTCTTGAGTGATAATTTAGAGGAATTAATAAAATTAGATTCAACGACCCAATTCCCTGGATCGACCCCTTACTCATTACGCTTTACTAGCAATTACCCGATATTCGGTCGGTTAGGAGTTAGTTTGCATATAGGTTAGGGTTTTATAAATTGTTTTTGTTTAGTGATGCAAAATCCTCCGAACAAAATGGCGCCGTTGCCGGGGAATCGGTGTTTTGTTGAATTTAGTTGAGTTAATTTCTCTATTTTGTTACGATTTATTTTCTTTCAATAAAAGTAGCGTTAACGAATTGAGAGTTTTTATTTTTGCCGTGTTTCGATGACCGTTGGGTTAAGAATGTGCAAAAAGTTTTTTACTCGATTTGTGAAACGTGAAGTGTAATCTAATCTTAACCTTGTGTGCTCTATGCTAAAATTTGATGTGGCTGCTGTGATGTATGATTTGTTTGGGTTGATGATCTGCTGTGTTTTTCCTGCATTCTGTACTTCTGTTGCAAAAATTCGATGCTTGGACGGTCGTCCAAGTAAGTGAACGCTCGTCCAGCCCCTAACATGCAGGTGAACGAGCGTCTGGATTGTTGAACGGCCGTCCTGTGCAAAAAAGTATCAACTCTGTTCTGTTCTGTTTTCAAGAACCAGACGGGCGTCTGTCTTCACTGAACGCCCGTCCGATCTGTTTTCATGGCAAACGAGCGTCTGCCTTGTTGGACGCACGTCCAGGTTCCATAATTTCTCTTAACTTGATTTTTAATGCTTTATTTGACTTGGATACTTTCATACGAGCTTCTGTGGCTAATTTCTTTTACGTAGATGTTCTGAACGTGCATGTTTACATCTTTCCATCTACGAATCCATGTTAAGTAATTGATTTATTTTTATATACATGATTCATCCAAGCATGTTATAGCTAATGTCGGTTCTCGTATGCTATAATCGTTCTTAGTGTTATTTAGTAGCTAATGTCGGTTTCCGTATGCTACATATCGTTGTGATGAATCTTGTGAGCGTTAAGACTTATGTGCTTTCTTTTTATTTTTGTAACTCATATGGGTAGCTACCGTCGGTTTTCCGTTGCTACCATCTTTGGCTTATGAGTTATATTTGTTTAGTATAGCTACCGTTGGTTTTCCATAATGCTATCACCTCTTGACGAGTCTTAAGGCGCGTCTACACCGCATGTAATGAATAGTATCTTGTCGTTTATCGTAAACTATCATTATTTGGTAGACGTTTATTACATACATGTTTCGTTGCAAATAAATGGGCTAGTTTTCTTTCTTTTATTTTCCGTTATTTTTGCATACCATTTAGATGCATATCACTTAGGTGCATTTCATCTAGTTGCATTTGTTTTTCTATTTTTTTTTCCTTTTATTCTTTTTAGAGTGTAGTTACTGTCGGTTTCCGTAATACTACCTTGTTTTTTTTTCCATGATGGTTACTGTTGGTTTTCCATATGCCATCATTATTTTATTATTGCATATCATGTAGATTGCATTGTAATATATTTTCATGTAGTTGCACTTAGCCCTACTGTTTTGTAATGTTCCATGTATATGTCCATCCTTATATGAGCTTAATCTGAAAAAAATCTCTATGACTTCTTTTCCATGTGTTTTACATGTATAACCCTTTGTTCCCCGAGATGTTTCTGTGTTTTTCAAGTGGTGCAGGTACCATTCATCGCTGTTTTTGTCAAGCTACTTTGGAAGTCGTTGCTGGAAAAGGACTCCATATGACATCACCATTGTTGTCCTCTTCAGCCACTCTTCGAATCAATACCAAATCAGCTAAGTCCCTAAATTTTTATTTTTGTACAACTTGAGGACAAGTTGCAATCTAAGTGTGGGGGAGGGGAATGATCGATATGTATCTACACTCATTTGCTTTATTCTATGCGAAAATGAGCTAAATTTTCAAAAAATTTTGTTTTGTCCCGAGTGAGCATTGCATGTCTTTATTTGAGTTTTATATCATTGATGCGTTATTTTGCATATTTAGTAAATTTAGTTGTTTCACCCAACACTATTTTTCACATGCCATAGTGAATGATGAGCTATAAAATATAAAGCTATACCCTTTTTGGATTAGTGATTTTTGATTTTCTTATAAGTCGTGTACTTAGTGCTAACGTATATATCGTGAGATTTATAATAGTTTATGTTTAGATCCAGAGTATGATATACTGTGAATATCTCGAAGGTTTGAATGTGATAAGTGAAACGTAACTAAAGTCTTTGAAAAAATAATAATAATGAATAAATTGTTTACTTGAGGTGTTATGCTCAGTGGTCATTAGAAAAAAAATAATTTTTACCACTGCTAGCCAGAAATCTCTAAGTAATCACATAAATAAATGGGTGTGTCGAAAGCTAGTCGATGATTGGAGTGAGGTAGGGCATTATCACGAAATGTCCTATACCACTATGATGACTAAAAGCTCACGACGCTTAGAAGAAGCTAACCTATGATTTGAGTAAGGTAGGGTGTTACCCCGAAACATCCTATTCTACTATGACGGGAAAGAGCTCATTCTAATGTGCGTATAAAAGTGAAAGAAAAAAAATTAATTAAAGACTTGGTTATCGTTAATCTTATACCTAGTATAAACTAAAAGATATGCCTTGTAGGATTATCCTCTCGAGTATGTCGAAAAGGTCCTAGATGTATTCTATCATATTTTTCAGATATATCACGTTTTGTAGGGTACATCTTGTAAGTGTCATGTGTCTCTAGTTGAAGGGGGTATTAGCAAGTTTTGCTTGAATCAATTTCAAGTGTGGATTTAGTGGAAATTTATTATGGCTATGCACACACACTTGGGCGAACCTCTAAACTATTGAATATGTTTTATATTTGCTAAGATGTTTATTTATCTCGAGCTATGTTATTGTTTTGTTTTGCTCGGGACGAGCAAAAAGCTAAGTGTGGGGGTATTGTTTAGGGTCAAATTGTATGATTTTTAACGATATATTTTCTATCAATTTCCCCATATATGGATGTTTTCCATAGAAATCGAGCGTTATATTGAAATATTGAGTAAATGATGTTTTTAAGAGTTAAATTGCAAAACGTAACGAATTATGTGCTTAAATGATGAATTTATATTATTTTGGAATTATGTTACGCTTTGGTATGTTTGATCCTCTTGTAGATACTCATTGATGATGGAAAAGATGATTTTAGAGAGCTAAATTCGAAGTTGGAAAGAGCTAAAGAGATTTATGGAAGATTGGAAGATTAAGGAAAGAAATCCGGTTTGTGATCTTCAATGGATCAAGGCGTCCAAAGAAGTGAACCGGCGTCCACCGGAGCGAAATCGATCGTAGAGTTCGAAAACTTACCGGACGGGCGTCCGTAGGAAGTGGACGGGCGTCCAAGGCTTGAATGATCACCCCATGTGCTTAGCTTGTAAAAAATAAATATCTTGGATATTTTCTCGGGAATATTCCAAAGATATTCCTGGATATTTATTTGATCACAAAATAAATATCTTGGATATTTTCTCACCAAACTTGGAGCCCAAGGCCAAGCCAAATAATATGTTTTGAGTCCTAAAAGATGGATTTTTGAGGAAGAGAAGAAGATGCCACGAGTTTACGAGATCAACGGATCAATATTTTCCAACGCACTTCTACCGTAACCTGTATTCGATGGAAATTTGACCCAACTTAGAGGCATTTTCAGGGGACGAGGTCTTGATGAAAGTTGTAGATACTGAAATGAGCTTTCCAACGCCTTTTGAATCACATCAATCGGAGGTCTACAACTCAAGTTATGATTTTTGCTTCCAAACAGCTGAAATTTGGACGAATTGGGAGATATTTGGCTCATTTCCTTGCATGTTACCTTCAATGATGGCAAAGATTCCTCCCCAACAAACTCCACATGCTTGTAACTAACTCTTGCATGACTCATCACCCCTACCCACCATCTCCTACCCACCATATCCTAACAAACTAACAAACTCATCATTACATCCTAACAAACTTCTCACCTCCCTCAAATGCTACCTCCCTTATACACCTCCCTCAAATGATACCTCCCTTATACACCTCCCTCAAATGATACCTTCCATATACACCTCCCATTATATATACACACCTCCATCACCACACAAAAAATACACACTACCATTCACCTAAAAAAAGAGGCAGCCGCACTTCTGAGGGGTTTCAAGGCCGATCACCCGAGCCTTGTGCTCGGGTGATCCGGGTTAGATTAGGATGTCTTTTTCTCGTTTTTTTTTCATCGTTGATGCTTGAAGATCAACCCTTGTATAAACTATGTGGGTTTAATCTCTTTTTAATTTATTCAATCTCTAGTTTATTTTTATGATCTTTAATTTATCTTGTATCTTTCCATGAATTATGATGCTATGTGTGACTAGATCGAGAGATCGGTTACTAATCGTTGTCTAACGTGATGAGAATCGTTGTTAGGCTAGATCACCATAGAAAGATAGGATCTTTAATCGTTAATTCGTGACAAGTTAATCGGTTAATTATCTAGGTTGTTAGATTCTAAAATACGAGAGTTAACTTGAATCTACACCTTCGTTTTGTATGGAATATTGGTCTCAACATTCGGAAGAGGAGAGATCGATAATTGAATTCACTAAGGAATTAGGAATTCATAGCTTGAGAAACGGATTCACTAAGAGATTAGGAATTTGTATCTCGTGTAAAGGTGAAACCACAATTTGAACTAAAATCATGAGATGAACTAGGATTGAGATCACTTAGTTTGTATTCTGTTTGATCCCCTGTATCTTTAGCTTAGGTCGTTTTTATTGTTCTTAGCTTAAATTTATCTTATTTGTTCTATGTTTGTTTTTCCTTTATTTGTTTTCTTGAGTGATAATTTAGAGGAATTAATAAAATTAGATTCAACAACCCAATTCCCCGTGGATCGACCCTTTACTCATTACGCTTTACTAGCAATTACCCGATATTCGGTCGGTTAGGAGTTAGTTTGCATATAGGTTAGGGTTTTATAAATTGTTATTGTTTAGTGATGCAAAATCCTCCGAACAAGACACGCTCTAGTAGCCCCGGGAATATCTGAGTCCCGATAGTGTGATAACCGGCAGAATGTACCAGACGCTTTATCTAGCCAATCGATTGACCGGCGTGGGTACAGTCTACTTTGTCTGGTCAGAGAACACATCGCGATATTGTACTATGCCTTACCAAGCATTGCATGATGTTTAAGATTATTAATCTAGCACATACGTTTGATTAGATGTTTATCTAGCCACCTAAGTGTTTTCAAGTAAGCTCCCTCACATCTCCTACTCTCGTACTTAGACCACTTAGACACGGACAAGCCCTACAGCATTACACGGACATCGATAAACTCTAGCTTATCGAAGCACAAGGCAAATCCAAAGCTTTCGACGGTCCCACACTTCGTCTTTTTAGGGAATCCATGTGGTGCCGGAACTAAACGCATCAAAAGCTAATTCGAGCTTTGTCACATAAGGTTAAGCAAGAAATATGCTACTATAAAGCTTGAAACACATCAAAGAAAAACAGTACTGGAACAGTCCCTGTCCAAACGATTAAACTTGCTGTACGATACAGAGAAATAGCCGTACGGAAACAAAACTCATCCGTACGGAGGAAACCAACACTCGGTCGACCGAATAGATAGGCTCGGTCGACCGAGCCTCCTCTTGCACCTGTTACACGTTTTCCTATCCTGCACTACAGAGGACAGTTTTCTGCGTTCTGCGTTTTCTTCTCAAATTCAACCCAAACTCGACTTAAACGAATTAAAACCATGAAAAAAAATCATACAAATTGCTCTACCACTTTACGAAACCTTAATCATACGATAAGAAAACCACGTTACCTTAATCAAACATTAACGGATCTAGGGATTGTTGATGTCAAAAGAACGCTCGCAACGAGACGATCACTTTTCTCTACTGCGGTCTGCACAAATTATCAACCTTTAAGCCTCGAAATTGAAAGACGGTGCCCGAACCCCCTTTTTTTTTCTTCTCTGAACCAAAGACCAATGCTGCCGCCTCTCCCCTCAAAATATGCGGCCTCCTCTTTTTTTTGTGTAAAAAAATAACTAGGTTATAATTAGGATTAGTTTTCCTTTTATAATCCCAATTATCTAATTATTTTCTTTAAAAAGAAAAATCCTTGTTTATCCTTTTTCTTTTCTTTTTTTTTCGAAAATCCTTTAATTAAAAATAACATAATATTCTGATTTTTGCTAAAAGACCGAATTGCCCTTTTTCAAAAATCGAGATATTACAAGATGCATATGATTGAAGTAACGGTTTTTGTACTTTACCTTGTTTATGCATGATACGACATTGACTTATCATGCCATATGCTACAACTAATCAAATACACTTGTTAGTATAGGTATGGAAAGTTATTAGGTGCATCCGTCATAAGCGTAGTGCACCCATGTGGTAAACCTTTTATTTTTAAACTAAATTCAAAATAAATATTTCAGAATTTTTTACCAGTCGATTCGATGCATGTGAAGATACCTCACAAAACTTCTCCATAATTATACCGTAAGATCGGGCAGATCAAACAGGTAAAAAGTGCATAGGCGTTGGGTGAATGTTTAAAGACGAAGTTAACACTGGGATAGATATGAAAAGAAATTAGGGAATTGAAAGATGAATATAATCCAAATATTTACTTCAGTCTCACCACACACACAAAGTCAACAAAACTACACAAGTTCCAGTCTCCATTTCTCTAACAAACTATTTGAATATTATTATTTTCCTCCCATCGGTTTCCACATTAAATCCATGTGTTTATTTATTATAAATTTTTTTGGTAGGACTATAATAATTGATAAAGTTTTATGGAGAGTGGTTTAAAAAGACAAAAAAGAATGATAAAATATGAATTAGGACGGTGGAAATATAAATTGGATAATAATGACAAATTCACTGTTAATAACGACTGTTTGCTTCACTATCACAGTGAAATAAAAACATATCATTTTTACCTGAAAAAAAATTCCACATTTTTATTTTTAAATTGTCCTTTTCAACAATAGACCAAGTTTTATTTCATGGCTATTTTATTTCACCGACCTAAGCTTGTTACAAAAAGTACAACATGTTATTTTTATAATATTCATATTCATTTAAACGTGTATGCAATAAAATTACATATTCCAACTCTCAACGACCTTAAAAGACTACTATAAAAGTAGAAAAATCATCACATTAATTAACAGCAAACTCACAATCACAATCAACTTGTACTCCAATTTTTCAATCAAGAAAAATTAAAGCAGAAAGAAAAAGAGAAAATGGAAGTGGACAAGCTTCTTCATATGAATAGTGTAGATCACAAAGCTAGCTATGCTGAATTCTCTAATTTACAGGTTTCTCCTTTTAATTTCTCTTTCTTTTTCACTTAAATTTTGTTTTCACCGATCTGACAGCACTTGCAGTAGATACTGTAAATGTTTATAATTATGTTCCTTTTTTCTTCTTCTTCAGAAATTCGTGATAGAAGCTTCAAAGCCAGTGATTGAATCGAGTTTAAAAGAGTTGATACTAAGCAACTCAAATAACCAGATTCCAAAGTGTATAAATGTTGCAGATTTGGGATGTTCGTCCGGTCCGAACGCGTTTCTTGCAATACAAGAAATCATCCCAACAGTCATCAAAACATGCCAAGAAACCAATCAAGAACCTCCTTCTTTCCAATTGTTTCTCAATGATCTTGTGGGAAACGATTTCAACGCGGTTTTTAAGTCGCTGCCCGGATTTTACGAGCAGTTAAAAGGGATTAATGGAGGGAGAACTTCATGCTTTGTTGCAGCCATGCCAGGATCTTTCTATGGGAGACTGTTTCCTGAGGAATCATTACATTTTGTCCACTCTTGTTTTAGCCTTCATTGGCTTTCTCAGGTTAGTGATCTGATACTTCAGTTTTCTAATCAGTGGCGGATCTAGAAATTTTATTCAGCGAAATCCGTAATATATTTTTTTATTTTAAAGTAACCTGATATTAAATGCAAGAAGTAATTAAAGTAAGTTGTTGTGTTTTGTTCATGAAAATTAAATAGGTTCCAAAAGGGCTAGTGACTGAAAATGGGGAGCAATTAAACAAGGAAAGTATATGCTGGGCAAAAAGTATAAGTCCAGTTAATGTACATGAAGCATATTCAGAGCAATACAAAAATGATTTTATTTTATTTCTCAAATTGAGATATAAAGAAATGGCTGTTTCTGGGAAAATGGTTCTTACATATATTTGCAAGAATGAGGATGAAGAAGGTGCTGACATCACTGAGCTGCTGGGAATTACTGTTCATGAGATGGTCAAAGAGGTTTGTCTCTCTCTACATTATTGATATTGTCCCCATTCAGTAATATTAATATATGTCTTTTATATATATATATATATATATATATATATATATACTTGTGTTTTTATTTATCCTTCGTTTATGCATTGTAAGTTTACATTTCGATCATGTGTCGAGTTTTAATTGGTTGGATTATGTCTGTATTTTCGAGGTTAGATTTTCGACAAGTGGCTTTTGAACTGAAATTGTAAAAAAAATTAAGTAGAGGGAAAGTGAAAATGTCAGAATAAAATACTGGAGACGAAAGTGCAGTAATCGTGAAATAAAATGGACTAAAATTGTGCTTATCCCGGTCATTTTTTTGTGTGCCTTTTTTTTTTTTTTTTTTTGTGGTTGGAGCTTGTCAATCGTTCTTCTGATACACATAACTTTGTACCGAAAATGTATAAATAAGACGTAAAAGTGTCAAAATAAAACATTATTGAAGAAAAGGATTTAAAAAAATTGCTTTTATCTCTTCTAATTGTGTACCAACTTGATTATATGGAAAGGAAAACTTAACAGATATAAAAAGAAATGGGGTGGGTAGAAGAGGAATCACAAATAATGGGTCAAAAGTATTAGGTGAAGAAATTTAATTATTATGGTGCACAAAGTTGGTCAGAGACAAATGAATAAATAAATGCCATTAAAGCCCAATATTTTGTCATTTTATTCAAATATTCTCTAGCTATAAGACAAGGGCCAGTTCAATAGCTTTAACAAAAACATGAAGTTATGGGACAAAAATATTATTATGAAAGATAAGGGTTAATTTTGGTATAATACATGTGAATTGGTATAACTATGTACTGATATTTTTTTTATTCTTTTTTAATATCATGAAGGGATTGATTGAAAAAGTTAAATTGGAAACATTCAATCTTCCATCATATTTTCCATCAATAGAAGAAATTGAAGATGCAATTGAAACTGAAGGCTCTTTCAAGATCAAAAACCTTGAAAAAATACCATGGTCATTTACCAAAGAATACATGATAAATGGTCACATGGTTAAGTTCAAAGGTGAATATATATCTAATTCTTTAAGGGCAGTTTATGAACCAATTTTGGCTAGCCATTTTGGGGTGAACATTATGGATCAATTTTTCATCAAATTTGGGCAAAAGATTGCTGAATTGATGGAGAAGAATCAAGGCAACATTAATTCAGTTCTTATTTCACTTTCCAAAGAATAATGGATTTTTGTTTTTGTAATGTTTTATTTCAATTTCCTTATTTTTGTTTTTCAACATATATGGAATAAGTTGTAACTTTGTGTCCTTATGATATGTAACATTAATTATTATATATCATAAATTTGGTGATATATGATGTTGTAACGACACTAGGGAGTTGTTCTCATGAGTAATTCTTTTTTCAATTAAAAATTTCGAAGATTAAATTAATGTATGCATGGTTGCAATAATAAATATAATTTCTTGACGTTGCTGCAACGTTTTGTTGAAAAATATTTGTGATTTTACCTTTGTTTTTGTGATACATGTTTGTGTTTTTACATATGTTTTGTTACACCAAACATATCGCAATGAATACTGTAAATTAAACATAGTATAAATAAAAACAAAAAAAACATAGTATAAATCCTTTAAACTCCAAAGCTATAATTACGTTAATTAAACTCTTACTTATTTGTGATTTTTTTTCATTTCATATATTAATATTACAAAAACAGAACAGTCGAGTTTGAATTTGACGTATCGATAAAAGTTTCTACACTTTCTGGAATCAACTACAATTCGAATCCTTATTCCTTCGTCAATAGCCATCAAGGTGCAGGTATAATATATAAATGTCAAAAAATTTAATAAATAAAATAAAAATATATAATATACCCCAAAAAAAATCAATATTATTGTTAAAGATATATGATTAAAACTTAAGAATAATGATCTGTAATTAATATCAAAATATGTAAATTACATTTTAGTAGTAGCTATTGTCTTCTTTCTATTTATTATCATCATTGTGGGACACAAAATAATAAAGAGACTGCGTTTACTCATGGGAGTCAAGTCAACTGCGTCTTTTAGTCACCAAAAAAAAAAAAAAAAAAAAAAAAAAAAACTGCGCCTCACATTTTTGACTTTCCAGCATAAATCTAATATAGACTTAGGGCACTTGCACTAGATGTGCTAAAATGCATCTTTAAAATAATATTAAAAAATACATATATCTATTTTACAATATCTCAATTCAAAACACTCCACAAATAGATATTTATCCATATACCTATAACATTAAAATATTTATTTTAGATATAAATCACCTAAAAGAACATCTATTACAAGTCTTGCTTAGGTGTTACATATCTAAAATAAAATAAAAACAAAAAAAAGCTGATACAAATATGATCTACGAGGATAGATATATACCTAAAAATATATAAACAACACTATTCACCATACCTAAATATTTTTAGGTATAAATTTCCATCTATTGTATCATATTTGTATCAGCTTTTTTTTGTTTTCTATTTCTATTTTAGATATAGGGCATTCACATCATATACATCATATTTATCTTTAAATTATTATAAAATAATATATATTCTTATTTTATGACACCTCAATTCATAACACTCCACAATAGTATCTATATCCTTTGTTGGAAGTAACGTCCGAAATACAATTTCTGTAATTGTTTTTATAATTAATAGATGACAGATTTATTCTCATCTTATTATTTGTTTTGTATTTATATTAAATACACCATGAAAACCCCAAGTTGTATCATATATAGTCATATAACTTAGTGTGTGTCACACACGAGGATTAAGTTTATGGTGATACACTTGAACCGTTAGTCCGTGGTGAACTTAATCAAAGTGTGGGTCTATTGATTAAACCATCATTAATACGCCCAAAACACTTTATTATGTGACCGTCTTATCTGGACCATCGATATTGGTTATTTAAGTGGGGCATTTATATATGATGTAGTAATATAGGACTAGACCGATTTAGTTTGCATTTCTCTTATAATTCCATGATTGAGAAATCTTATTAAATCACAAGATGATCATATATGGATTAATCTTAATCCTGAAGTGATTGCAGACGCCTGCTTGTTTCAAGATAGGATTTGATGTATTCGTTAAGGATTGCTAAGAGGCGCGGTTCGAATCACTTTCGCGTTGACACTATTCTGGAATGAGTGAGGAGTGTGTGTCTAACAGATATGGAATTCATTCATTCCTGCGGGAAGTAAAAAGACAATCCTCTTATTTGTTGATCCTAGAAACCGATCGATCGGCCGAGTTCATATTGGTTATGAACTAATTGATCACTAGTGGGTTTATAGTAAATAATGATAAGATGTAATGAAGAAATTTTACGGAAATAATCCCGCTTCGTTACGGATAGTCTATGGAGGGTTAGTCTATATATAATGATTATATCAATGAGCACTTATTGACTCGACTTTTTGAGAATAAATTATATCTATAATCGATAGAGTTCGGTTTCGGATTTACGGTGGCGTAATTCCTGAATTAATATTGAGTAGAAATATTATGTTCAATGAATGTTTTTTTTCAATTTATTGTAGCTACTGGTTATAGGTCCGTGGTCTCCGGGTTGGCTAGCTCCTAACACGCGAGTGTTTTCTCGTTTTGTGGAACCTCAAGAATTAATTAAATAGTTGGTTTATTTAATAAATATGCGAATATTATTTATTTGGTAAATAATATGTAAAATGGAAAAGACATTTTCTATTAATTTTAATGGCATGTGGCGCGACACTTGTGAGGAAATTAGGAAAAGAAATTTTCCTAGATTATGTCACATTTGTAATTAATTATTTATTTATTTGTTAGATAATTAATGAAAAAATAAGAGATTGATTTTATAATTATTATCTCATTTATAGAGATTATCTCTTATTTTTTTTGGAAATATCTTTTTCTTATGGAAATGAGTAATTGTATTGTGAAAAAGGATAACTCTCTCTTGACTAGTTTTTTTTTTTATATAAAGAAAGCTACTCCCAACACAATGACAAACAATAATTGGCGCCACTATCAATAAAAAGGAAGAGAAAAATTAGTTTCTTGTTATAGCCATTAGAAGAAGAAAAACCTAAGTTTTTCTTGGAGCATATTCAAGGAGGTTTTACTACGATGATCGACGTCCACCAGTCGTCGTTTGGAGATACAATCCGGAAGACTACGGCTTCTCTTTGTCGATTGCGGCTCCTCCTTTTATCGAGTAATTCTTCATACCTTTTTGTAGACTTGTAGTTATATTAATTAATCATGTGAATTAAATCGTAGTAAAATCGCATACGAATTTAATTCGTAGCTTATGTTCTGCTTGATCGAGTGTCTCAATCGGTGCTGTGAATCAGATATGACGATCCAATTATGGATCGGATCCGGATTCGGATTTCTGTATATCCAGCATGTGGTATCGGAGCCAGGTTAAAGCGATTTTGCGATCTTGATTGCATAATTAATTAATAAGAATTGGAATTGAATAGAAATTGCATATTTTATATAAAAAAAATTATATATGCATATTGAATGTTCTTGGTTGACGAGATGGATTGGGGTTGGTACTTGTTTACCGTTAGATCAGTTGTAAACCCGTTTTTTCGGGTATAGGAAATTATAGGGGTGTACAACGAAATTGGAAAACTGGACTGACCGACTGAACCGGATTAAACCGGACCGGAAAATGATGAACCGCGGTTTTCCAATCGGTTTTTTCATTGAAGAAAAACCGAACCGGAAATCCATTCGGTTTTCGGTTTTATCCATAAAAACCGGTATGACCGAACCGAACGGGTTATACTTCATTTTTAATTTTATATATATATATATATATATATATATATATATATATATATATATATATATATATATATATATATATATATATATATATATATATATATATATATATATATATATATATATATTTAATTTAATGTTCACTAACTCCTACTATAAAAACCCCCCACACACAACCCTAAATTTCTAAACCTTATACTTCTGCCGTTTCTACCTAAACCTAAACCTAAATGCTTCCTAGCCGCCGATAACCGCCGTTTGAGCTCACCGGCCGTTCTTGCTTCTTCTAATATTCTTCATCCTTTGATCGTGAAAGGCTGAAAGCAAACTTTGAAATTGTCGTTACAACGACCACCCGCTGGCTTATGGTGCCAATAATGGTGTTTGTCTCATTTTTAGAAGAAAAAATCAAAATTTTATGGTAAATAAAATACAGTCTGAAAACCGAAACTGAACCGAACCGGACTTTATTGGTTCGGTCAATTCGAAAAAATGACCAATTCGGTTCGATTCGAAAAATATCAAAACCGTAACTACTGATTCGGTTCGTAAAATCATAAAAAACCGACCGGACTGGACTATGTACACCCCTAGGAAATTATGTAAATTATTTGTTGTAATTTAATTTCCTAGCATTTAGAATGTATATCAAATCGGCGGCACTGTTGTATTAAATAAATAATCGAAGAACATTAGCAAAGCAAAACACGCTGGCGTGGTGGTGAAAATGTGAGTTTTACATCATGAAGACCTAGGCTCGATTCTCCATGGATGTGAAGTTTTGGAGTTTTTTCCCAGAAAATGTTCCTTATTTAGAAGAATAAAGATGCAGGGGGATTTGAACCTAATGTTCCTTATTTAGAAGAAAAGTTTTGGAGTTTTTTCCCAGAAAATGTTCACCTAATGTTCCTTATTTAGAAGAATAAAGATGGAGCTGGGGGATTTGAACCTACGACCTGCTGGTAAGAGAAGAAGAAGCTTACCAACTCGGCTGAAGCTTAAATGTTCAAGAAACGGATCAGTTTAATAATATACACAGTGGCGGCAGAAACAATTAGAAATTAGTAAATCCTTTAAAAGTAGGGTTTATCTATTTAATTATTTCTTATTTATAAATTAGATAAGGGGTACCAACGGTCCATCTCACTGATCTCAGTGGTTTATTTTGCATTTATTTTCTTATGTGATTATTTATGTGATATAACCCATGCATCATAGTCATGAATTCCACTTCTAGAATATGCATACATGTAAAAAATTAATTTTGACATTAATTAAACATGTATGAACACGATAATTAATTTAGATTAATAATTAATTAAATTAATTAAAGGAAACGAAATTTTATCTGGATATAAAATTCACATGATAAACTTGATTTAGGATTATGAATCCTTCGGGGTTTTGGTTATGTAGTGCTACATAAAAAGAATTTTGATAATTGAAAATTTGGAAAATCGTGAGAAGTTGGACATTAACTAGACGATGTTTGGAACCGATAAGTTGGTGATTGCCTTTTATGATTTATTGTTTTCGAATTATTGGGAAAGATTCTGAGATCCTTAATTTTTATCATGACATAATTAGGACTATAAAATTCATCGGTGAATTTTAGTTGTGTAGTGGCTACACAAGAGATTTCTAAATTGTCAGAAAATTGGAAAATCATGAATGAGGTGACCTTAGTTAGACGGTATTTGGAACCAATAAACTAGTGTATTAGGAAAATTTTTATAAATCCATAAAATTGGAAAATCATGAATATAGTGACACTAGTTAGACGGTATTTGGAATCGATGAACTAGTGGGAGGATAAATTTAAATATTCATGATTTATTGGTTTTCCGGATTGTGAAGAAATTGTGAAAATCCTAATGAGACTACCTATTTTTCAAAATAACGAGTGGGAGCGGGGAAGATGACAACCGACCCCACGGCCTCTACTGTTGACACAGGCAAGTGAGAGAAGGGTGACGCCTCGTGCCGCTTTGATTTCGGGCCCCCTGAGGGTGGCTTTCACCCCTATCAAAATTCAAGGTTTGGTCTCCGAAAGGATAGGATTTTGGGTACTCGTCGAGTCACTGACCGACCCTGAGGCGGCATACTCGGGGCGTACTTTGAGATCTGAAACAGTAGGTAACACTCTAAAGGATATTTTAGGAAATATCTTGGCTGAAAAAGGAAGGTAATCAGCAATTAAATAGAGATGTCTGATTCTTAGTTAGTTGTTGAAAGAGATTGTCTCAATTTAATCGTCACCTCTTTGACCTACCATGTGGCGGCACTGTAGGTGTGAGATTAAATCCTTGGAATGGTAGGATAAATTGCATGCATGACATCACGTTTATAATTCCTAAAATTATTATATGGTGTGGTGTATGATTTGATTTATATTTCTGTCATAATTTATTTTACAACTACATATCATCTCAATGTGACTAACTGCTTAAGTAATTAAAATTGACTGATGATGACTTCGTGAAAGTGGAAAAGTAACAAGAACGTTGAACTCATAAATCAAGAATACAATTAATTTTTTCGGCAGATGATTCCCTTTTTAAGCCTTCAAACTTAAGTAGCATTGATAAGTATGTCACTGATGTCACTCGTGTTGAACAAGAGACAAAATGAAATTAGTTCAAAGATAACAAGAATGATTTGGTATCAGTCTCACTAGACATCCCACAGTTCACGAGTAGTGTCTACTCAAATAAACTGCTAGTTCACGGCCATTTCCTTTAAAGAAAGCCAAGAATGGGAAGGTAAATGTCTACAAGTGTAAGTCATCTAAGCTAAATAAGTTAAAGGCTAAACCGAAATATTAAAAAAAAAAAAAAAAGGTATAGGATAAGGAAAGTGATTTTGGATTAATAACCTATGAATCCTTAGAGACTTTCTTGATCGGGTAATTGACTCAAAAGCTAAAGTTCTTTTGCAAGAACAAGGTAGTTGGGCATTCATGATAAAAGAGTAGACAACGGGTAGTTATTTCAGTTGAGATAGTGGGAGTGATATAAAGAAAAAAAATTGGTTTTAATCATTGGATACCGCAGAAATTCAATTTCTGTTTTCATATTCGTTGGAACAAACGGATTCACTTTCACATCGATAATTTAGTTGCCTTAAAGAAAGTGAATATGACATTTGTAGTACGATTCTGAGACTCGGACTTTTGTCTGGAAAAGTCAAGACCACTAAGTAATGCTGAAAAAGTATATGTAACACGTCATAAACTATTTAGACAAATGGTTTTCCTATTAAGATAAACAATTCTTCAGCATCTATTAATTAGAGCATATATCTCAAAGATAAGATCTAACGACTGGCTAAGGGTGATTCCTATTTCCCATTCTAAGAACAATATCTCAAAGGAAAAATGACTAAGTAACCTTTTAATTGAGAAATGATAATAGAGCTGAAGAAGTATGACAGATTGTTCATATTGACATGCAGGGTCTTATGAAAGATACAAGCCAATGAGAGTTTCTGAGTGGTAGACATTTTGTCTGATGGCTACTTGAAACGTCAAAGTTTATCTACGTGTTCCACAAATCACAAAAAAACTTTTGAGCATTTCTAAATTGATTTCAAATAACCATATTTTTGTTGAATTTGATGGTTTGTCTTGTGTTGTGAAGGACAACACTACAAGGACAATGCTTCTCAGGGGTCAGCTTCAGGATGGTCTGTTCATTAATGCCTCTTGATGGATGCAATCAGAAATCTCTTTACTCCAAATCTTTATCTACTTGTTATCATGTGTAAGATTTCTATGAGTTGTAATTATCTTGATAAGAATCTTGATGTTTGGCACAAGATACTCGGCCATCCATCTAGTTAGATCATGTCTTCTATTTTAAATGCTTGTGATGTTAAGACTATTGGGGATTTATCTTTTTGTGAATCTTATGGGTTTGGAAAGAGTCGTAGTTTGTTTCATCATCTTTCTGATTCTCATGTTAAGGCTAAATTTGATCTTGTTCATACTGACTTATAGGGACATACACCTGTAAAATCTGTTGAAGGGTATTCCTATTATGCGCATTTCATAGATAATCACACTAGGCACACATGGATTAACCCGTAAAATCCAAGTCTGACACCTTTAGTGCTTTCCATAAAATTTAAGGCCTTTGTTGAAACTCGGTTTTCCACTAAGATTAAGTGTTTGCAGTCTGATTGGGGAGATGAGTATAGGTCTTTTCAATCCTATCTTGATCGTGAGGGCATCAGGTTTAGGCATCCATGCACCCATGATCATGCCCAACATGGTAGGGCAGAAAGGAAACATAGACACATTTTGAGACATTTTTAGAACGTATAGGACTTAATTGATAAAATGAAATCGTATGATACCAAAAATTGATACCACCCTAAAATTATGAGACCAATTTCACAATTTTCCCTAAAGTCTGCATGAACTTACCCATGGTGCTTAATCATAATCCTTGTATATAATAGGCCAGATGAGTGTCTTGCGAGACATAAAAAATTGTTTACCTTTTTCTCACAAGGAAAAAAATGTTATCCTCAAAGAGGGAGAAAGGGACTAAATCATTTTTTTCTTCTCAACTTGTAAGCCCCTTTGACATTTGACGAACCCTGGATTAGTTTTAAAAACATGACCATAAGGTCAATAAACACTTCACCAACAGAGCTATAAGGATGATTATATTAAAAAAATATTTGAAATAATATCCATACACAGTTTCTTAATATTATTAGAGTGGTATATAAGTAATTTCACATCGAAATTTGAGGAGGCTCTGGACTCCTGGGCCTATGTGGGTCCGCCGTTGTTTTTACTGCCTCCGTCTCACAAAAAGTGTTCATTTTTTGTGATGCACATAGATTAAAAAAATAATCAATGTGTTGTATTTTAAGTACTAATGGATATATATATATCCCTATCACATAATAAATGCTCTTTTGAAATATTAAATGAATATATAAAAACTAAATGTTACGATAGAGATGTTTGGAAAAAAAAAACATTAAATGATGTGTTGATTTTCTATATAGACACTTTTTAGGGCCAATTATTTAAAAGGACTGATTTTCAACTTATTAGGGGTAATAGGACACTCCGAAATCTTATTTAGTTATAAGGACATTCTAATTTCAAGTGGATAAAGAGGAAGAAGGAAAAAAAAAAGCTTTCAAAGTAATTATAAATAAAAAAAAAACATAACAAAACAAAAAAAATAAAATACTGTGCGTGGGTTTTTTTTTTTTTTTTTTTTGTTTTTTTTATTGTTTTTTTTTTTTATAATTCACCATATTTCTAAAGGTCATATATTTTGATCTAAAATTCGGATCATCATAATTTTTTCACTAAAATTCATATTTTTTCGTCTTCTTTATTTTAAAATCAAATTTGATATTTTTCCGAATAAATTTCATAAAATCAATTTTTTTCTTCATAAAAATCGACGTGACGTATTGATCACCTACCCGGATGCATTGGCCACCGGGATCCATTAACCACCCCGATGCATTCACCGTCGCGATTCATTGGCTACCATGATGTATTGACCGCCGCGATCCATTGACAACCTTGATCAGTGACATCTCATTGTAGCGATTTATGCAATGACGTCTTATTGTAGCGATTTATGCAGTGACTTCTTATTGTAGCGATCTATGCAGTGATGTCTTATTGTATCGAATTATGCAGTGACGTGTTATTGTAACGATTTATGCAGTGACGTGTTATTGTAACAATTTATGCATACCTTTGGTTGTAAAAATATGCATTTAAACCAACAAAAAAAAAAGAAATACAGTTATTTTACAAAGTTATCGAAAATTTAAACCAACACTAATCAAATAAACCAACATCAATCAAATATTTAAAGATAACAAAGAAATAAAGTTACTTTACAAAGTTATCAAATGTGTGTATCAAGTTGTATATGCGGTGATATCAATATCAAAGCATCAATTATCTAATTGTAAATACGATCATCATATGTCATTTCTTGACATCATGTCCTTTGCAAAAGTCATCAATGTCCCTGCATCAGACATCAATGTCACTGCGTAAGTCGTCAATGTCAATGTTTGCATAAAACCTAACAATTGCATCAGTCAGCTCTGCTCTTGTTTTGCATTTCTCCAAATGTGGAGCTTTTAATATGGATAGAATTACAAGTTTGGTGAAACTACAAAGACTCTTCACTATGACTCTTGTAATGGCCACACGTTGTTTGTGCCCTCACGATAATTGGATTCATTGTGGAATCCCTCGATTCTTTAACACGATCTTGAATCATTTGACGATCTTGTTTAGCTTAATGTCCCCGCATCATTCATCAATGTCACTGCATCGGACATCAATGTCCCTACATCAGACATCAATGTCCATGCATCAAACATCAATGTCACCGCATGCATAAGTCATCATTGTCCTTGTATTGGACATCAATGTCACTGCATAAGTCATCAATGTCACTGCTTCAGACATCAATGTCACTGCTAAAATCATCAATGTCACTGCTTCAGACATCAATGTCACTGCATCTTTAAAAAAAAAAAAAACAAACAAACATCGGCTCCAGCGCTTCATCTTTTTTTTTTTTTTTTTTTTTTTTTCTTCCCGCGTTTTTTTTTTCTTTTCTTCCAGCGTTTTTTTTTTTCTAGCGCTTCATTTTTTTTTTTTTTCCTTCCTTCCTTTTTCTTCTTTATCCACTTGAAATTAGAATGTCCTTATAACTAAATAAGTTTCCTTCTTAAAATTAGAATGTCCTTATAACTAAATAAGATTTCGGAGTGTCCTAAATGATCATTAATTCTCTAACGACGGCCTTATAACTAATTTGCACCACTTTTTATGGGACAATACATTTTAAGAAAGTAGATATTTTTTGTGAGACAGAGGTAGTAGATACTAAAATACGGATAATATGTCAAACACTTTTTGTAACACCCCGGTTCCCAATCCCGTCGGCCGCCAGTATTGGTCACTGTAGTGCCACTCATCACGACACACAGTCGTGGCGGTAACATCCAACATTCCACAACAGAAAGAAAATAAACATTCACCATTCATTATTTTGAGAGAAAGTATTAAAGTGAGTACAAATATCCTGAAGTAAATGAAATTATGCGGAACGTCAAAATCTTTAAAATTGGAAATTTCAAATAATGTAGACGACATGTGATTTGCGACTACGTGGCTCTCAAACCCCGCGACATCCCGGCAACAAGCAAACATCCAAAGGAATACCCGCTAAGAATCGCTCCCCGTAAATGGATCATAGCAGGGTCAAACGAAAGTACAAACCGTCAACTACAAAGTTGAGTAAGAATAAATCTAGTGTACATAAAGTAAATCCAACCCCATGAAGGATACCCCAATTTATGCAGGACCCAACAAATCAATAAAAGTTACGACCAACCATAACGGACACCATACTTCACAACTAACCACCTAAAGGTCCCGAATGTGCACATCCCTCCGAGAGGGTAAAGCCCTGAGAGGAGGATCCTGAGGTCACCCAATGGTACCATAACTAGGTGGACCACCACGTACTTGGGGTGCAAGGAAACCTTCCCGGGTTCCCGGCTTCGGGTGCTACCCTATCCGGCCCGACCACACCACTGTCTGCAACTCCCTAAGTACACTAAAGACACTGAAGTCGTAAGGAAACCTTCCCGGGTTCCCGGCTTCGGGTGCTACCCTATCCGGCCCAACCACTACGGGTCTACGAACTTCGATGCCAAAAATCCGAATCTCAACAAGACACTAAAATTCTTAACTCACCAAGGCATAACCCACCGAACATGTTCGTAAGACTAGCCAACAACCCACAACGAAGGAAACAATATGGGCGGACGCCCGTCGGGAGGCCGGACGTCCGTCCAAAGACTCTACCGGACGCCCGTCCAAACCATCGGACGCCCGTCCAACACATCGAGTTAGATCCCGAATGTAAAACAACCCGCCGGACGCCCGTCCGGGTAACCCGGACGCCCGTCCGGGTAACCCGCACGCCCGTCCCCAAACCCGGACGCCCGTCCACTAAGAACTGTTACATCCCGAATCAAATTTAACACCCCGACGCCCGTCCGGCTAATCCAGACGTCCGTCCGAAATGTACCCAGGGCAGACGCCCGTCCGCATGAATCAGACGCTCGTCCAACCCGGGTTTCGACAAGAACCCTAACGACTCTCTACGCGATTTCGAGCCGTTTCTCCACAACACAAAGAAGCGGCAAAAACAACCCTTTAAGCCCGAAACTCCATACAAAAGCATCATATCAACTATAGGTTTCAACCAACGTAAAAACACACCACTATCCATACACAACAAAGCCAAGTATCCAAACGGAGCACAAAACATAGAAATATTCTTACCGGTTAAGTGCGTTTCTTGAGAACCCTCTGCTATCGAGCTAAAATCGCTCCTCCACGAAGTCCGAATCTATAAAAGAAAACAGCGATCACCGATGACGAATTCCTAAACACCAAGGAGAGATTTTTTTTTCTCCTTCTTCCTTACAAGGGGGTCGGCGGCAAGGGGGGTTTTGGGCTGAAAATTTCTGTTTTTGGGGAAAAAATAAGGGAGAAAAGGGGTGAGAATCCTTTTATTAAGTGATTAAAACTCCTTTTTAATTATTACTAAATCTCTCCGTACAATTAATAAATCCCATAATTTCCCAAATAACTAGATCTTTTACTAATTAATTAGGAAGTCAAAATTTCGGGATATTACACTTTTTTTCCTTTAAAAAATACTTTTTTTAGGGAAACAAAACTATTATTAAATCAAATCAAATCTGCAACTGAAGCGGAGATTACATCATTCGGTGAGAGACACAAAAATCAATATGACCCAACGTAAATAAACCATGTCTAGTTAAGAGATGCACTGACAGATTGTCAGTACGCTTAACAAAAGAAAACTGCAGGGAAACAAAAGACGCCAAAAGAGCTAAGCACTCCCGAACAATACAACCAAGCACCGTCAAAACATCTGAAGGAAGCGAGAGAGCACATGATTGATAATCACTCTCAACAACCACTACTGGATAACCCCTACGAACAGCCTCTTTCAAAGCCAACAAAATCGTCTTCATCTCCAAAATCTCTTACTTATACCAGATCAAAGTGGAACCAAAAAACGGCAATTATAAAACCAACACTATCTCTGAAAATCAAGCCGATGCCAGACCCCTCCCCCGCCACCGCCGCATCCGAATTGCAATTCAGACTACCAAAGGAGGTGGGCTCAAAGAAACAGGGTGGGAAGGCCCGGTCGTCCCCGGATAAAAAACAGTCGTAGCATGTCTGAACTCTAACGCCCCAGCAAGTGAAGATGAGACAATACGTGAAACATAGATATGGGTATGTATCATCATACACCGCATTGCATCTTGCTTTCCATAGGTTCCAAAGCAAAAGCCTAAAATTCGGCACCTCCTCCGCCGAAAACTGCTCCAAAATCATACCAAAATAGTCCTTAAAACTCGACGCACTCAGAGGCAGCTGATCATCGAAGGGCGTAGCTCCCTAAATTGCCTTAGCGTAATCACAATCAAACAGCACATGCCGCGTTGATTCCCCTTCCCTGCCGCACCCCAAACATAGGCCATCTCTGAGGTTGCACTTGGCAAGGTTCTCGCCAACCGGCAGACAATTCTGCAAGCACCGCCACAAAAGGTGATGCATTCTCGGTGGTACACCGATTTTCCAAATTTCCCTCCAAATCCCATCCGGACCCGAGGAAGACGACGCCCTAGCTGAACAATGTGCCTCACCATGCAACGGCAATACCAAAAAGTACCCTGACTTGACTGTGTACCGCCCTTTGCGATTGTAGTACCAGATCAGCCTGTCCGGGTGAGATATGCCAGCAAAAGCGTCTGCACAATAGCATCCACTTCCCAAGAGTGAACAGACTGCATAATCAAAGAAAGATTCCACTGCCAACTATCAGGTAAAATCAGCTCTTGCACCTTACTGGTCATAGGCATGGG
Organism: Gentiana straminea; assembly: GCA_036785695.1. Lineage (NCBI taxonomy): Eukaryota > Viridiplantae > Streptophyta > Magnoliopsida > Gentianales > Gentianaceae > Gentiana > Gentiana straminea. Next base: position 56,004 of record JAVUPR010000270.1, on the reverse strand, counting down.
ATGCATGAGCTATGCGAAAGTGGCCTTGAGACCCATGCATCATGAAAAACAAAGATCGAACTACCATTGCCTATTCGCCACCTTAAACCCATCATCATTAAATCTCTGACTTCTAGAAGACTCTTAGGTCTCAAAAAGATAAGAAATTTGTAAAATGCACCAAAACCTAATCAAATATCTCTGAAAGCACATAAAACAAGGTACAGGGTATAAACACATAATAAATTATAGTCAGGTTGGATCTTATCAACAACACTACAACAAAAATACTCTTTCGTCAAATTAGTTTTTGTCATAACAAAAAAAAAATTACTGCTAACATATACCTTTAGCCACAGTAGCATGACAAATTAGAAAAACTAAATAAATAATAGCCTGAATTTTCTTTATTGTGATAAAACTATTATGGCAAAAAGAGTATTATTCTTGTAACGAACACACAACAATAATCACCAATCCTACATGATTTAAACAATGTTACTACATCAACAAAACACACAAAACAAAAAATATACCAATACTAATCCTACTTAATCTTACAAATGTTACTGCATGATTTTACGAATTTTACTATATCAACACAACACAACACAACATATATCACACTACACTCGATCTATATATTTGGCTATAATGTGAGACACCCACTAAAATATACATGAAGAGGTCCTCTTCCCTGCACCAAATGATTCCCTATCTATATGTACCCAAAAATAACATTTTGGTTGACTTGTGAAATGATTCCCATATTCCAAGAATTGACTTTCATAAGCTCCCACATGATTATATTTGTTCATCTGTCTCTCTCTCAATCGGAAATTTTATTATGCACCAAATGAGTCCCTCCCCCCCAAGCATTCTACAATAAGTTAGGCTTTCATATACCAAGAATCCTTGTATTCCATATATTCTTCTTTAACAGAAAAAATGAAGCTTGAAATCAAAGTCATCTCTAAAGAAGTGGTCACTCCATCTTCTCCGACCCCTCTTCATCTGAAAAACTACAAACTCTCTTTCATTGATCAAAGATTTCCTCATGTTATAATTCCTTCTGCTCTTTTCTATCCGGCTAACAACGATACCCTGATTATCAGCAATTCCGAAAGATCAAACCGTCTCAAGAAATCGTTATCAAAAGCGTTAACTCTGTTCTATCCTCTTGCAGGACGTCTTGTCGGTAACAGCTATGTTAACTGCAACGACGAGGGTGTCACCTACGTCGAAGCTCAAGCTAATTGCAGCCTTTTTGATGTTATAACAAACCCGATTCCTGAAGAGATCAGTAAGCTTTTCCCTTGTGATCCAGAGGAGGATGGAAGGGATTTTTGCCTTGTTGTTCAAGTAACTTTTTTCTCCTGCGGTGGACTGGCCATCGGCCCTGGAATTTCTCACAAACTTGCTGATGCTGTGTCTTATTTCATGTTTGTTAATAGCTGGGCTGCGTTTTCACGCGGCGACGATGAAAGTCTTGTTCAATCTCCAAAGTTTGAGTCTGCAATCTTGTTTCCACCGGAAGAAACTAATGGAGAAAAGTATAATCTTGAGAAAATAGTCAGCAAGATGTTTACTTTTAGTCCCCAAAAGATCTCCGATCTGAGAGACAAGTATACCCAAAATGCGAAAGATGATGTTGAAGGATCGATACGTCCAACGAGTTACGAGACCCTATCGGCTTTCATCGGGACTCGCATTATGGTAGCCACCAAAGACGACGATTGTATGACAAGAAAAACCTACGGTTTACGATTTATTGTAAATGTTCGGACAAGGGTGTTTCCACCCTTGTCTGAGTATCATTTCGGTAATATGGTTGTGGCACCTGAAATCACACTGCCGCCGCTAGAGAAGGACGATGAATACGGAGCGTGTGGTATAGTGATGAAAGCCAGAGATGCAATAAAGAGTGTAAACGGTGATGATTTGTTTGCCTTCAAGAATCTAAAGGAAGAAACATTGAAAAGAGAAGTGGTTATGTATGGTTTCTCAAGTGTTTGCAGTATTACTGCTCTAGATAAAGCTGATTTCGGATGGGGAATACCGGTTTGGTTCGGGACGGGCTGCCTTCTTGTAAAGAACACTGTGTGTTTTCTCAACTCCTTGTCAAAGGGTGGCATTGATGCCTTAGTGGGTTTGAAAGAGGAAGACATGGCCAAATTCGAAGCTGACGAGGTATTGCTTGAATATGTTTCTTGTGGAAATTGATGGGATCGGAGAACGAGTTACTACGAGCTATGTCGTATGATTTTTTTTATTTTTATTTTGTTAGATTTCATGATTACATTCGCGGATCAAATCATATATGAAATAAATTCGATGTATCGTTTTTTATCGCAAGTATCACTTTTCGTATATTCTGCGTCTGTTACGCAATTTTTTCGTGTAAGTATCTTACATGTCAGATAGTTAACAATTAATGTGCATGAACCAGGGCCATGGTTTTTCTTGGCCCGCGGACGCTGGATGCGTAATTTCTTGTACATGGTTTGATAATTAAAATGATTACTCTTCCAACCGTTCTACTTTCCAGACATTCGACGTCTAAAAAGTCTAACCAAGCAATTCAGTATCAGTATGGTGTCACGGTAGATACTGTTTAGTGCCATGCATTAAAAGTCTACCTTTAAAAAAACAAGAGTGAAGTGCATCCATTAGAAAGTCAAACTTCATACTTTCAACTTTTCAGACATCGTATATGAGGTTCAAACTTTTCATACATTCGACACACCTGAAAACTCGAACCTTACACCCAGCATGGTGTCACGGTACGTAAATGTTGAACTGTGTCGTTAAAGACTCCCTTTTTTAGAAAGAGAAATGACAATGGTGCTTACAATTCCCTTACCCATCTCAAAATATTCAGCTATTTTTTTAGCATGGCAACTAAACAAGTCATCCATAATGCTTTCTCCAAAATGGCTAGCAAGCAATGGTTCAAAAACTGCTCTCATGAATGTGGCTACATGTTCTCCTCTGCATTTCATTGTCTGCCCATTTTTTGAAATGTTTCCAGCATCCCAAAGTAGTTTGAATTTCTCTAAGTGATTGAGTTTGAATGAGCCTTCGGCGTTGACCGCGTCGCGGATTTCTTGTTGTGTTGGTGTATACAAAGGTAGGTTGAAGGTTGCCAGTTTTGAGGCCTCAATCAGTCCCTTCGATGTCACAAGTTAGTTTCAGAATTTAAAACACAGATAAAATGCTAAGATATGAGGTTGACACATTTGGATTAGGCCAAGTTATTACACGAAAAAAATTAATAGGTTAAAGGTTGTAAAGGACATGTTTTAATCTAAAATAGTTAAAAAGGACAAACATGTAGTAACACGTGTAGTAACACATGTATAAAAATGTAGTAACACATGTAGTGACTGTCCTTCTCAACCATTTAAGTTTAAAACATGTCCTTATGGACTCGGATCCCAAAATTAATTTATGGTGCAACGGTTGTATGAAAATTGTATCAAGTGACAGATATTAGACCTTTTCATTTCAGTTCTCTTTCAAATAATATACGTTTATCGTGTGAGAGAGATTAGAAATGAAATGTTGTAATGTATGTCATTTGGTACAACCTTCATACAACGGTCGTATTATAAAATTTTCCGATCAAACTAAATGTCATATAGAGATGGTCCGAGTCATCTCGAGAATTCTCCGGTAGAGACCTAGCGAGGACGCTAACTACCAGAAGAAACTAAAGGTCACACAGAGATGGTAGGGGCCACCATTAGAATACTCTGATAGGATCCTGACAAGGACGCCAATTTCTAAATAGTTGGAGAATGTAATATCCAACATTCAAGTTTGAAGGGGGTAAACATTACCAGGATAGGAGGTTAAGACTAGGTATGATTTAATCGTTTTAGGCCAAATGAGAGGTAATTGATCCATTATGACTCAAGTGTAACATTTTGTTTAATTTTGTAAATTAAGGGAATGGAGAAGGGGATCTTTATCATATCGGGGCCGGAGATGAAAATCGAACTCTGATTCTCATCAGGAAATACAATGACATCTCCCACTAGGCAATCGAGTTGTTAGTGATCATTTGCAATCGAGTTGCCAAAGCAATGAAACGTGGATCGGTTTCTTGAAAAAAGTGGTGTGTGTAGTCTTTGCAATGTTTCGCGAAGAATTATCTCATTGCGGGCGGGCATGTTTTCGTAAAAGACTATGTTCGCAAACAAGAAAGAACGTCTAGAAAGCATCATCATTTCATATTCCGGGAGTCTTTACTTTGACCAAGCAAGTTACCGTTTGAATTAAACAACATTCATTGTATCCTCATACAGATTTTTTATTGTTTCTTGTAGTAAATTTGTGAGAGACGAAACACCTTTTTAAAGATAACGCGTTCTGCGTGCCTTGGAGTTCATTCTAGTTTTTTCAACTTCTTTATGTCAATATTTAAACATCAAGTAATGGGTCCATATTGTTATAAAGCCTTTTAAAAATCAATTAGAAAGGAATGGGGGAGAAAAACCTGTTTGACAAGCTCATCAATGGCGGAACCCAAGAACTCAGGACCATCACAGCCGTCGATTTCATCGTTCTTGGACATGATCGTAAGGGCCAAACATCCTGGTACAGCCATTTCTTGAGATCTCATTCGCAGAAACATAGTAAAATCCTTTTTGAATTGGTCTGAATACGCAGCACGTACACTAGGTGGACTTGTGTTTCTTGACCAGCACATATTTCTCTTGTTTAATGGCTCCCCTGTTTCACTTACAAGCCCTGCTGGTACCTGAACAAATTTAAATAACAAAGAAAGAAGAAAAAAAATAGTTAGTGATTTATTTGGCGGTATCGGGCACGGGTACTTCTGTATGTCGACATTGACATTTTGGTGAATAATGTCGATAATATTGGCGTTTCTTGTACAAAATGAACGTCGGCGGAAAACATCAGGGAGGAGTGACGTTCGTACACATATGATTTATTTGGAGGGCTATGATGCACGGATAATTTTATATTGGCAGTCACATTTGGTGAGTAATGTCAATAATATTAACGTTTTTGTACAAAACAAACGTCGGTGTAATGACGTTCTTACATATCTGGTGCCATGTAATTTTCGCGGTCATAAGAAAATATACTCAGAAGTAAAAATTATTTTCTTTAAGGAAGGATGTTGTGGGCTGGTAAAGTTCATTTATCATTGTAAGAAATCTTAACTCATTTTTTATTACTTGGGGTAATTACATCGGCACTATGTTTTTACTTCTGACACACGTTTATTTTCAGCATTTTTTAAATTAGTTTCAGCACCACTATTATTTTTAATGAAAATAATGTTTATGACACTGATTTTTTTTTATTTATAAAAATAACTTCAGTGACACTGACATTTTTTTTTCAAAGATAACATCGTTGGCCGGCACTGATTTTCACCGGTAAGTAGTATTTGTGACATTAACATTAATAATGTGGTGCCAAATATAAAAAATATTAATACATATGTGGTGTCGAAGTAAAAAAATTTATCCTTCTATAATTTATTATAAACATATATCACTTTTAAAGCTACAAATCTTATCTTTTTCTTTTGGTCGACCTACCTCAAAATAAAATTATCTTTACTTATAAATAATAATATTAATATAAAAAAAACATTATCAACATTTTCCAACTCAATGACACGACAGAGATTGATAAAAAAAGAAATGACACGACAGAGCAAAACTTAGAATTTAAAAAAGAAAATGATTTGTTAAGTCCAATGATTCATATATGAATCGGATTCGGTTCGGTGATAAAAGGTGATTGCATTTTCTCATTAAATTCAGGGTTCGATTTTCGTCCTCGTCTTCGTCCTGAATAAAAATTCATTTATAAAAAACACACTTTATTGTTATTAATCAATGTGGGAGCCCATAACAGTCAAAATGTTCTACACAATGATCAATAGAGTAAAACAGTGACGGGGTCACGTAACCCCATTGAGATTTAAGAATATTTTCAGTAAACAATTTAATTTTGTTCTTAAAAAATACTACTCATGGTGTAAAAATGTATTAAGATCGTAATTTGTCGTGGCACGAGCACTATAGAGTGTGAGTTTCACAACAAAGAGACATTATGACACACATTCACATCATAGTTCGTGACGTAAAACTTATCTATCACTCGCCAAAATGCATGGGAGTTATTTATAGCACCGCAACGTCTGGAAAATTGAATTTACACTCAATATTCTATTTTTCCAATGTCGAATTTGAATTTTTTTACCTCTGTAAAGTCGAACTGAACACTATATACATACAGTGTCACGATAGATTCACTGAACACTATATACATATAGTGTCACGATAGATTCACAGTGCCGTCAGACTCCAAAAATAAAAATAAAAATAAGAGAAAAAATATGTACTTTACTAACTCGAGACAACCACATAAGGCTATAAGAAGAATGCACAAAATGCACGAATTCTCGGAAAAAAGCCTCCCATAGAAAGAACCGAGGTATAGGCGTAACAAAACAACGTCTTCTTCTTGAACTTTCACCACCATTTCCAATCCTTTCATAAAACCCAGGCAACAATTTGAACAATGAATTGAAATCATTCCCCACTAGATCATTCGAAACACATGAATCGAAGGCGGGGTTCGATTCGTTTTTCGGGACGATTCGAAAATGTTGTTGATTATCTCTTTTATAGACGAAATGCATTTGGCCCGGATGAACATCCTAAGTCCGCAATGTTTATGCATTCGGTAGATCTTCGTAGCCGCATAATTCTTTTAAGCTTTGTTCTACAACGTGCTTCGCTTTCTGAATTATCAGTTTCTGAAAAGACAAAAAAAACAGTTAAATCAATGCATATAGATAGATAGATAGATTGGAACGCCTCCAAACATTGGGTCTGGTAGCGCTAAGTGAGCCATAAGAGATCTGGTCAACTGCTTAGACCGTCGTCTTTACTTGGTCTAAAATGGTCGAGTTGACAAGATATTTATATCTCACGCTTATAAGACGCATCTCCCACATCTAATGTGGGATATCACTTTCTTCCCCCCTTATAAGTAAGTAAAGTAACTGGGTGTCCTCGCCAAGATTTGTTCCACACTCGTCTCTACCAGAAGAATTTAGAGAGGGCCAGCCACCGTCTCTCACTGTGTGAAACTTACTCACGTCAGGTAGTTGACTCTAATATCAATTGTAACGCCTTCAAACCCCGGGTCTGGTAGCGCTAAGTGAGCCATGAAGGATTCGGTCAACATACTACTTAGACCGTCATCCTCGCTTGTGTTGGGAGAGATGCCCACACTCTTAATGTATAAGGAAATATAGTAGCACCAATTGGTTTTAGTAGAATGGTAAACACTTGATCTTAGCATTGTATCGGAGCCAAAGGTTATGAGATCGAACTATGGTGTGAACACATCGATTGATTTTAGTAGAAAGGTAAACGCTTGATCTTAACATCTTGGTCTAAAAAGGCTAATCCGAATTGACAAGCTATGAACCAAATCGTATATAATAAAACTATAAGAAGCAAATCAGGGAAAATTTAAAAAAGGTACCATAACTTCATATAGGTATCAATTTTAGTCCCATACGACTTTTATTTATCGATTTTAGTCTCGTCGTTTAAAAAAACACATCAATTTCTAGACAATGTTATTTTCTGGCGAAATAATAATTAGAATATTAAAATATTCCGGTAACTTTATTCATAATGTGTCAAAAAATGTCACATGGACCAAATATATTACACTAAAACTCGGCAATCCCGATTCTATATGTCGTTCTTCTGCTTTTCTTTCCAAAATCAAGTTCAACAAACCTCTTCCTATGATAAAATAAAAAAACGCAGGAAAATATGGACGACTACCGGAAAATATTCTGATCCAAAATAATTGGTTTGGTCAATCTACTATTGTATACACATATCAACACCAAAGCAATTCATAACATATCAACAAATTCATGACATATGCAGCCTATTTTGTGTAAGCATGTATGGTATCTGATGAGCCATCTGACATGGTATCTGAGAACAATGTTAATCTATATTTGATGAGCCAATTTTCTAGTAGTCGTCCACAATGATTGTGCTTGTGCTTTTTATTTTTTTTATTTTTTAGGAAGAGGTTTGTTGAACTTGATTTAGGGATGAAAGGTAGAAAACGACTTGTAATGAATTTGGATTGCAGGGTTACGGGGTAATATATTTGGTCCATGTGACATTTTTTTGACAGAGAAGTATAGTCTAGTCTGAGCTTTTGAGTGAAGTTGTCTGAAAATTTTAACTTTTTGATTATATTTCAGCGGAAAATAAAATTGTCCTGAAATTGATGGATTTTTTTTAAGTTATGGGACTAAAATCGATTAATAAGGATCGTATGAGACCAAAATTGATACCACCCCAAAGTTATGAGGGTATTTTTGTAATATTCTCAGCAAATTATAAATACTAAAAATCATAAAATCAAACAATTTTTAGTAGCTTGTACTCATTATGTTATGTGCAGCTAATGTTTATCTTTTAACATGGCACACAATAGCAAGTATTCAATGCGGATCAAAAGACATACGAGAGATTTTATGGTGCAACGGTTGTAGGAAGGTTATACTAAGTGGCATACATTAGAGCCTCTCATTTTTACTCTCTTTCACATAATACACTTTTATCGTGTGTGAGTGGTTAGAAATGAATGGTTGTAATGTATGACACTTGGTAAAACCTTCCTACAACGGTTGTATTTTAAAATTTCTCAAGACATATTCAACATGAAGAGTCAAAACACTGCACAGACAAGGGGTAGGGGAGGGGGTGTAACCTGAAGAAGAGAGTTTTGTGCATAGCTGTTTTTGTCTTCTCCACCATTCATATGAAGAAGTTGTTCAACTTCCATTTCTCTCTGCATTTCCCTTTCTTTTTGAGAAGGCATTTTCTCTTTCTTTTTTGTTCCCAGTTATAAATTCAAGTACTGTATTATTATGATTAATTCAAGCAGCTTTTATAAAGGCATGGGATCCAAATATGGGTCGCAATAAAACCTCTCTCTCTGTACCATATATTTATTATAAGTGACTGATGAAATAAAGACAACCAATAATGTGAATGCAACAGCTATTATTATTGCCTCATTAATCTATAATATCTCTAAATGAAATCATTTATTTAATAAATAAAAAAGAATAAAACTGGATTTATGTTATGGATATGGGACAGCCGGACAGGTGAAGATCTTTGAACAATCTCTATTACCATGTGGACAAAGATTACAAAATAATTGATAACAATAATAATAAGAGTAGTGCAAGAGCACTTCCAGTAGATATTGCAGCAGATACTTTATTTTTTTTTACTGTAAACTACAGATTCTATAAAATTTCATTTACATCTATCACATTCATCCGGATTCTGTAAATTTTCCTTTATATATTCCACATTATGTAAAATATAAAGAGTCTGGTGCATTTCATCTTAAATAAAGATTCTCTAAACTAGAAAAAATATGTTTTTAAAACTGTATAATAGAGTACTCGTTAAGAGTATCTGATGCGGGTGCTCTTATCACGTGGATTTTATTTGAACACTTGTATCCACATTATTTCACCAAGTAAGTTGTGTGATGTTTTAGTGTGATAATATTAATGTGATTTCACATTATCCTAATAATAATCATAATATTACTAATAACGAAGATTTCGGTCTTTTTGTTGGTTCTTTTGGCTTAAAATATAAGATATTTGATTTTCAAAACAAACAAAAAAAAAAAATATATATATATATATATATATATATATATATATATATATATATATATATATATATATATATATATATATATATATATATATATATATATATATATATATATATGTTAGCTCTATTATTTCATTTTTATAGTATTATACTACAAGACATTCTTATAAAGCATTATACTACAAGACATTCTTATAAAGCAACGCTACATTTAATGTATTGTTTCGTATTATATTTTGAGACTAAAACGAGTACCGAAGAAATAGGCATAGAGGAAAGTTGGTCGGATGGTTTGTTTTGTTCCAATGTTGGATTACAATCAGGGTTCGAATCCGATCGAACGTGCCTTCAAAAGAAAATGTGGGAGCGTAACTAACTTAAATCGAATTAAACACTTACTTATCGAGTCATCCAGGATTCGAATCCGGTTGCTCGCATCTTCAAAAGGAAAAGTAGCGTAAATAATTTAATTCGAGGCCTTTAAAACATCTTAAACACACCTAGCCTTTTTGCAATAAGGTAACGTTATGTCCAGATTCCGGAACAAAATGCACACAGCATTTTCCTTAGTATAATATCACATCAAGAAAAATACCACCCTAAATCTTCGAGGCACGCAATATGCGTTGTCTTTTAAAAGATACTTCGCCTATACGATGCCACCGGGGAATCACATGAAAATCTCTTTCAGGACGGTGTTTGTTTTAGACAGTGACTCATCTAATCAAAACAGAAACACTCAAAAGGTACTACTGATGATGCTTATTTCGAAATAGACGAATTCATGTTTGCATTGAGTGCCTTACACACCCACAAACACCTAACAAGCAAAGCTCATAAACAGAGAAAGCCACCACAAACACACACACACACACAAAAAAAACAGACCGGGTTTCGTGTTTTGATTGGATGCAAGTAGGACGTCGATACAAAACAGTAGAATTTTTCCTTGTTTCTTCAACCGCGAAAATGCCAAGATTAACAAAAGCAAAAAGAAAGAAATCCCATCTAATATACATAACAGAGCATGAGATCACATTTCTTTCTCATCATCATCATTAACAACAAACAGAGGAATCAGATAGGGAGATTTAAAAACCAAATGTACTTGATTTCACAGTACACAAAACACATTTAGATAAACTGGACATAAAATGAAAACGAGAGGCCGTAAAAGGATAGTTAAACTACACTAGATACCCATTCGTTTTTTTTTTTTTTAGATACCAAAATATTCTAGATAGTCTAACCGAGGTAAAAGCTATTCGACCTTCTGAAAATGCTTGGAAATCAATGACGCAATCTCTAAAAACCCGACCTTCTCCTTGCCATCAAAGATGGCCTTCAGCTTCTCATCACATTGGATCTCCCTCTTGTTTTCTGGGTTCCGCAATACGACACAAACATGGAAGAAAAAACAAATCAACAGAAATCGAAGGTCACGTTGAGAATGAAAGTAACGGTCAGTAACCAAAGTTTCGAGTTCCTCCACTGTTCATCAAAGATGAAGAAAGTATGCAAAAATCTAAATAGCAAGTCTTGCCGTGATTTCAAGTCCTTTTCCTAATCCTTAAGCAAAAGCAAAAATCAAGAGAAGCCTTTGCTTGAACTATTCACAAAGTTATAAACTAGAAACAGCTACCCCTTTTCAGGGAGCACCCTACAGTACACTGATATAGTCATTCTATATGAAAGATAAGCCGCACTTGATCAGTAAAGCCTTGGCTTCTACAAAGTTTGATTACACACCAGAGGTGTAAAAGATACCTATACATAGCATTCAATGGCAGTCATAAATCTCCCATTACAATCTCCCAAAAGAAGAAAGACGTAGAACTACCCGTTGCCCGCCTCAGTACCATTTTCGGTTTCAAAATTCAGAGATAGTCTCATTACATTGACCCTAGACGTGAGACTACTTGCTACCCTCTACCCACCTCAGTACCGTTTTCAGTTTCGAAAATCAGAAGATAGTCCCAATACATAGACCCTATTTTCTACTTTTTCCCTTTCAGAAAGGCTATGCACCACACAAGGGATCGGACACTACTAAGAAAAATTCAATGGCATGCTTATTTTCTTCAAAGCATTTTGAAGGGATGACTAAAGAATATAAATTACAAGTCCAGTTCTGTTTTCATGTCAAGACTGTGAAACTACAGTGCCAAGCCAAAACAAGTTTTCAGAGAAGTAATACCAAGTTCATATAATCAAAGCATCAAAAAAAAAAATGCTCAATAGTTTGAAGCACAAATTCCAAAAAAACACAACTCAAAAAATCAACCACAAGATCATCAACATTATTAATCAGTAAGTAATCTTAACAAATCTGCTCCAGCTAAGAAATAAGTAAACAAATGCAATCAGTAAATTAACAAATTTAGTATGAGCAAACACTATCCATATCGCAATATAAAACATACTTCTCGAACTCTAGTTCTCTATCGATTCTTCAAAATACGTTCAAAATCGGTGAGTATTTTAGCATCAAAGGGAAAATACCTGGAGATTCTCGGTCTTGATGTAAGCCCAGATTTGCTTCACCGCTTCGCCACGGGAAACTTCAGAGACGCCTAGGAACTGTTGAAAAGCAGGTGAAATAGGCAGCGGCTTCATAATACCCAGAGGACGTCCCCTAGGCTTAGCAGGCTTAGCAGCAACATCGTTTTTATCAGTTTTAGTTTTAGCAGCAGCGGCTCCGCCTTTAGGCTTCGCAACAACGGCGGCAGCAGCAACAGCATCGCCGACCGAAGCAGAGGCGGCGGTTGAGGTTTTGGTTGCTGATAATAGTGACCGGCAGCGACTCGCGAACAATCTAGCAGAAGCCATTGATCAGAGAGAAAGGGAAAGAAAAAAAAAGTAAGAGAATCAAAACCCTAAACTCAGCAGTTTAGCAAAAATGTTGGAGGGAAAACGAAAACAAGGGTTTATGGAAAACCGTTTTTATTTTATTTTTCTTTTTGAAATAAACTGTTTTCCCCTTCAAAAAAAAAAAAAAAAAAAAAAAAAAAAAAAAACTGTTTTCGTTTCAGAAAGTTTGCTTGTGAGAAAAAAAAAAAAACTTTTTTATCGGCACAAACACTCTATTCTATTCATCTTTTAAGACATCATGTTGAAATTCGACCTTCTCAGCATCAAACATATACTCCATAAATAGGAAAGTCAAATTTTATACACAAATTTCGACCTCTAGATAATCGAAATTTCAAAACAAATTCAAAAAGTGTGATGCGAGTCGTAGTGCTGCTAATAATGACAATAAAATAATGTGTAAAGGGTAATTGAATGAGATGTTTTATAGGTTCATCGTTGTGACATAACCATTATGACCGTAATCAATGATGAAACAAAGATTTTAATACAGGATAAGCTAATAAACTATATCCATTTCAAGGTAGGGTTAGATTAAGATCCCATATGAAAGCTAAAGAAAAAGTGGGATATCATATATATATACTTCACCAAGAAGTTGTTTGTTGAGGCCTTTTCCAAACCTTCAAGATTGAAACTAATTCTCACACCGTGAGAAACGGTTGGAGCCAATCGTGTTTACCTCTAGTAAGGTCCTAGCGAGGACCCCTGCAATTCTAGGGCATTAAAGACATAATCATCCAGTGGATTGACAATTTTCTTTTTTTTTGCCATTATATTCAATCCACTTGATTGAATGTCAATTAACACATGAATTTTGAATTTTGTTTTTTTAACATTTGTTCAAAATTAATAAAAGAATTACTACCAACACAGTTAAATAATTCATAACCTGTCCAAAAAAAAAAATTCACACAGCAATGCTACCATGAATTACTCTGGAGTTTACATAATTGACCTTAATCTATTTTCATCCACCACCAATTTTCTTCGATAATAAACCAGAAAATGACAATTCTCTACTGCACTGAAGAACCACAAGAACACCATCGGATGTTAAATCTAGCTGTTAGTCGACCGATATCGTCGGATGAGAGTCATGCATACGATAAGGTGTTGTATACAAACAACACTCACCCGAAGGTTCGGTTCTATATAGTATATAGACTCTTCAGTCTTCACCTAGGAATCTTCCTATCAAAAAAGGTTCTATGTTCTTGACTGTTGAGATTCTACTTCAATGATCAGCTATCGGTTGCATGCACGAAAAAGGAAGATTCTTGGGTTGAAAGTCTCTAATCGCACCAGATCATCGTCTGTACCGAAAGATAAAAATACGTATTTCATCAAAAGAGACTCTACATACAAGAAATCACCTGTACTGTATTCGATACGTATTTCATCAACAGAGACTCTTTGTACAAGAATTCACCTGCTTGTGTCTTCTAAATCACTTTTCTGAAGAAGATGCGGTTTTTGGGAAAGGGCATATTCTAATTGGTGAAGGTCTTGCGATTAGACCATCAGTAACCCATCCAGCAGCTTCACTGTCGTTCTTTAAATGGTTGAATTCACGTTGGATATACTCGAGTGATATATGTAGCCGGCCCTCGGGTTTGCAGTCGTCGGATGCAGTGCTCGGGTTTAATCCTGCGTTTTTCTCTAACCAGTACAAATAACTAACTTGAAATACTGCTTTCAGCATGTCTTGCGGCGAAGAGGTGTCTTTGAGTGCTATCTGATTGATGACAATTATAATGAGGAGAAAAAAATCAGATTAGAACGAAAAGAAAAAAAATGAAACAGGAAAAAAGAACAAACCGAAATTTGGTTCCTTTAGTTTGACGAAATTTGCAATTATATCCCCAATGTTTCATCTTTGCACTTTCACCCCTTGTCAATGATTTTTTTTTTAACATTTTCAGTCCAAACATTATTTTTTTATTAACATTTTCAGTCCTATATGTCATGTGTCAAACAACCAGCATAGCTCCAACCAATAGAAACTTGCCACATGGCAAAAATGGGCTTAAAAGGTAAAAAAAAAAAATTGCAAAGGTGAGGGGTTAAAGTGCAATAATATAACATTGAGGATAGATGTGTAAAAGCCGCGAACAAAAAGGGGGGGAAAGTGTCTTTATCCTGAAGATGAATAACAGAAAAGGTGAGCAGGATGTACATACACAAAATTTTCCTTGATGTTCTGCCAGAATGTAACCTTCATGCTTGTAGAGGTCAAAAAGGGCGTATGCGTCTTCTTTGTTCTTAACAACATCGGAAAGCTTAGAACCGAGACACAACCGGCGGTCAATGTTAGCAGCCGCGTCCTTAGCTTCTTCAGACAGTAGCTCTATTTGTGCCTGGAGAAGGAACATGAGTTCAGAAGAATTATGGAAGTTTCTTTTCACAAAGCACGCTTTCCTTACTGAATAACAGTGATTATTTTGACCCCATTTGATATTGATGTTGGGCGTTTTCTAGACCCAATACCCGTAAAAAAAAATACTCAAAGTGTGCATTTATACATTCTGACTAAAATTTGGTCAGTAAAATTATCAAATATGTGTCTAAAATTGGGTCATAATCAAGGTGCATGAAAAACCAAAACAAAATAGGGACCAAATAGTAAAGACCAAATTGTGCATATAAATGACGTCTAGCATTACGCTAAAAAATTCCAAATTCATTGATTGGTTGCCACTAATGACACACCATGTAAAATATCATAGTTAAAGAGAAAGAACGAAATATTTTTATTAAGATACCAGAATAAGGTATACACATGTGTATATATTGCATGTTCATGACCTCATGTGCCTTCTGACAAAAAGGGCCTACTATATGGTACATATGTACACAATATATTCTAATAATATCCCTCAAGCTTGAGAATACACAACAAGCATGCCCAGCTTGTTACACTATGTAGTAGACATACCTACAAGAAAGACCTTTAGTCGGTATGAAACATATTGATTTCAATTGAAAATTGAGCTTTCATTCCCTTATAAAAATTTCGGAAGACATCAGATACTTGTCTCCGTTCTTTTAACAAGAAATTTCAAGTGGTACGTGTAAAATCATCAATAAAGACAATGAAGTAGTTATACCCTTGAATAAATTTGTCAATGGGACCCCAAATATTTGAATGAACTAAATCAAATGAAGCAGTATTAGACGAATCAAAGCTACAAATTGATGCACGGTGATGCTTTCCGGACTGACCAAGTGCCTAGAGTCTAGAGATGAACATCGATAAATAAATGGACACTGAATGCAAAGCAACAAGTATATAGTAGCATACACGATGTGCTGGCTTCATGTTCAGCGATGGAACAGCTGGAAATAACGGCTCCTCGTCATTAACCTCTTTAACTGAAGGAATTAGGCCACTAAGGAGATATTCACTAAAGACCAAACCTGTTGAATGCAGCTAAAATTAATAAATAAATAAAAACTACTCGGTGCTAGTATGCAATGATCACAAATCAGCAACCACAGATTTCAATGACTGGTATTCACGGTGAACCGGTTGATTCGAAGGTAAGGTAAGTGCTGAAAGATAGTCGATTTCTGAATTGTGCTTATTTTATTTACCATGTCATGACATGGAAAAACATAATAATTATATTTTGTAAGTCGAAAACATTCTATTCATTGCAATGTATGCTCGTCGATGTAGACAGAAAAAAGGAATCCATAGGTGCCTTATTTTTATTGGCATCAGTTTTATTCTTTTGTTAACTTAGGCAAAAAACACTCCATTACAATTACTGTAATCCATCAGAAAAATTCAGAGCATTAGACAAAGTTTCAGAGAGGAAAGATCACAAAAGGGCAAAAACAAAAAACAAAAAGAATATAGTACCTGCACGATATGGATTTAATGTCCTTAGTTGAATGGCTTGATATGATTTCAGATTGCAAAACATATGGATCCATGTTACCACACCAAAAGAAGCAAGAGACAATGTTACTGAAGACTGTACACAGTTAGCCAGTGCTATGCCGAGCATAATTCCGAATGATTTGCTCACCATTCCTTGAGCTTCACCCTTTGCTATCACCTGTCATAGGACTTCTATAAGAACACTATCAAAAGGGTGGTTTAGTGGCACCATTGAGTTTTACTGTAGCACCACACTGGAAACAATCCACTTTTTCAGAGTTGATTCTAGAGCAAAGTACCTCTGCAAAGTTTCTTTGTGCAGCAAAGCCAGCATAAAAACAGCTCCTAGTAGATGCCTGTCATCAAGCAATTGTTATCAGTTTAAACGACCTTGCCTTAGTAAGTGGCTAGAATTGGTGATAAGGTCAGGATACCGAAGTCCTACAATGCACGGATACTTTTGACTGGTAACGTGTCATGTATCCGACACAGATACGTGCCAAATACTTAGGATACAAACATGGGGCCTGAGTTTTAAAAGTTGGATCCATGTTGAAATTCAAGTAAAAACCGCCAAATAATGAATGAAAAGCTGTCAAATGATGAAAACTACCAAAACTCTTATGTATATAGTTACGTATATACCCTCCGCACCCATATCCTTGATTTTTCGAAGACCTCATACCCGGATACCCTGTATCCGCAGACCTGTACTCATGTATCTGAACTTATGCAACCTAGCCGATATCATCAATGGCAGGGGACGTGTTAAGGTTACCTGGATTAGAGCAGCTGCAGAACGTCCTGCTCCAGCAACAGCACCAATCGGAACAAAGAGATGTGGAAATGCAGGAGTCAAGATTTCCAAGCCGTATGCAGCATTTTCTAAGAGATCTGCAAACAATCTCCAACCTTTCGGGTTGACATCGAAATGCCTTCCGTATTTCGATAACATGATCTTGCTTAGATACCCAATCCCATCTTTGAGGACCCAATTAACAGCTGCTGCAGTTGGGATGGCCCCTTTTCCCAATCCAACAGCATAAAGCAATGCCTATAATTAATGAAATCATAAGCTTATTCAAGAACATGTAACCCCTCGACCGTATAAATTGCAACCATACTCACAATCTGAAAATTATCGATATCAACAAAGATAATACTATATTCGTGTATATTATCTATAGTTGTTAAAGATAATATGGCCATGCCCTACGCAATGCCTGGCCATGCCAAGCAATACCTTTCCAACATTGCTGAATATCGATGATCATATCTAGAAATATCAAGAAACACAACAGGCTATTATCTCACCTTCGAAGCAAGAGCTAATAAAAGTTGCATAATGCTAAACCTATATACAAGTCCATGAATATCAAAGAGCTATTCGTAAAACCATGAGACAAAAAGGGAGATTGAAACATGTCGCTCTCATAACAAATAAAACGGTGTATCTAATCACACATATATAAAAGTGAGACTTGTATGCATACGATAAGTGATAACAAAAGCCTTGGATTTTTCATCTTTGGCTGAAGAAATATCATCAAAGCTTTATGTTCATATGAGACGAGAAAAAAACGGTCAAAAAGCATCAACAACCCGACTCCCACCTAGGCCATAGCCTTAACAACTATGACATCATCTTGCAACCAAACTCCTTAAAACAAATACCCACCACCTTGTCAAAAAAACATAATTCGTATGAAGGATATTACATGGCTAGGAATATATTCAGCTCCCTAAGTACAGCATTACATGTAACATACAGAATCTTCAACACTTCAAGCATCTCCATCAAACACGCTTAACACGTTATTTATTTTACAGATTCAAACACCACATTTCTATATTCTACGGTGTACAACATTGAAAATAGATAATATGTATTTCATACCAAAGAACAGATAAAAATAGAGTATATGCAGTTGTGTTTCGTATGGAAATGAATATTTGAATCTCTAAAATACAGATTTATAAACATTTACAAGATCTATAACAAATGCTTGAGAACAAAGGAATGAAGAGCTAAGTAAACCACCTACTTGAGTAGCAAGAACACCATTTATCTGTGCAGCAACACCTTGTACACTTCTCCAAAGCGAATATTCCAAATAATCACCGGTTACACTATCAGGATACCCTTCTGGAAGCATCAAACTCAAGAACAAATCCTTACATTGAACCCACAAATTCCCAATTGCCAATTTATCATCAGGTCCTCTCTTCTGCCACCAAGATGTCCACATTTGTTTCGGAACAATGAATTCATCCTTCTCATAATCTGGAATCAGCTCAATTTTCTTACCGCCTTTAATTTCAACCAAAATTTCATTTTCTTGTCTTATCCGCTCATTTGATGTATCATTAGCTGTTTTTGCTTCTGCTGGCAAGGCTATCACAAAACAATATAAAATTGAAACAATGGCGGATATGAAGAAGGAGCTAAGCTGTTTGAGTATTTCTTTGGCGCCATTTAGGATTCCATTGTCATGTGTTGTATCAAAGCAAAGAAGCAAAAGTAGTAGCACGTTTCCATCGAAATTGAAGAAAGCATCTGAATCACTATGAGGTCCATTTCCTCCAGCTCCTCCTCCGCCTCCGATTCCTCCGCCGCCATCTCCTTTGCTGAAATAATAGTTGAACGAGGAGCTTTGAAGGGGAGGCAACCAGGGGTTTTGCAGAGGTTTAAGGGAAAGTGCTGACTGGAAGTGGAGGTGAAAGGATTTTGGTTGCGGATTGTGGCGGAAGGAACAGAACGGGGAAGCAAAAGACTTGGTGGTGGTGGTGGTGGTGGTGGTGGTGGTGGTGGTGGCGGCGGTTGTTGGCCGGACGAGGCCGGAGACCTTGAAAGCGCAGCTCATGGCGCGGTCTGTCAAAGCTCTACATAGTCTCGGTCACATTTCAAATAGTATTGCTAAATTTTTACCAACATAAATAATCCAAATCGAATCAAATAGTTTATTTATCTGAGGCGAACAACTTTTTAAGTTAATCATGTTTAAACTAGGCTCGATTTCGTTCAAGCAGAGGAAAAAGTGATTCGAATCAGCTCAATTAAGTTTAAACCATACTCGAGTTTGGCTCATTTATGCTCGACAAAATTTTGAGTCCTTTTAAGCTTGAACTCTAGATCGAGAAGCTTGAGGAAAATGTTGAGCTTCGGAAAATTTTGGTTCAACTCATCAAAATAATAAAAAAGAATATATATTTTCTGATTTAACTTAAAAATGCTCAATAAAGTTAGTGAACATCTCATTTTCAAAAAAAAAAATTAAAAATTAGTGAAGCATTTAGATGTTATTAATTTAGGTCGTTAACCTTGATGAATTGCTTGAGTTCGGCTCGAGATTGATTAAATCATATTTGAGCGGGTATTTCACGAACCAAAGGTCGAGCTGCTCGTGAGCAGCTTGGCTTGTTTTACTCCTCTAATATTAGCCGACAAATTCTATTACACCAACGGTTAAAATAATGCAATTTTTTCGTTGTGATGTATAAGTGGCTTATTATGATGTAACTTCATCATCATAATCAATGATACAAACGTATATTATATCACTCGTTGTTCGTTTCTCATGCTGGATGATTCCTTCGGGACCCAATGACCTTTCAAGTTGGCCCTATAAGGCTACGGGTTAGTGCGACACCCGACAAACACTTGTAGGCTACGCTTGAGCTTCCCTTTCGAGGCTATGTTAGCTGAAACCTGCAGAGAGCTTTTTGGAGTTGTTTCGACCGCTTGACTTAAGGGCGTGTTTGGTGCTTTGAGAAAATTGAGAGAAAGAAAAGTTTTGTATTTTTTTCTCATCGTGTTTAGTTACTTTCCGAGAAGAGAAACGTTTTTTTCTCAACTTCTCAAGTTTTCTAAAAAATACGGTATTTTCTCGGATTTCTATTCTCTTCACACCCTTGAGAAAAGTTGTTTGAGAAAAAAAAAGATTTTTTTTCTTCTTTTTAATAAAAATATCTATATTTTCTTACATTTTTTTAATCAATTTTTTTTTTCTCAGTTCTATTCTCACCACTATTCTTTTCTTTGTTTTTCACTATACCAAACATACCCTCTAAATGTCTACCAGTAAGTCGGTTGAACGTGCTTTTTAAGTTATCGCGGTAATCAATGAATTCGTTCTTATCGTCTCATCATAGTTGTAATTGTCGAGGACTCTTCACATTCACTTCACAAAAACGTCATAATGACTACATGTTTCAACCCTTGTTAATGGCCTAACGCCTATATAAACCTCAATTATTGTCTTATCTACGGACATGGTACGTTGTCTAATACCTAAACCAATACCAGATACACATAACTACATTAGCTTGATCCCTCAATAATACGTTGACAACAAAAACAATATAGCCACCCCTGAAAAAACACTCATGGAAGGTTTCGCTCTCATAATACACCCTCTACTGTGATGATATCATCCTCAATGTCATCATACCCCACTTGCCGATTTTACTTCACCCTACCCTATCTTTACAGCCTCACCCCACCACCGTATCATACGCCCCCACCCTATGTTGAATGGACACGGACACGGACACGCCGCACGACACGACACGGACACGGCGACACGGCTAATTCTAAAATTTAAGGACACGACACGGCCCCGACACGTTACATATAATATATATATACACACACATATATATATGTATATACACACATATATACATCTATATATACATATATATAAGATATGTAATACTTAAACTCTATCGATATCTAAAATAGATATTTGTTATATCTATACGGTGTCAAAAGTAAAAAGAAAATTATTATTTGACTTTCAAAATATTACAAATTAAGTGTAAAAACGATTGTCTATAACAAAAAAACATATAAACATAATACGTAGTAATCGAAAATAGAAATTGTATATTTTCGGGTTTCATCAAAAAAACATTGAAAAATTTGTGTTCGAGAGGTGTCGGGAGGTGTCGGCGCCGTGTCGGAGGTGTGTCGACAACGTGTCGGAGGTGTGTCGGATATTAAAATTTTAAACAATATTAATTTAATCGGCCGACACGTGTCGGACACGGTGTCGGAGCGTGTCGGAGCGTGTCGTGTCGTGTCTTGTGTCGGACACGGCGCACGGCGCCCATATTGAAGTGTCGGTGCATCATAGCCCCCACCTCACCCCATCCTATCCCATTTAACTTGCCTCCATTCTTTCCTCACCCCTACCCATGATGATACTCCATCACACCATACTACGGGAAGTTCTTACTTAGCAACTTCATACAGTGTGACGTGTAAAAAGAATGATCAGAACCACACATTTTATATCATAAAAATATATTGTGTGGTTCTGATCGGCCTTCCCGTCACTTCACTCTATAAAGCCCGTAAGGAGTAACCACTTAAAAACCTCCCCCGCTACTCATCATTATAGTTGTGTCTCTTTTGATGAACATCTAGTTTATTCCACTTTTTATGTGTTAAATGTAATACTAATAAACTATTTCTATCATATTTTCCTCCATTATTTTGTATACTATATTTCATCTCATTCAAACAAACCACCATAACTACAACCAAAAGTCCAGTTTTACCCGCTAAAAAAAAATAAAAAAATCATCAGATATCACCAACTCATAAATCTCCTAAATTATTGTTTGAGAAACCGAATGGAAAGGATATTGTTTTCTAGTAGTACTACTTTAATTCTTAGCAATATTAAACTTAAACCATTTATTTGGCATTCGACACGTACTCCCATCACCGCCGAGTGTACTTGCACTTGTTTTTACTCTCCCACTATTGTAATCTCAAATGGGGAATTGAAGAAATCGAAGAATTTGCATTCATTGAATCAGGTTCAGTCAATTAGTAGTATTACTAGAAGTGGAACGGTTCTGATTCAATCATACAGGTTTGATTCTACTTTGTTGACATCTTCATTATTGATCTTTTTGTGCTTGCATGTTGGATTGAATAGTTTAAATTCTGTTTTTAAAATTGGTTATGAATACTTGTAAATTTGATTTCAAGTGGGTATTTGTTTGTCTATGTAACCATTTGATCTTTGATCACTTGAATGATGTGGTGGATGATGCAAATGGGGCTTTAGTTTTGTAAACTGAAATCACAATTCATATTAGTCTAATATTTGAAATTTCATCTGAATTCAGCTTTCTTAAACAACAAAAATGGGTGCTTTTACTGACACCACATTGAAAACAATTAGCCAGGGGAAAGTTGATTCTCATTCTAGAGCTGAGAATCGATTGTTCGACTCGATTCTCAGCTCTAGAATGTAATTCTCCAAAAATCGATTATATTGTGGTGCCCAAAAGGATAGTTTTGGCGTGATGCTACCGCCCACCAAAAAAAAAAAAGTGAATTTGTGTTTTTGTGCTCAAAATTACCTTGAGGTTTGTTGTTTATCCTTTTTTTTTTATTTATTCTTTTTATAATGTAAATACGTTTTGTTGAAATAAATTAAGCATAATTGTGCATTGCTAAATCACAAGTTCTTGCTCTGCTTCATGAATTAGTTGGTAAAACACGAGTATTTCGGAAACGAAAGAATAACACCACACACGCCCCAAGCGGGGTTCGAACCCTGGACTCCCCACTGAGAGCCAGGTTAGACCCTAGTGGTAATCCACTAGGGTATGTACCCGAGTACAAAACACGAGTATTTCAGTTCACTGGAACTTTCGTTTTTTTTCGAGGTAAATAATTATAAGATCACTGGTATGAACTTTGTAAATGCAGAAATTCGAGATTGCAGCACAGATTCAAGAGTAGGAGGATAGTGTACTCGAAAATGACTGGCTATCAAGGGACAATGGAGAGTTTGGATACGAAATCCGGTAGTATGGTATTCGAGCCTATAGTAGAGAAGGGGGTTTTCCGTTTTGATTGTTCTAATGATGATAGAAATGCTGCATTTCCAAGTGTTTCTTTTGTCAATCCTAGAGATAGGGAGACACCGATTTCGAGCATCCATGAAAGTCCTGTGTACAAGCCAACTTTTGAAATCGTTAATGGACAACAAATTGTCAGCATTGAGGTAACGTAATTCGCCACTACACATGACTATTTTGGACTTACCGTTTGCCTATTTCAGTAGTTTTAGATGGGTTTTTAGATGCATCACACCGAACGGCACTTACTGTAACACTACATCTCCATGGACCAGAGTGGAAATCGACTTTCAAAAAGTCAAGTGTCCATAATCAGACCTTGTGAAAGTCGATTTTCAGTTAGTTTTGTGTATGATAAAGTATACTAAGGCGCGTAGAACCTTGTCGAAGGAACTCTGAAAATGACCCCGCAACTTCTCGAGAAGGGGTGCTCTCCTATCAAATTATTAGGAAAGCACATGACTATGCTAAGTGTTAACACGATGTAATATGGTGCACGGTAGATGTAAATAAGTTTGGTCATGTGGTGCATTTAAACGGTTCCTTTTTGATACTCAAGTAATCTTGCCGTTATGCTTATTTTTCGCGTATTCCAAGTTTTTGATCTTTTTGATTCTTTTCTATTGAACTTTGATGTTTATTTAGCTTCCAATTGGTACCTCATTCTATGGAACCGGAGAGGTCAGTGGGCAACTTGAACGTACCGGAAAGAGGGTATGCCATTTTTTTCGTGTTTTTTTATGAAGACTTGAGATTGTTTATGAACTTCTTAAGACCTAAATAATTTATAGGTATTTACGTGGAATACTGATGCATGGGGTTATGGATCCGGAACCACCTCTTTGTACCAATCTCATCCTTGGGTATTGGCCGTTCTTCCTAATGGAAATGCACTTGGAGTACTTGCTGATACCACACGGCGCTGTGAGGTACATGCTTTTTCTTGA
Source organism: Gentiana straminea (assembly GCA_036785695.1). Taxonomy (NCBI): domain Eukaryota; kingdom Viridiplantae; phylum Streptophyta; class Magnoliopsida; order Gentianales; family Gentianaceae; genus Gentiana; species Gentiana straminea. Next base: position 31,696 of record JAVUPR010000270.1, on the reverse strand, counting down.
CTTTTTTTTCGATTCAATGTTTTTAGCTAATGATTCTGAACACTTGTTTGAACAGATTGACTTGCGTCAAGAATCTAACGTGAAGTTCATTGCTGAGCCCTCTTATCCTGTCATCACATTTGGCCCGTTTGATTCTCCAACCGATGTTCTTATCTCCCTTTCTCAAGCTGTTGGTAGGTTTGATAACCGTTTTATCTTCTTTTTCACTGGTTATTGCTCACTTAGTTTGTATATTATTCAACATTTCGGTTCATTTTTTTCTGGCATCAGAATCTTGGGAATGATTGTTGCACATGTTCCGTCATTTTAGGTTGTGCCCTTTCCATTAATATTGTGTTTTATCCCTATAACAGTGTACGTCAAAGGAGTTTAATCCTAATCTAGATATTTCTTACAATGTAAAACAAAAGACTTCAACTTTAGATACTTTATCATCAGGGACTGTCTTTATGCCTCCAAAATGGTCCTTGGGTTATCATCAATGCCGTTGGAGCTATGATTCCGAAGCACGTGTTCGCGAGGTTCGTTGTTATACTATCTCCAAGTGTATATATATCAACGCTTGATCTTGTCATTCCTATCTTTTTTGCGCTCCTCTACGCGCGTGTTTAGAGTAGATTTACTGTGAGTTCCTAGCAAAGATTTGATGACCAACATATAATATATTGCAAGGGATAAACAAACTTTTGGTCCCTTTTCTATCCCCTGTGTTTTATCTTGGCAATTTTACCCCTCATCTATGCATTTTCTTTTTGCATTCAGTCTAAAGTGCCATGTGTCGAGCATCCAACATTGAGGGTACAACATGCTCTAACCAATGAAAACTTGACACGCGGTGAAAATTGACTGAAAAAGGCTAAATAATGCTTTTAGAAGAAGGGCAAGAGTGCCACGATAAAACATTGGGGTTAGAAATGCAAAATTCATGAAACAAGGAGTTTTTTCTGGAGTTTTTTCTGGGGTTGTTTTAGATAAAGTGATTGAAGTAATGATTAGAAAGTTAAGATGTTTTTTTGAAATTTGTGTAGATTATGAAATGATTGGTGAAATAAAGTAGTATAATAAATAAAATAATGGTAAAAAATGTTATAAAGTTGATAAAGTGAAATGATGAGAGATAATTTAATATTTTTTTATTTGTAGAAGAAATGATTGGTAAGAGAATTGTAAGATATGATGGGTGAAGTGATATAAAAAAACTCCGAAAAAAACTCTAACGAAAACAAACGGAGAAAGCGTCTTTTATCCCTTTTGCAAACTCGGGATCTTGTAGAAACTTGAAATTTGGCTAAGTGATGTTTCTGCAAAGAGCTTGATTTCGGTATGCTCGATCTTAGACTTGTCTTTTTGTTTATTTACCTGATGCAGATTGCTAGGACATTTCGAGAGAAAAATATACCTTGTGATGTTATATGGATGGACATAGACTACATGGATGGCTTTCGGTGTTTCACTTTTGACAAGGCATGTTTTTTTTTACTTTGTTCATATGTTTTCATGTTTCAAAATGGCAGTAGTGACGAAAACGACCTTCTAATTTCCCCATCTTAAGTGGACAAAACCAGGCTTAAGGGTGTTGGTTTTCTTTGTCTGTTGAACTGTCTATTGTTTTCCTACAGTGCTTTTTCTCATGACTATTGTGATTAATCACAGGAGCGTTTCCCGAACCCACGAAATCTGGCAAAAGATCTTAACGAAGCCGGTATCAAAGCAATCTGGATGCTTGATCCAGGGATCAAAAAGGAGGAGGGCTATTTTGTTTATGATAGTGGTTCCGAGAACGATATTTGGGTTCAAGCTTTAGATGGGAAACCTTTTGTTGGTACTTTAACTTTTTCCTGAAGCACTATTCTTAGGGCGTCTTTAGTTTCACCATACCAAATCTACTGTTGTGGCACTACAATGACAATCAACTTTTTCGCATTCGATTCAATAGAAGAGCCGAGAATCGTCTCTTTGCCGGTCAATTGTCTCAATCCACCGGGTGAAAAAGCCAATTCTCAGCTATAAATTCGACTTTGAAAAAGTCGATTGTTTTAGGCGTAGTGCCACAGTAAAAACACCGTGGTGCCACTAAAGGCGCCCTTTTTCTTATACTTGCGTTTATTTAACCTGATTTATGTCATTTAATTTTTTTCGGCCTTTCCGGTTGTCCCTTGAATTTGTTGTATGGTTATTATGGTTGTCAGGTGAAGTATGGCCTGGCCCTTGTGTGTTCCCTGATTATACGCAATTAAAAGCGCGCTCGTGGTGGTCAAATCTCGTGAAAGACTTCATTTCAAATGGCGTAGATGGCATATGGAACGACATGAATGAGCCGGCTGTTTTCAAGGTGAACTCAAATGTCTTTTGCTTTTCATTTAGGCGTTTTTAATGGCACCACCGTGACAATCGACTTTTTCAGAGTCCAATATTGTTTCCGGTGTGATGCACGGTTAAAAACATCGTGGTGTCTCTATAGCCGCCCTTTTCATTTACCTTACTGTTCTTTTATTTCTTGCAGTCTGTTACGAAGACAATGCCGGAGAATAATGTCCACAGAGGAGACGATGAACTCGGGGGTTGCCAAAGTCACTCGCATTATCATAATGTATAATCTATTCGGAATGCCTGTTTTATTTCATTTTACATTTCTGTTTGAAAACATTTATAAATGTGATTAAATATTGTGTCCTTGTTTTTTTTTTTGCCTCATGGATCTTGTCGCATCGGTTTTGTGGTGCTTCTATTGTATTTGTAGGTTTATGGCATGCTGATGGCAAGATCTACATACGAGGGCATGAAATCGGCCAATGAGAATCGGCGTCCGTTTGTTCTTACACGAGCTGGATTTGTTGGTAGCCAAAGATATGCTGCCACATGGACTGGGGATAATCTTTCCACTTGGGAACACCTTCATATGAGTATCTCTATGGTTCTTCAGCTGGTAAGTGGGGGTAGAAATGGTATTTCAGGAGCTTGAAGTTGTATAAAACAATTTCTTCAAACAACCCTATAAATTCTTGAATCCCATCATAGCCATATTCTTACATATGGGCTCCACTATCTTGGTGAATTTACTTATGCATCACAGTGACAATCGGCTTTGTCACGATCGATTCTAGACCTTAGAATCGACTTTCCACTAGTCAAATGTGACAATCAACCGGACGAAAGCCGATTCTATGGTTTGTAATCGACTTTTAAAATGTCGATTGTTTTCGGTGTGGTGCCACGGTAAATATTCAGTGGTGTCGAGCACCGTTGTTTCTAATATCTGAAACTCTTCAACATGGTTTATTATGCTTAGGGGCTTAGTGGTCAGCCGCTTTCGGGGCCAGATATTGGTGGTTTTGCCGGTAATGCCTCACCCAAACTATTTGCAAGGTGGTTGGGTATAGGCTCCATGTTTCCCTTTTGTCGAGGCCACTCGGAAGCTGACACGAACGATCATGAACCGTGGTCTTTTGGAGAAGAGGTTTGTCCCTAGCTTTACATTTTACAATGATTGTTTTACATAAATAAAGACCATGATATTTAGTTCTTTAAGCCAGGGATATATATATATATATATATATATATATATATATATATATATATATATGTCAATTATTCTCTTCAAAACGTCAAGCTTTTTGCAAGTTTCTTGTTTTTTGTTTTTTTTTTTTTTTCTTAAAGCCCCCGGTATCCGAAACGCAAGTTTCTTTTTACTAACAAAAAAAAAAGTTTCTCATTTTTAAGGGGAGAAAAACACTTTTAAGTCCTTTTTGTTTCACGATTTTTTACTTCTATCCTTAATTTTCTATCTTGGTGTTTTTACTCCTCATCTATGCACTTTTTTACTTTTTCAGTCCAAAGTGTCCCGTGCCCTACGATCAGTACAACATGCTCTAACCAATAAAAACTTGACATGTAGCAAAAATGGACTGAAAATGTAAAAGAAAATGCATAGATGAGGGGTAAAAGTGTCAAGATGAAATACCGGGGATAAAAATGTAAAAACCGTGGCACGAAAGGGACTAAAGTTCCTTTATCCCTAATTTTAAGTGACTGAATTGTTGATGCTATGAGCTCTTGAACTACCAGTTCAAGAAAATTTTAGTAGCTGATCACATTACTTGAACAATAATGTTGTCCTAATCTGAACGATTTCTCTAACACGATCTCACGTTAAAAACTGCTATATTTTTCTTTTCTTTCACGTTCCAGTGTGAAGAAGTTTGTCGGCTAGCATTACAGAGGAGATACCGATTTTTGCCACATATATATACCTTGTTCTATCTCTCACATACAAAAGGAACTCCTGTGGCGACTCCTATGTTTTTTGCTGGTAAAACTGTTTATTGCTTCTGTTTTTCCAAATTGATTGATACATCAGGGTCTTGGTTCATAGAACACCGAGTTGTAAACACGTGAGTTGGTTTTGCAGATCCGAAAGATCCGAAGCTAAGGTTACAGGAGGATTCTTTTATGTTGGGACCGGTTCTTGTGTATGCAAGGTTTTTTTTCTTTTTTTTCTTTTTTCTCTATTGATTTTCCATTTGATAGAAACTCAATAATTATCGGTGTTAAGGACGTTTTGTAAGTCCTCATTTCTGATACGTATCCGACAGATACGCATCATATACATCAGGATACATACCTAGGGCAAATTTGTAATTTTCAAAAGTTGGATGTGGGATTTTAACATGCATGCCCATAACTCTGATATGTGAAATGAAGAACCGTATTCAAAATTGAGTAAAAACCGCCGGATAATGATTGAAAAAAAAAATCCATATTGAAAAAAAATAATACAAAATAATGAAGAGAGCCATTAAAAATCGTTTTTTATGTGTTTGAATATTTCTTATTTGCTTCTTATAGTTTTATTATATGCAATTTGTTCCCTTATATTTTTTATATTTACGTACATGCCCTTCATACGCGTATTCGAAAATCCCGCACCCACATATTTGTACTCGTGCAACGTACTTGGTAGAAGATGATGTCAAAGAGCTTTCATATATTGATTTTTGATCCTTCAAATGATTGTTATTCATCTATTTCTTATGCAGCACCCAACGGAATCGAAACCGGATCTTACGCAACACATTTTACCTAGTGGGATTTGGCAAAATTTCGACTTTGAAGATTCACACCCGGTATTTTACATTTTCTTGCTCTGATTTTTGTTTCACATTTTCTTGCTCTGATTTGGATGCTACTTATCTACTAGGACTTGCCTACACTATATCTTCGAGGTGGATCGATCATTCCTTTAGGTCCTGTATGTCAACATGCCGGTGAAAGTAATCCAACCGATGATTTAACGCTTCTCGTGGCTTTAGATGAACAAGGTAATCTTTATTCGTTAATGTTTTCTGCGTTTTAGCAACACAGGTAGAAGTGCAAAAATTGTAAAACAAACGGGCTCGTGCCTCGGTGGATGTTTTTTAAAATAAAATAAAAACTGTATTAAAACGACATTGTTTTGTTCTTAGAAAATAATTTTTTTAACCCTTTTTGCCCCGTATGCCCTCTTCATAGGTATTTTCCTTTGTACCCTAGTGCCCCGGTTTCTTCTAGGTCCGCCACTGAATGCAAGAGAACGTATATAACAAACTTTACGGGGTCTTTTAAATGATCAGGCAAAGCTGAAGGTGTTCTGTTTGAGGATTATGGTGACGGGTACGAGTACACGAGAGGAGGTTATCTTCTGACAACATACGTTGCCGAGCTTCAATCATCATCATCATCATCGGTTTTGACAGTAAAAGTTCTGAAAACCGAAGGATCATTAAAAAGGCCGAAACGCCGGTTGCACGTGCGCGTATTGCTAGGACAGTTTGCTATTGTATGTTGTTCTGTACCTTATCTTCTCTGATTACTTGTCTTGATAAAAGTGTCGGCATACATACATACATACATGTATATATATATACACACACACACACACATGCTCATCGGGTAAATTTGTCGAACAGGTTGATGGTTGGGGTACCGATGGAGAAACTGTGCAAATGATAATGCCGTCAGAGGAAGACGTGTCGAATCTGAAATTATCGAGTGAAAAGAACTACAAAATACGCATGGGTAATGCTCTTTCTTCGGAGAATACTGTGGCATACTTTTGGTCTCCTTATTTTTTGGAAAAACGATACAGCCACGCATATCAACAATGGGTCTCAACATGATCAATGATCTGCAAATACTTAGTGACACAATATTATGATAGTGTCCGACTACGCATTTGCCTTTGCTAAAGACTACTTTTTCATTGCAGAAAACTCCAATGTTGTACCAGACAAGGATAGTGTTCCGGGACACAAGGGAGTAGAACTTTCGAGAATGCCGGTTGTATTGAAAAGCGGTGATTGGGCTCTGAAAATCGTTCCGTGGATTGGCGGTCGAATTATTTCCATGGAGCATGTTCCTTCTGGTAATGGGGAAGTCCCCCCGCCCCCCGGCCCCCCCCACCCACCCCCCTTTTCTGAAAACCGGTACAAATTCGGGGTTGTTCGTCTAATTATTTATTTCTCTGTAACAGGAATTCAATGGTTGCATAGCCGTGTTGAGATAAACGGTTATGAAGAATACGGTGGGACTGAATACCGATCTGCTGGATGCACCGAGGAGTATGCCGTTATTGAGTAAGTAGATAACACATTTATACTGTTGAATTACCATATCTTCTGAAAGCTAAGAATTGTTTGGGACCCACACCGAACGTCGTTTTTTAAAATCATAGAACCGACTTTCATGATCCCTTTTTCGTTTCTGTAGACGGGATATGGAGCAAGCCGGAGAAAGCGAAGGTCTAAAGCTAGAAGGTGATATTGGCGGAGGATTAGTTATTCAAAGGGAGATAATTTTACCAAATGATAATCAAAAGATTCTCCGTATCGATTCCGGTATTTTTGCAAGGAAAGTTGGTGCTGGTTCTGGAGGATTTTCACGGTAAAGCCGCAATCTCATTTAGTCTCGAGTAATGATACATGCACAACCGTTGTGACACAACGAGTGCCACAACGTGCATCTACACCGTTGATCATGATGGATATAATAATGATAAATGAGTCTACAATAAAAATCAACGGTGTAGATGCACGTTGTGGCCCAACGGTTGTGTATGTATCATTTCTCGTCAGTCTCTATTGCACCGGGGCCGTCAGATGGATGTCACCCATTGGTGTGTTGCATTACAGACTATTCATCCAATAATGTTCCCTTTTTTAATTTTTAATTTTTAACCTTTGTTTTTCTGGTCAATGTAGACTAGTATGTTTGAGAGTGCATCCAACCTTTGATTTGTTGCACCCAAGTGAATCATATGTATCCTTCACCTCCATTGATGGATCCAAACATGAATTTTGGCCACAATCTGGGGAACAAGTTCTTGAAGCTGATCTTCTACCCAATGGTAAGCCTCCCCCCCCCCCCCCACCTTGTTTTTCTTGCATTCAATTATGCCATCGATTTCATTCCATCGTGTGTTCAGTTCATTCCATCCCATCGACTCGTTTCATTTCATCTCTACAATCCAAACGGACACTTCAGAATTCGGGCGCGGTTTATGGCACCACAGTGAATCTACCGTGACACTACACTTCATGCTAGGTTCAACTTGGTCGAAAATAGGCATTCGACCTCTGTAGAGTCGAACGTTTGGGCTTATATTCGACTTTCCAAAGGTCGAATGTCAGTTTGCTGCCCCGTAGGTAGATTTGTTGTGGTGTCATTAACAACTCCTTTGGAATTGTTGCATCAGTTTTTACAACAAATTCTCTATTTTACAGACCCATACACCCCGCTTTTCTCTATTTTATTGCATCAAAATCTCTTTGGGCCATAATCTGAATAGAGAATCTATATTTTTATGCAATATATGTTATGCGTAGAGATTTTGCTACAGACTATGATGCACGGATACATAGGATACACATCTAGGGACAAATTTGTAATTTTCAAAAGTTGGATACAACATTCATAAATGCATAATTGTAACTCATATATGCATAACGAAGAACCATGTTTCAAATCGACTAAATACCTTCAGATAATGAATGAAAAAACCGTCTAAAATGATGCAATGCTACCAAAATTGAGAGGACTTAGGTACTTATATTTATAATATTTACATAAATACCCCTGCATCCGTATCCTATATTTTTCAAAAAATCTCGCACCTGTGTATCCCATATCCGACTTACTTCTGGATCTGAAACACTTAGATCTCTAGTTTACATCTACACGTATATTTCGTTTCACGTTTTACAATATCTACTGCAAAGGCTCTTATCTCGTATGAATTTTTCGGTGTGTGTGTGTGTGTGTGCAGGTGAGTGGATGCTTGTAGATGGATGTTTAGGGTTGGGATTTATATATATATATATATATATATATATATATATATACTAGGAAAAGAGGCACCCGTGCTCCGCACTCCCGGTGTCCCAGATTGTAAATATACAATGCAATTTAACGTATATTTGCATCGTTGATGAATTGGATTTTTGGTTTCAAGCTAGAGATGTAACAGTATATTATAATAAATGATGAGTCGTTGGAATATGTAAAGGATATAGGGAAAATGTGGAAAATCAAACATCCAAGAAATACATCGCCAAAAACATATTCAACATTTTTTATCTGGGTTCACTCCATATATAATACTCTTTATTATGGATTCCGGTACTAAATATTCAGACTATACCAATAGAAATCTTCATACCACCTGAATTTAATGTCAACTACAACAACCCAAACTATAAGAACACCCAAATAACATCATGTCACCATCATGCCTCATACCATTAGTCTTAAACTCTGACCAAAAGCTATTAAGAAACCAATCCGGACACGCAATGCATAACATTATATGAACAGAAGCAAACTGCCAAAACGCATATGATCTCTTTCTTTTGAACCACACCAAATTGCAGGCTGGGATGAGATGCGGGAGACAATTAATGGTTGTAGTTAAAGTGGTTTAAAAAAATCCATAAAAAATTAAAGAAATTGATAAAAATTTTAGCTAACAATTTTTTATTATTATTATTTTAGGAAAGTTGACAAATTAAAAGTCTATAAATTACATCTATTACCCAAAAATATATAACCAAACAGAAACAGCAAGCTAAGACTATGAGGCCAGGCCCAGACCAAAGGCCCAAACAATGGAACTTTGTTTCACGCCACCTTGAAAGCACAATTAATTCAACCAAACTGCACTCCAACAATTTTGAATCTCTAGTGAACCTCTCCGTAGGATTCGAACCCAGATGGAGTTCTGACCATCTATCAGAGAAAAAAGAACGAACGGATCTTGTAGGATTCCCAGGAAATCGAAGAATTTCTTCCGGAAGCAGATGATTCCTTGAATAGCCGGGACATTGAGGAATAGCCAGAAAGGCATTTCGGGAATCGGTCTGATTCTATCCCTGTTACTTCCGTTTGAAGAAAGGAAGGATCATGCTGAACACGTAGACATCTTCCATTCTTTCTTATTATATATAGTAAGATAGTAAGATAAGATAATTATTAAAAAGCTTATCATAATATCATGGTGGAAGCTTGGACATTAAAAAACTAAATAATAATAAAAAAAAAGCCATTATAACAGAAAAAATAAATAAATAAATAACAGTCCCTTGTTTTTTTGGGCCAACCCGTAAAAGGGCTACGGGCCTCCTAGTCATTAAAAGGCTGAACGAATTCCCAAGAAGAGCTTTAGGAATAATTTGCTCAAATAATTCATCCGATGAACACGTCACCTTCACCTTGTCTTTTTATTAATAGGTAATTACATAGTAGAGATAGAGAAGAGAAAACGGGGCTCCGTGCAACGCACGTAGCGCCATGCTAGCCGTATATATTTATGAGGTGCTATTAAACACAAAGTAAAATAATATGTAATTAAATTGGAATCGGATACATCTTAAGCACAACACACATAATAAGATTAAATTAAGGCTAATAATGAGATTTCAAAAAAAAAAAGATCCGATAAACAGTAAAATGCATGGTCGATGAACAGTAAAAAAAACGGGGCGATAAACAGTAGAACAGATGAACAGTATTAAAAAATAAAAATAAAAAAACTGGGTTGCTGGGCTGATGAACAGTAAAAAAGAGGAGCCAATAAAAAATAAACATGTGTCACTCTCTTCCAATACATTGTCTTCTTATTAATATAGGTAGATATATATATGAGAGAGAGGGAGAAAAAAAAAGACGATATCCCTCGTTTGCGGAGCCCTTCTACCCAGACAGAATGTTGGATTTACATTTTAGAGCGAAGATAGTATATATATAAATATATGACGCTCATGTAACAGTTTGATACAATAAATGTCAGAATGTTTGAATTTCCTAAAAAAAAAAAAAAAAAAAAAGACGATATCCCTCGTCTGCGGAGCCCTTCTACCTAGACAGAATGTTGAAGAGGTTAATCATGATGACTCATAAGGCCTTTTAGGTGGGGACCAGGACCCGATGTCCACAATAAGTCGTTTTGAATTCACAGTTAACTTTCAATCTGCGACTGTTGGGATTCGATCGTGTGTTTCTTAGTGCAATCTGCCGTTCGGAAACTAAAATGATTGAATTTCTTGGAAAAAAATTTGTTCACGGAACATTTCAATCTTACGCAATGGACTTTTTCTGCAATTTTAGCCTGCATTGATTTTGGAATTTTGACCGAGTCAACAATGGTTTATTATTATTAAAATATCAAGTTGAGTGAATCCTTTTTTTTTTATATTTTATTTTATTTTATTTTAAGGGAAGTTGAGTGAATCTTGTTGACACTCTTGTGCAAATTGCATTAAAGAAAGAAATAATAATTTAGGGGAACAAGAAACATTAACATAATGAGAGTTGTGATCCACCTCTGATCGAATCGTCCGAAAATATTCGATTTCAACAAAGTCGAATTTAAGCTCAACATTCGACTTTGCATATTCGGATGTCCATTTTTGATATATGTACGTAAAATTGAATCTTGTCCAGAGCGTGGAGCCATAGTAGATTCAATGTGATGTCAATAACAATGCTATCACATGCTAATACGGTTAAGGCACTGTTTTATTGTGAATATGTTATTACGTATTCATTAATTCGGTGGTTCAAAGATAGAAATCTTATCGAACCGAATAATTATATAAATGTGAATTGTATTTCTTTTTTTCTTTTTTTTTTCTGAAACGAAAGGAGGGAAACGGGGAAAAGGGGGGATCGAACCCTGGACCTCTCACTTAGGCCAGGGTAAAATCGAGGTGGCTAACCACCTGGGATGAGCCTTATTTGAAGACAAAATAAAACTCTTTTTGTATTCATTATGACATTATTGTGTATGAACATTGCTAACTTCTACATGTGATTGTGACACCTATCAAAGTGCAAAAGCTTCCAAACCATAAGAATTTTCAAAGTGAAAATGACTTGTTAGACAATTATTGCATGCATAAATTTCAAACCCAAGATTCCTTCTCTTTTTGGTCAGTGGCGGATCCAGGAAATTTTTTCAGTGGGGACCAAATTAAAAAAAAAAAAAAAGTGAAAAAAAAACTCAAAAGCCAAGATTCGAACCTGTGACCTAAAGATAAGTATTTAAGCTTCTAACTAATTGAGCTAAATGAATATTTGCACTAAATATTGTCTGAAATAATATACATACACAACTTTAATATTACTTAGAGAGGTATAATAGTAACTTCGTCCGGAAATTGAGGTGGGGTCCATGCACCCCACCCCTATAAGGCTGGGTCCGCCTCTGTTTTCAGCCAACCATTTAGCTCTTCCAAATAAGACAAAGCAAATTCTTTTATTAAATATGTCAATAATTTAATGATTTAATTAACCAATGAAGATTTTTTTTCCTTTTACCATGTTAGCAAAATGATGTGATGTGGACAGGGGAAATTCTTACCCGGGGTCCGTTGGATGAACGACACGTGTGCAAGAAGACAAATTAATATTTGGTTTTTTGCGTATATGTCGCATATCCAATGGACAGTACATGCGAGGAGAGTGCAGGTAAGAATTTCCATATGGACAGGGGCAGATCCACCCTTCCTGATAAATATATTTTAACGATGTATACATTATTAACGATGTATACATTATTAAGTTTGAATGAAGGAAAAATAATATAAAAGGATAAAATGCATTGATTATGCACATAAATACATACAAAAAGTAAGTTTACTTTACGTGGCTCCTGAACATTTCGGCTGATTGATCAAAAGTGATTTCTTTGGAAGCAAAGATAAATTTAAATTTTCCAACTTGTTTATCAGTTGAGCATGTAGTCAACAAGAAAACAGGTTCAAAAATGGAAAGTCAACTACAAAAAATGATTATTTGTGGGCTTATATGTAAGTTCTGAAACTCAGTTGCTGTATAGTGTGAGTTAAAGTGAAGTGGTAGCACCCAAAAGAAAAAGAAAAAATTATTATTATGGCAACTTCTACTTCTTCAAATATTTGTCCACCATTTGATTTTGCATCAAAATATTATAAAATATCAAGTGATGGAAATAGCTGTATAAGAGAAAACAGTTTCTTTGGAGACAAAGCAGTGCTGAATCAAGGTGTTGGGTATTCTGTGATTCTTGGTTTTGGTGCTTTTTTTGCTGTCTTCACTTCCTTTCTGGTATTTTTTTCTCTTTCCTGTTTTTGAACCTTTTTTCTTTTTTCCGTTGTTATTGACACCACAGTGAATGCCTTATTCGAACGTTGAATTCAAATTCGACTTTTCAGAGGTCGTATGTTTGGCAGTTGTTATTGGCACATCTCTCAGGGCACCACAGTGGCATTCAATATCTGGAAAGTCGGATGTAAGCTCGATATTGGACTTTGCACAGGTCGAATGTCCATTTTCGACCTCTATAAAATCGAAATTGTTCAAAATGTGGTGTCACAACAAAATTCATTGTGGTGCCAATAACGGTGCCCGTCTTTTCTAATGCCTAATTGATTCAGGAAGTGTTGTTATACAGCTTTACTAAGATGTGACACAGATACTTGGATACAGAATAAGTGGGAGCTGGATTTTTGAAAAATATATGGACTAAAAATAACAAATTAAAGCAATTTTAGTGCTTTTTTCTTCATTTTTGGTAGTTTTTTTCCTTTATTTTAGGTAGCCTTTCTTTAATCTTTCTTGGTTATTTGTTTCAGTTTCCACTTAGTAACAAGTCTCTTTGTTTCATCAATCACTGAGATTCACTATTATCAAGGGCTTATATGACATATGTTTTTTGCAAGTTATAATCTTGCATTGATGATTCATGTGTGCATCAGGTTTGGCTTGAAAAACGCTACGTCGGATCGCGTCATACGTCAGAATGGTTCAATACAGCAGGCAGAAATGTTAAAACAGGCTTAATTGCAAGCGTTATAGTATCGCAGGTAAGCTGTTCGACAAAATGCCTGTTCCAGTTTTACAATTTTTTATTGAACAAAATTTAGCTTAAAAGGATTTGGTTACTTACAGTGGACATGGGCTGCAACAATTTTACAAAGCTCAAATGTTGCTTGGCAATATGGAATCAGTGGTCCATTTTGGTATGCAAGTGGAGCAACAATCCAAGTATGCATTTAATCAGATGAATCAATTATGTGATTGATGTTTTAAGGAAAGAATATTTTGTTGAATTTGAATGGATTTTTTTGTGTGAAATTGTTATGAATAAGGTGCTATTGTTTGGTGTAATGGCTATAGAGATCAAAAGAAAAGCTCCTAATGCTCATACTGTCTGTGAAATTGTGAAAGCAAGGTCAGTCTCAGAGCATCACTTGCGAGATACGTAAATACTTTAAAAACTCGTATTTTAGATATTTCAACATTCACATTCAAGGAAAAAGAAAAACATTGTAGCAGATACTCTTTTTTTTTTTTAATTGTAAAATACAGATTTTGTATAAGTTCCTTTATATATACCGCGTTTTATCCAAAATCTAAGAGCACTTGCATCGAGTTTCTTTTAACGAATTCTTTATATTACAATTTTAAAATACACAATTTTTTACTTTACGAGAATCTCTATCCCAATATGAAATTCACCGGATTCTCTATTTTAATTAATGAAGTAGATATAAAGGAAAATGTACGAATACGGATGAATGCGGTAGATGTAAAAGAAATTTTACGAGTACGTTTTTACGGAAAAAAATAAAATATCGATGCATTGTTATTTTTCCTAAATCTTAAAGTTGAAATCTCTAAAATACAGTTTTTAAAGCATTTACGATATCTACTATGCAAGTGCTCTAATGCATTTAATCTTGGATAGAGATTCTGTACAAAACTTGAAAATGTAGTATTTGAAACTGTAAAATAGAGAATCCGTTAAGAGAAGTATATGATGCAAGTGCTCTAATCGTACTTGCATTAGTGTCCGTCTATAAAACAAGATAAATCTGTAAAATAGAGATCAGTAAAATACACACACTCTAAACAGGAAATAGTAAAAATGACATGATCTTGTTTGATTCTTGATATATATTTAAGCTCTGTCTTTTGTTTCATCATCATCAGATGGGGAACCGCGGCGCATCTCGTCTTTCTTACATTCTGCTTTATGACAAACATCATTGTTACAGCAATGTTGTTGCTTGGCGGTTCTGCGGTAGTGAACGCGCTTACCGGGGTGAATATATATGCTGCTAGTTTCTTGATACCACTTGGTGTTATTGTTTACACACTTGCTGGTGGGCTAAAAGCCACTTTTCTTGCCAGCTACATTCACTCTGTTATAGGTATTAATTCAAAACTACACATGCTTTTTTCTGTCTAATATTAATTGGGATGCTTGTGAGCTACTCGTGCTCGAATCATAGAGGAGTTTGACTTGATTCGGTTTTCTTAAGTTCGAGCTCGAGTCAAGCTACTCGTAGTCGGCTCGTAAAGGGCTAAAAGCAATATTTCTTGATAGCTACCTTCACTCTGTTTGTTATAGGTACAAGTTCAAGACTACTAATGTTTTGCATATTCAATACTAGAGTTGTAAGTGAATCGTGCTACTCGTGAGCTCTACTTGAAAAGATATTTGACTCGATTAGGTTATTTTCAAGTTCGAACTCGAGTCAAACTACTCAAGTTCAAAATATAATATTCGAGTAGCTCACGAGTAAAAATCATGAAAGTCAAGGGATCAAAAGCGTCTTTATCCATAAAAGTTAAATAAATTCTTAAAAACATACTCAAGCTTATGAGCCGAGCCAAGATATACCGAGCATCAAGCGAGTCGAGTTCGATTTTGCCTTTTTATGTTTCGATCGAGTTTGAGATGAGTTTCATGCCCGGTTTTTTTAGTCGAGCCCTGAAGAGTATAGACTCGGCTCGGCTTGGCTATACCCCTACAATACATTACACTACTTAATTATATCTTTCCTTTTTTTTCAGCTAGATTACACCCCTTATTCAATACATTACATTGCTTGACTGTATGTTCCATTTTTTTCTCCTCAAAATTACAGTTCATGTGGTGCTCGTGATCTTCGTGTATCTCGTGTACGTGTCAAGCAGCGAGCTCGGTAGTCCAAGCGTCGTATATAAGCGTTTATTGGAAGTTTCAAGTAGATCAAGAAGTTGCCAGGAGCCACTTTCTCATTTAGGGCAATCCTGTGGACCAGTCAGTGGAAATTACAAGGGTTCTTATGTGACTATGTTGAGTTCTGGTGGGCTAGTCTTCGGCATAATCAACATTGTTGGAAATTTCGGAACAGTTTTTGTTGACAATGTAAGTTTTCATTTACTACGGCTGTTAATGAACCGAGCTATTAGTCGAGTCAAACTTGAGACATGGAGAGTATTGACTCGACTCGATTACACCCCTCATATGGACATCCAAATCTATACATATAGTATACTAACCTTATGGCAAAGGAAAAAACTCTTTGGACAATGACAATGTTTTGCATCAAAGTAAAATGCAATATCGGTCCTGTAATTTAGCCATTTATCGGTTTTTTCATTGGTTTTTAAGCCTATTCTCGTTCTTTCGTCGGGTTTTTCAACTGTTTTTCAAGCCTGTTATCGGTTTTTTTATCCGTTTTTCGTAAAACCATTTTTCGATTTGCGTAAAAATTGCAGGGATATTGGGTAAGTGCAATAGCAGCAAGACCATCATCAACACACAAAGGATACTTATTAGGCGGATTAGTATGGTTTGCTGTCCCGTTCTCATTGGCTACTTCTCTCGGATTAGGTGCATTGTCCCTTGATCTTCCAATAACTGCTAGTGAAGCTAGCCGTGGTCTTGTTCCGCCTGCTACCGCCATTGCTCTAATGGGGAAAGGTGGTTCTGTACTCCTCCTCACCATGCTTTTCATGTAAGTTTTCAATATGGATCCTCTCCTGTGAATTTGGTGCCTTGAGGTGTAAAACGAGTTGAGCCGCTCACGACTAGCTTGACGCTTGGCTCGTGAAATGCTCGTTCAAATTTGATTTAACTGAATTCGAGTCAAACTTGAGTAGTTCATCAAAGTTCAAAGTTAACGAGCAACTCGTTATGCTAATATATATATATATATATATATATATATATATATATATAGTTTCCAGTTGACATTTAAACTGTTGTTCTTGACAAAATCTGACTGTGAACACAGGGCAGTGACATCTGCAGGTTCTTCAGAGCTGATCGCAGTATCATCCTTATGTACATACGATATATACCGTACGTATATAAACCCGCAAGCCAACGGGAAACAAATCCTCAAAGTTTCAAGATCCGTTGTCCTCGGTTTCGGATGTTTTATGGGCATTTTAGCAGTAATCCTAAATAAAGCCGGAGTTTCATTAGGCTGGATGTACCTCGCCATGGGCGTTTTCATCGGGTCAGCAGTGATTCCGATTGCTTTCATGCTCTTATGGCGTAAAGCCAATGCGTTTGGGGCCATTCTCGGGGCAACTACCGGTTGTTTGTTCGGGATCATTACTTGGTTAACCGTAACGAAGATCGAGTACGGGAGGGTGAGTCTTGATACTACAGGGAGGAATGCACCTATGTTGGCTGGGAATCTGGTTTCGATTTTGATGGGGGGTGCGGTTCACGCGGTTTGTAGCGTGGTTCGGCCGCAGAATTTTGAATGGGATACTACTAAGAAGATAACAATGGTGGAAAAGGAAAAAAGTAGTTTGGATGAAGAGGAGTTTAAAGAAGCTAAATTGATTAGAGCAAAAATGTGGATTATAAAATGGGGTGTTGGATTTACTTTGGTTATTGTTGTTTTGTGGCCTCTACTTACACTTCCTGCAGGTATGTATACAGGGCCCTTTAATGGCACCACGGTCAATTTTCTCGGGCACCACACCTCGTGTAAATTTCGACTCTACAGAGGTTGAAACCTGTTTTCAACCCCTCCAGAATCGAATTTATGCACAAAATTCGACTCTGGGAGGGTTGAAACATATTTTGACCTCTGTAAATTCGAAATTTGTACGAGGCGTGGTGCCCGAGAAAATTGACCGTGGTGCCATTAACGGTGTCCATATCTATATTCACTTCTTCTTTTGCAACTTTTTTAGGGTGTTGTTATTGGCACCCCGATGAATCTATCGGGCACTGCATTTCGGGAAAAGTTCGACTCTGGAGGTCGAAATTTGAGCATAAATTCGACTCTGGAGAAGTCGAAATCACTGTGATGCCCGGAAAGTAGATTCGTTGTGGTGCAATAACAACGTTCTTCTATTTTATGGCGTCATTATTTTCACCCTAACGATTCTACTTGTACTCCATTCTACTTGGACACCATACTGAATCGACTTTTCGAAGGTCGATTGTTACATTCGACTGTTTGAAAGTCGATTCTTGAGTCAAGAATCGACTTTCAAAAGGTCGATTATGTTTGGTGTACAGGTAGTATGGTATACCGGTAGAATCGCAGGGTGAAAACAACAAATGCCTTTCATAAAAGTTTTGGCAGTTGTTATTGGTACCTCATCGTCGGATCTATTTTTGGGACGCGCACAACGAAACTCGACTTTACGGAGTTCGAATGTCGTTTTCAACCTCTCTCGGTTTCCTACGTACGATCCATAAAACCGACCCCACATAACACTAACAAACAAACATCTTTTTGTTTTTCAAAAATCCACAGGGCAATTCAGCAAAGGATACTTCACATTCTGGGCCGCCATCGCCATCGCGTGGGGAACCGTGGGATCAGCTGTGATCATAGTCTTGCCAATTGTGGAAAGCTGGAAAACAATACAAAGTGTATTAATAGGAATGTTCACAAATGACAGGCTCATGAATAAAATATCAGAATTAAATACAAAAATGGAAATAATCATTTCTGCATTGCCTGAAGCTCAAAGATTGTATTTACTTGAAAAAGATAAACCAAATAAAGATGATGCTCATACACTACTTGAAGGAGGACAGATACAACCTGCATAATATATATATATATATATATCTTCATGATTATTATGTATGATAATTGTTTACTTTAATCTATCTGGAAAAAAATTGTGATTCTGACGTCTTCGTTCTGTGCGAAGACATGATTTACACCGTAAATGCGCGTGTTTTATATTCATAGTATTTTTCAATACTCATAAACAATGCTTTTATTTATACTATGCAAATCTTTAAATGTTACTACAACACTTTCTACAACTAATATATATATAAACAATTCTGCTACAACAATTTTCCTCGTGAATCGAGCTTAATCTGCTGCACCTATATGATGAACTCAATATCAAAGCATCACAAAATAGTGATGAGTTAATATGAATCTATAAGCATTTTCATGCATAATATAAATGCACTGTCCAAAATTAAAGAACTGGTTTTAAAGAGGGGTATTTTGGGATTTCGAGTTGGTTTTGATTCGATCCGCGTCTGCATGTCCTTTTTTAGCTGCAGAATTAGCTGCTTGCTGTTCTTTCTCTAATTTCTTCTTTTCTGCATCCGCGAGTGCACCGTTCTCTTCTCGAGCTTTCTTGAACATTTTTGTGAACACTGATAAAATTTGTGTCACTGCATCATACAAAAGCAAAGGGATATTAATTAATTCGTCTTTATTTTGTGTCACTAACCGCCTAGACACCGCCTAGGACCCGACCCACCTAAACCAGGCCGCCTAAGGTGTAAACGGGTTGGTTGGTGGCCGCCTAGTCCCTTTTTCGAAACACCGACTATCATAACCGAGCCTTTCAAAATAATCGACTTTTGAAAGATTGAATATGTGCGTGGTGGCAGCACGTAAGTTTTACGCGCTGCCCGTTTGAAGAATACAAAAAAAAAAAATTCAAAATTTCAACAAAACCTTGCTCAAAGGGGCAACGCGCCGGATCCTCGCCAAAGTATTGAGACAATGAATCTGCATTTCTTCCCTGAAAAATTTATATGCTACAAGTTGAAATCTAACTTGCATACATGAAAAAAAACAAAACCAAACATATATATATATATATATATATATATATATATATATATATATATATATATATATATATATATCAAGAGACTAACCACTTCAGAGTACAAACTGATGAGTGATCTAACTTCAGCCTCAGCAGTAAGAAGAAAATTGTTCAGGACCTGAAGGTACACGGGTTACCAGTTCGAGTAAATCAACACGTTTTCAGCAATTGATCCAAGTGATCATCTAAAATATATAATGAAAACTATAATGCAAGAGAACCTCTTTCATACAAGAAAATTTATATGCCATATTTTCACACCTTTTGAAAGCCCAATGATATAGCGCCGTCGTTCTGGCAAACCGTAAGTTCCTCCTCAACTTTTCCAAGACCTTTTGTCACAGCTTTCATTTCTTCAGCCAAAGACTTCAATTCGATCTATATTTAGCATGGCAAAACCAAACAGCTTTTAGACAACAAATAAAAAATTCAAGTCCTTATATGGTGCCAACGCCCAAAGAAAAACGAACATGATAGCTTAAATCTCAACAATGAAATGCACCTTGGAAGCGGCGTCCAAATGGAGAAGATCTTTATCAAAATCCAATAGCTCAGGCAATTTCTCGGCCAGAAGCTGCAAACATCCAGGGTTCAACAATATATAGCTTCAGATTAATGGATAAGTTTATATTCGCGCCGCCAATCACGTGCTCGAGGAGTTCAAAACAACTGTCCGGAAACAAAATAAAAAAAGGGATAATGACGCTTTTGGTCCTCTGTCTTTTCTCCCTGACCTCTATTCTTCCAATCTTCCATAATAACTATACATTTTTGTCACACTTTTACAACACTTCCGACCTGATGATCGGATTCGTTTAGTGTCGTAAAAGTGTTAGCAAAAATGTACAATTCCAGGTGAAAATTGTCACTATGAAAAAGACAAGGGCTAGTTTTGAGACGATAAAAGAATATAGGGACCAAAAGTGTCATCCCTTTTTTATTTTTACTATTTCACAACCAATAGTACGGTGACACGTGGCACATGCACTACGGTTGAACGTCAGACGCTAGTCAACTAAGTGCTTCCGTTAAGTATCCTAAAAATGTATAGTTTGGGGTGAAAAGTGTCATTATGGAAGATAGGGGCTAGTTTTGAAACAGTGGGAAAAAAAAATAGGGTACCAAAAGTGTCATTACCCGCGAGACTAAAGTATCGCACGCATGTCAAGGCACAAAGATTGAAATGTTCGTGTTCGATAACAAATGCCAGAGCATTTCAACATGGATTAATCAAAGCCCGAGAAAATGATTATAGAAGATGGCAGTCATACCTTGCATAGATAGTGCATCAAGGTCATTTTATTGTTCTTTGCACGCGTATCAGAAAGTTTAAGAAGGCTATCCAGTTTGAATCCAACAGCAGATCCTGAAACATAAACACAATGCGGATAAGGAATTGACACTTTTGCCCCTCATCCATGCATTTCTTTTTACATTTTATGTCCAAAATTGTTACAGCATTGAATTTGAAGGTACGACATGCTCTAGCCAATAAAAATAAGTAATGTACCAAAAATAGACTGAAAAGGTATTTAAAAAAAAATGCATAGATGAGAGGATAGAAGTGCAAAAATCGTGAAACAAAAATGTATTTATCCAAAACGAAAATATGGGCGCACTAATAAGAAAAACCAACATTGCTGCCGAATAAAGTACCTCGAGCAGTGCCTTGATTCAGTGCGTTTCCCAAAGTAAGAATCGTCTGCATTATTTGACGTAATTTGATAGAATCTTTCACCTACCATAATCAACGGTAAGATTATATATATATATATAGTTAGTCCCGAAATCATAATCCCTTAACTGGACATTTCTTTTATGAAGAATACCTCTCTTGCAGCTTCATTGATTGTATTCAAGTTCGATCTCATGTCTTTGACCTAAAACAAGTCGGAAAAAAGCATAAGTTGTTGGCGAAGTAAGTAATTTACGTATACAAACATGATGCAATTCAACATACCTGGTTGGAGAATGTGATTGTGAATGCAAACACTCTTAACTTGGATTCTACACGTGGTACCTTCATCAGCTCTAAGAAAAACTGAAGCACACAATCAACGTGTAAGAAGGATATTTTTGTCCGTTTCTCGGGATGAACAATCAAAACAAAAGGAGGGGGGTAAAAAATAAACCTGTTCACATTTTCCAAGCATCTCTTTGTCTCCGGCATAATTCTGAGCAAAAAGAGAGAAAGAGAGAGGACAATCAAAACTTAAGGCTAGGTCTGTAAACGAGTAGGCTTGAGCCAGAACTCGATTCGACTCGAATCAGGAGTTTTTAATACATACTCCGTATACGGAAGAAGGAAAAGAGGCAAAAGTACCTTCAAGGTCTCCATTTCCTCTTTTGTAGGACAAAATTTGATAAGATTCTCAACTTGATCAATGTCCAGAACTGATGCGTCAAGAGCCAAAACTGCATTCTATAAAAACTAAGTTTCAAACATTTGGAAAAGGCGGTCCAAATAAAACTCTCGATAAATGGCGTGGGAATCTAAGACTAGTTTCATGTGCATTGGTGAACGATAAGGGCGTCTATCTAAGACTAGGTTTGTAAAGATAACTCACAATCATGTCGGGCAGAGGAATCTTGATCTTTGTAAGCATAATCTCACAATTGTAAGCTCTGCGCAAGTCAATCTGCCCAAAAAAATTGTACATACCATTAAGAAGGCTGAAAAAAAAACATTAATTGCAAGAAAGAATTCTTCAAACTTATTTTTGAACTGCCCTAATTAGGAATCAAGTTGAAATTGAGAAGACACAAGAGTACCCCCACTACAACTATACAAGCATTCATAACATTTTCAAACCAAGCGTTTTAGTGACACCACACCATTTCTACCATTGTGGCACCACAGTGACAATCGACTTTTTCACAATTGATTTTACAGCTGAGAATTGAACAATAGACCAGGTGAAAGTCAATTCTAAAGCTGAAAATCGACTTTCCGTCAGTTGATTGTTTGTGGTGTGGTGCTGCATTAAAAACATTGTGGTGCCACTAAAGACGTCCCTATTTTCTTTAACCATTTCCGTCATATAGAGAGGATAAATATGACTTACTCAACGCAATGAGTCCTGAAAGAACAGATATTTGAGAAGAATGTTTCTTTATCCTCTCTTAAGAATGTTTACATATATATATATACTGGGCACTGTTATTGACACCACGATTAATCTCTTGGGGCACCACACTTTCGGAAAAATTCGACTTCGCAGAGGTTGAATTTTGCATTCAACCTATCTGGAATCGAATTTTGAGCGTAAATTCAACTCGGAGAGATCGAATGTCACCGTGGTGCCCCGAAAGTAGATTCGGTGTGGTGCCAATAACAATGTCCATATATACCTAATGTTTCTACAAGTCCCATTATACTAACAGAACCTCAAATAGAAGTGGAAATGAATAATGTCTAAAAAACGAAACAGGAGAGGTGACATGTTCTTCAGTGCATTTACTGCCTTCTCGGTAGAAGCATAGGCCTACCAAAACTTTCGAAATTCTTAGAAATGCAAAGAGTAAGACATGTTTGACTTACCAATTGCACTTTTTCGGGCTTGTTAAGTTTGGAACCCCGTCGAAGTCCAGCCTTATTAGCACTATCTGTAGCAGATGCCACTGAGAACAAACTTTCGAGCTCGTTTATGTCAATTTCAGGTGCCCTGAAGATACCATTTAAACTCGGTTTTCACAAATTAAGTAAACAAGATCAAAAGAAGAAAGTATTGCACTTTCTAAAGCAGGAAAAGTGACGATGCCAACAAACTAATAAAGTAGGCAAAAAAAAACGCACATGAATTCGGGAGATATCTGAGTTCAAATTGCCTGATAATGTAAGGAACATTTGCTAAATCAGAATGGGAAACTCACCTTGACTGGTCTTGTTGCTTCGGAGAATCGGCCCATAAACTACCCTGCATAGCTCTTGTAACTTTTACCCAATGTAAAGGCTTCAGTGAAGCTTTCTTAGGCGGAATTGAACTACCACTGACAGCTCGACTCTTTGGAGTAGATCCCGGCAGGGTTCTTCCTCTTCCGGCAGTTGGAGGTGGAGGTGGAGGAGCTAAGGAGCTCTTTCCACCTGCTGCCCCGAGTGCAGGAGGTGCCGGAGGGGCATTAGGAGGTTTCGGCACTTGTGGAGGTGGTGGTGGAGCGCCAGGAGGTTTTGGCGCTTGTGGAGGTGGTGGTGGTGGAGCGTTAGGAGGCTTTGGTGCTTGTTGCAAACCTTGTCTAGGAGCACCACCGGGAGGGGGAGGAGGAGGGGGAGGTGCCTTGTTAGCAATGCCAGCAGATGGAGGCGGTGGGGGAGGTGGGGGATTTGCAGATGAAGGCGATCGAGAAAGGGGAGGAGGAGGAGGCGGCGGAGGAGGAGGCGGCGGAGGAGGAGGTCCCTTGAAATTTGTACCAGGAGGTGGAGGCGGCGGAGGAGGTCCCTTGAAATTTGTACTAGGAGGTGGAGGAGGCGGAGGAGGTCCCTTGAGATTTGTGCCAGGAGGCGGAGGAGGTGTTCGTGCGGAAGAAACAGGTAGAGTAGGAGGAGGTGGAGGGGGTGGAGGGACAGCGGAAATGGAAGGAGGCGAAGGAGAACGAGATCCTTTTGAATTTAAGGAAAGAGGAGGGGGAGGAGGGGGTGGGGGTGGGGGGGCAGCTGGAACAGACTTAGACGAGACGGAAGTGGGAATCACATAGGAAAGTTGTGGTGCAACTGTGCTTGAAACTGAGGGCAATGGAGGAGGAGGAGGTGGTGGTGGTGGTGGTGGCGGGGACCCTTTACCGGAACTAAAAGGAGGTAAAGGTGGAGGAGGAGGGGGTGGAGGGGGTGGAGGAGGCTTAGGCAAATCTACTCCACTCGACAAAAAAGACGGTGGTGGTGGTGGAGGTGGCGGAGGCAATTTACCTAAAGTAGGAAATGGAGGAGGAGGAGGAGGCGGTGGAGGTGGTGGAGGCGGTGTCGATAGCAACTCAGACACTACAGGCAGTTCACCGGGAATCGAATTTGGTGAAGCTTCAGTATTTGAAGCAGGGACTTCAATGTAACTAACAGAAGAATCAGTACACTCCAACTGCTTCTCACTTTCAGTAAAAGAAACAGCTTCCAAGCTCGATAATGTCTTTGCCGGATCTTCCAAACGCTTCGAGTCAGAACCTTCATGAAAAGCCGAACTTTGGGACAAAGACTCATCAAGAAAATTCATCTCAGCTGAAACGGAACCGTTTACATTGCTACCCTTTTCAGAATCCAAAAAATCCAAACTATCAGCAATACTAGACGAATTATTTTCTTCTTCGGAATCAACCGGTGAAGAATATCCACTCACTCTACTACGTAAATGCGACAGATCTTTCATGTCATGCATTACAGATAACTGCTTAAGCAACCATAACGAAGCATCATCACCATTCTCTAACCAATCTACTCCATGAAAAAGTTCTTGAACTCTCGAGAAAGCTTCGATAGGAAGTCCACCTGTCTCACCATTCAAAATCATTGTTGAAGGTTTGGGAGGAGAAATGCTTTCAACGTCACCAAATAGCACCTCAGCCCGAAAACCTTTTGAAAACCGTGCTTTTGAATCCCAAAGAATATCCAAGTTATCGGTGTTGAGAATCAAGATGTTGGATCGAATAAATGCAGTATTAAACATTACACGGAACATCATGACTTCTCTTTCCGGTTCCAAATCTAAATGAAGACACTCCAATACAACATCCCCTTGCACCAAGCACTGGATATCAATCTTAATCACGTCACTTTCTTTCTGCATACGAAAAAAAAAAAATCATTTCAGCACACGATTTAAGTAGCTTAAATTCAAAAGGGTGCACCTGTTAGGCTGTTAGCATACCTGGTTATAGTGCCGTAGGGTTTTATGTTTCTTCGTCGTGGAATAAAGCATTTGTGTTGACAACCCGTCATTGCTAAGAAGGTTTCTACCGAATATACGGATAATTGGACGACACCCTTTTTGATTATCGAACTTTGGAATGGCCCGAAGAATGAGGCAATCCAAAGAAAGTGCTCGTTCAGGAGGAGGCCATTCTGGAGTAATATTGCGTCTTGACACGTATTGCAGATACCGAAGTTGGGATGGAAATGGATTCAAAGGTGATAAAAGCTGCAATAAACCTTTAGGACCCTCTCGATAAATCAACTCGAGAGCTTTCTTCTCACCGCTATGTAACTTTCTAAAAGTTAAGAAACTAGCTAAAATAAACGCTAAAATAGGCCAACCACCTCTTTCACAATGAAGTAAAATAACATTCTGTTGATTCCCTACAGAAAGCCAATGCTCACAGACACGAAGAAAGTGATGAATTAAGGACAACGGTAAAAGAGGACAACCCTCGTATTGTCTCGGATAGTCCAACACAGTAACATCGAATTCACATAAAATTTCAGCAAATTGGCTCCGATTCTGACCTTCCCGGAAATTGAAAGCAAGGAAAGAAGATGCGTGGAACGCCTCATGTAATTCATTTACGATTTCATGTAGGTACAATTGGTATATCCCCTCAGGCAAAACTTCAGTGGAAAAGCATGAATCAAAAACTGCATCCAGAAACGAAAACGTATAAAACACTGATATCTGCCAACTAGAATAAAAGGACAAAAAATGAAACGACTCAAAAACTGAAAATGCATATTGAATTACCATATACTCTATCCACAAACTCAATCAAGCCATCAGGGGGTCTTCGGTGGAAAAATCTACTCAACAGGGACATAATTGTAATTCAAACATACACCTTAAAATGAAGCTTACAACCTGAAAAGCAATCATATCAACAACATCAAAGAACAAAATCCCAGTAAAAAAATAAGAAATTAAAAACGCCGTAAGCCGAATTTTTCATAGAATCCAGCTAAGTGGTCTTAACAAAATTAGTAGACGTTTTAAGAAAAATCAAAATCACGTGCATTTCAAAAAATGGGTTACAGAAAGAAAAGGGGACTAAAATTGAATCAATCATAGTACTACCGCAGCTAAACAATTATAGCATACTGTCTAGATTCAACCAAAAAAAAAAACACAAATTAAAAGCTAATTAAACAAAATTGAAGCAACCCATAAGTAAAATTCAATTTTTATTAATTCTCTCCGGCCTGCAATAAGAATCAGTAAAATCTACGAGCTAAAACCTAATCCACCAAGACTTAAGGGAGTATTAAACCCAATGCTGTAATAATCCATGAACTAACATAGTTACAAAATTAATTATTCATATAAAACAAGCTTCCAAAGCATTGATAATAATTCGAAATGGAAAAAACCTGTGAGAAAGAATTAACATAATCGATGCAAATGGCGAAGTTAGCTAAGCTAACAACAGTAGCCGAAATGCATTTGAATTGAAGCCCCAATAGCTTTGGCGGTGCTGGATGGAATTCGAATTTGGTAAAGTTTTTTCCTTTTTCTTCTTTTTTTTTTTCTAAGAAGAAAGAATTAAATGTAGAGAACAATTTTGAAATTCGAATAACAAAAGAATTCAAGGGCAGGCTGTTGAAGATGTTTATCGTTTTTTTTTTTTTTCCCTTTCTTTCTTAAATCCTATTTGATGAAGGAATTATTCGTTTTTATTCAATTTTCCCCTCAAAACATAAAAATAATTTTATTAAATATTGACGGTTCTATTGGTATCATTATCAACTATCGGCACCCTTTTTTTTTCTTAGAGATAAAGAGGCTAAAATTCACTTTTTAATAGAAAATAAATATGACACATTTTTTTTTTGTTTCAAAAAATAATAAAAAATTTCAGACAGACAAAAATACTCTTACTTATACAATAAACGCGTTCTGGGCAGCTCACTCTCATTCAGTTTCGTTCCTCCCTTCTTCTTTTTTTTTTAACAGCACAGCAGGTCAGTTTTTTTTGGGTTTATTGTTAAAACGGACAATTTGAACATAAAAATATGCAAAGAGAACAATGAAATTTTTTTCGGGTAAAAAGGACATGTCCTTATTCCACTGTGATAGTAAAACATTGGATTTGAGGGCATTCACACCAGGTGCACCATTTTTTATCCGTAAATAATATAAAATAATACATATCCCTATTTTACAACATCTCAATTCAAAAACCTCCACAACAGCATCCCTATCTTTATCCCTATAACATTTCAAATAATATTAAATAATACATATTCTACCTCACAACCCTATTAATACACATTAAATATTTATTATTTCACTCCAGCAGCATCCCTATCTCTATCCCTATAATTTTTAATAATTAAATATGTTTAGGGACGTGAATAAGGAATCCCCACAAGTAGGCATGCACTGTTCATATCCCTAAAAATAAATAGGGATAGAGACTCTGCTGTGTGAGCTATTTGGGTAAACTCTATTTTTTATCTTCATTTTAGGGATAGAGCACCATATAGGGTTTCTGCTACGAATGCCCGGAGGTCAGTTCTACTGCAACAAACAGTGGATTTGGGGTTATGAACAGTGGATTTGTCATTATCACCCAATTTATATTTCCACAGTCATGATTCCCATTCCCCCCCCCCCCCCTTTTGTCCTTTTAAACCACTCCCCCTTTTCTTTTTAGACAACCGTAACTTTTAACTCAAAACTTCGATCATTAAAAAAATTCACCAAAAATCATTTTTTTTTGCTTTTCATTTTGAGATTTCATACGATATCCTTCCGACATAAATTTTGAAAGCCGAAAAAGCATTTGCATTAATTGAAGCGTTTTTTTTTATAAACGACCGTAACATTTGATTTTGAACACCGATCATCAAATTCTTTCACCAAAGTTTATATTTTTTTCTCGTAATTTTAGATCTCATATGATACTCTTTTGACGTAGTTTTTGAAATCTGAATTTAATCTCAGTGTTTACACTAACACATATGATATCACGATGTATCAATATCACGAAAGATCGGTATCACAGTAATAGATGTAGTTTAAGGTTCAATAGCATCACGTATGATCTAAAACATTTAAATATAAAACTAGTAGTTTCCAGAATGCAAGAATATGGTTCTAATGAACATGTAGTACTTGTCTCGTCTCCTGCAAAAAAAAAAAAAAAAAAAAAAAAAAAAAAAAAAAAAAACCACCAACATGTGGGAGGAAGTATCAGCAAGACAAAATGAAAGCTCCGAAAATGAACTAAAGCACCAAGAAAAAGTCCATTAGCTGCAACAACATCAAGTACGGAATTCCCCAAGCTCTCTACACTCCCTCAAAACGGAAGCTCTGATAGGGAACACGCTGCCCATTCTTATATATCAACTGGCTAGGAACTTTGCAAAAGTCCATTGAACTTGTTGCCTTTCATCTTGAACTCAAACAATGGAGCTGTATTTTCTCCATTACTTCAATTGTTTCCACATTGAACTGCATTGTGTATTAAAAATGAGAGCAGGAGCCTACAGTATCAGTAACACAGTATCGGTAACAGTAACACAGTGTCGGTAACACAACATCAGTAACACAGTATCACTAACACCCCCCAAAACTAGTTTATTAGAAAGATTAATGATATAAACCAAGTGAACAACACACTTAAGGCATTACTCCATTTAGGTACATCATCTGAAGACCGAGTCAAAAACAGCCTCAAAATAGCTCAATATCTTGCTCATATAATGCTCATTTAAGGCTCAATTCAATGGACTACTTCAAGGCACACATATGTCACAAATTCATCCAAGTATCTCAATATATATCATTAAAATCAACCGTATAAACTCATAATTCAGCTCAATCACAAAGCATCTTAGTTCATCAATTTTCAGCTCGGCTTGATTCGTTTATCAATCATATAAGCGTGCTTGAATCATAACAAGAAATCAAAGATAAATTAAGAGGGAGTACTTAGCTTTAGAAGATGATTTCTTGTTCATTAAATAGCATTGAGCTCATCCCATTTTCTCAGTTCAGCTCGTTCACATCTCTAGCTCATTTAATAAAATTCAGCTCCATTTCAATTCTAAGAGCTCTACTCCATTAATCATCATCAATAGCACGTTGCATTCCCAGCTAAAAGAAAAAAAGGGGTCATATGAGAAACCCACTGGGAAACATTAATCAATTGAAGACAACCAACTTTATACAATGAAAGTACAAGTTAAAGATGAAGTTTTCCCATCTGATGCCTTTTTTTTGAAATCTGTTGGTCTACATTCAAAGCAACAACATCAAGAAAACACTCAAAGCAGCAACAACTTCAATATAATCTTGTACAAAACATAAGCAGCAAATAATCCTAAAAATATCAACTAATAAAGATGCAATGTTAGAAGCATTATGAGCTTCGTTAAATAAACGAAAAGCAATTAACCTTTTTTGGACAATCCAATTGTGGTCAATCCAGTGACACGACACGCTGATGAGAGACAAATTGTCGCTCATTATTATGACATTTTACCCCATTTCTGATACCACTTTGAGCATTATTATACCAATTCAAGTCATTAATTGCTTAGTTTCATCCAAATGTGTAAGTAGTAATTATTATATAAAATATCATATTTTGATAGGTTTTATACCGGTTTAGAAACCGGTGTGTCGTGTCGGGTTTACGCTTGGTATTTTGAGGATTTATTGTAGGATTACAGGTTGACCAAGACCCCGGGTGACGACACGTGTTGAGCTAAACACGTCTTTTGAAAGGCTAGAAGAGTGTGCCGGAAGCTATCGAGTTCAATCGGATCAATTGTCCTTAGTGCTTCTACCGTAGCCTATTTTCAACGGACTTTTTTAACCCACTTAGAGTAATTTTATGGAGAATAACTCTTCATGAGAGTTGTAGATCAAGAAACGAGCTTTCCAACTCTTTTTGAATCATGTCAATCGGAGGTCTACAACTCAAGTTATGTCTATTTTACTGAGATGCTGTAAAGACCGGCGCAGGCCGACTTATAGTGGCGCGCGCCGAAGTGTCGCAGAAAGATGTCATAGATATTTCCACTTATTCCGGCGCGCCGGACCTTTTGTGGCGCACGCCGAATGTCGCAGAAAGCAGAATTCAGCATATAAACATCATTTTAGATCAAATTTTGAGCCCGAACTTCATCTTCTCCAAACCCCATCTTCTTCAATTCCCCCTTCTTCTCTTCTCCTTGCAGGCACCAAGACAGCCCCAAGGGGGTATTCTAGCCGAAATTTTCATAAGTTTAGCTCTTAATTTCATTGCAAACATTAAGGACTGTTAGTTGATTTCTAGAGTATTTGGTGGAATAGGTTTCATCACTTTGGTGTACCAAACTCCATGGAAATCTTTTGAGGTTGAATGAAGCTTCCAATTTCGAGTTGTAGCTTGTGATTGGTATAATTCTTGTTGTTAAGATATAGGCTTTCAAGGGAATGTAAACAACAATGTCAAACTAAAATCGCAGGAAAAATTAAACTTTATATGACGTAGAATCGTGTAGAACACTTTCCTACAAAAGTTATTCGACCCTTATACGATGCCCCGGGTTGCACGAATAATCTTGTGAGATAAGACTACGTTTCCCTTCTCTTTTTGGCACCGAAAGAAAAGATTACTAATGGAGTTTTGTAAGAAGTTATTGACTCTCAAAGATGAAGAAGAACTTGAATATATTTATTCTATGCTCTCAAAATGATCTTCTATGTTGGTTAAAAAACGTTCTAACATATAGACATCTTTTTGGAAATGTGTTATATGGAAGAAACTGTTGAAAAACAATGAAAAGACACACCAATTCATAAAATCGAGTCACGGACGGGCGCCCGTGGCGGCGGCTCGTGAACACCGAAATCCGAACAAGAACCCGTTCAATTTCACCTTGAAAAACCTTCACGGGCGGGCGCTGTGGTGACGAGCGGCCGCCCGTCCTCTCGCTTTTCCTAAATCGATTTTTTGTGTCTTTTAAGTAGCTTTTTGAACTCTACTTGATCATTTACATCCGTAAACTCGTAACCACTTATATGAGCGTGCATTCCGTACCTCCAAACCCACAATAGAGTGTTTCGAGTTCACCCATCTTTGTACCAAACCCTTAATTACACAAATGGACATGGTTATACTCAAAATCACGAACATTCCTCCCCCATTTAAGTGTAATCCTTGGTTTAGCTAAAAACAGTCAAAACATAACAATTCATGCATCAATGATAATATCACGAAGATTGAATTACCACCTAGTAATATTACACATTTCAAATATCCGAGCATCAGGGTGTGTCTAAGCATTGAACCCCTTTACATATTTTGAATACATGAACATAATATACACATGAATTAAGATAACTCCAAAAGTTTATTCTTGACACTAATTAACCAGGCCTTGTGTCCATAT